>JBDODA010000011.1:0-456719 GCA_039880815.1 Aspergillus intermedius | reverse complement strand
AATATGAGATCTATTGGTGGACTATCTAGCGAAATACTAGCATGAGGAAGAAAAGGAAAGAGCGCTGGGCCTGCCAGCGCTCAACTATTTAATGTGCGAGGGGCTCTGCCCCTCAAACAGAACAAAGGAATCAACACAAAGGAATCCAACATGTCATGTGACTTAGCGAGCACCCCTGCTCCGTGACACAGCCAATCTACCAATTCAGCACCTAAAACACCTCACAATCTCAGGCAACTGGAAAAGCAGGCATCTACAATCAAAAAGCTTCTAAGGCAGCGTACACAGAGTCCTCCAAGCCCAACGAAATCTGCATTAAAACAGCTTGTGAAAGGGTGCAAGATGGCTATGAATAGCGCTATTATTCTTACCAAGGAAAACCAGGATTTACGAGCTGCACATGAAAAGCAAGTTCAAAAGAAGAAACGATCTAAGCGACAGATACCTCATGCAGGTGGACTTTCTATTCAAGAAGGCATAGAGCTTATGCAGCAGAGAAATGGGGCTCAAGAAGCTCAAGATACTATACAGATGGAGACCGAACCATCTACATTTCAACCACATGTACGGGCGCCACCACGATGTTCTGATTGCAATGTTTTGGGACATAAAAGGACTCATTGTCCTAATCGCAGGAGTAATTAGTTTCTATATATCAATGCATTTTGGGGGGTTTAAAGTAGGCCTGTTTTCCGAACTAGGTAGGGATGTGGAACGCTCGGTGGTGTGGAACTGCTTGGTAGTTGATTACGTTAGTCTAAATATTCCGTCTCCGAGTACTGGATTCCAACAGCTGGGTCGATGATTCTTTTCCCGCCCGCTGGAATGATGTATGACATAATCAACCTATCAACCAATCAGCACACTAATATCATATGCTCATATTCCTTGGTGGTAACGGCAGCGGCGGTAGTATATTCCGTACGTCTTCCTTTCCAAACCATCCATCTCTAATGATCATCTTGTCCTCATGTTACTACATCCTATTACCTACCAAGTCCTTTCCTGATTGACTTGAAATAGACCTGAATAGAAAACTAACACGTGTCGCTTGCCTGTATGTGTAACAAGGCCATCAGCAAGCCCTCTTCTTACAGTATTGTTTGTCAGGCAGGTGCATTCCTCGCCCTTATTAGGCAGGTGCAATTCTTGTTCTCGTCAGGCAGGTGCACTTCTAGACCTTATCTTACAATGGCCGCCGCCATCACCAGCTGGGTGCTCAACCCAATCCAATCTTTGACAATGTCTCGACCACGGACCCGCGAGTTATGGTGTGCTGTATCCAACGACCTTAGACAGCCATTGCCTATAGAGTGCGTTGCAGACCAAGACAATATCGATACACTCAAGCAGAAGATCTGGGAAAAGATAAAGGAAGAAATCAAGGATACCACGCCTCATTATGGCAAGCTTACTCTCTACAGCCCTGTGGTGCAACTCAATCATGAAGAGCAGTTCAGCACTGATGATGGTGAATTCCTACATCCACGCCGAATGATCACGTCCAACCCACTCTTCCCCGAAAGCAAGGATCCAGGCGTGGATATTGTTGTTGTTGTGGGCGGAGGTGCCATTCCACAGAAACAGAAATGCTCAGAATCACAAAATGGTGAGAATATCCCATTCTTAATGATCTTTTCATGCTTTTAGTTAACAATCACTTGTTACAGCGAATATACGTCGGACACAACCCATCACAAAGGATCCACATGTATGTCCTCGAGAGCGTACGGTGTCAAAACTCGCGGCCATTTTGGATGAAGTGAATATAGTCCATGTGCGTGGAACTCCAGCCAGTGGGAAAACGTATCTCTCTGAGCTTCTGTGGGACCACTATCGCAAAGAGGGAAGAAAGGCTTTCTTGATCAAGAAATGGGAAGATCTTGATTCTGAGGATCCTTGGGGCAGTCTTATTGAGCTTGTAAAAAAAAGGAATAAAGTACTAAAAGAAACCACTGCTTCCAATGTGGCTTCATCACAATGGGAACAGGACCTCTCTTGGATTTTGACATCAAACACCGTGATCCTTGTGGACGAGGCACAAGGGACCTACCATGACGATGTGCTCTGGAACACAATCCTCAAGAAAAGACAGTCGTCTTTTCTTGGTTATAATTTTCGACTATGTCTTTTCTGCTCATACGGCAGTCCAGAAGCAGGCCCAGATCAAACATTTTTCACTCCAGTCAGGCTTTCTAACCAACAATGCATCTCATTGACGCCACAAAGCCAGCAAGACTCACCACCTATTGGTTTATTTTATGACAAAGAAGAGTTCAAGGATGTTGTTGCACGATCAATTCCAAATGAACATCAAGAAAAGTTCACTTATGATGAAAGTGCTCAGGACTACATATTTGCATTATCAAATGGCCATCCAGGAGCAGTTGAATCCATACTCAGCGCACTCTACCAGGTATGTACTAAATATGAATTCGGATGACTTCGAGATTCTTTGGTACCCCCTTAGTGAGGCATGTTGAGGAGCTTTATTTGAATCAAGAAGCTAACAGTTTCAGGCCTATCGCCATGACATCAAGCATGAACATATTAGGACCTTGACAGAAGATCATGTCATCCAGTTCCTGGAAGACACTGCTGCAGTCTTTCGAAAACTAAGTACGCAGCCAGTTAATCGCTCTTTCCCAACTATATCAGAAGCTACTGGTGGGATTTCAAATGTGTTGAACAAAATTACAGAGGAAGGAAGTATTCCATTTGATATCAATGATGCAATCATCAAACACTGTTATCAGAAAGGTTGGATTCACAGAGTAGCTCCAGATGGTCATGATATTGCAGTTCTGCCATCGCGCTTACATGAAAAGTAATTCTTCTCACACACCCCCATTGCTTTTCCGTTCTGACCATCTTAGATACATTGAATATTCAATTGGCATAATGTCAAGACCCCTGCCTGCCAGATTCGACTTGCTACCAAAATTATGCAAAGAAATCCTCAGCAAATTCTCCATCATGAACTTAAGGCATTCAGCTGAGGGCAAAAAAATGTCAAGTGCGTCGCAACCCAGACCTGTGGAAGCCCAATACCAGGATGAATTCTACAGGGGATTCACCCATGTAGCAGGGCGAGGTGTACCGATATCCAGTGAATGGTCAAGGACCAAGGATGGTCGAGTGGATTTCTATATCCCTAAAAAGAAATGGGCGATTGAATTGTTGAGAGATCATGGGGAAGTTGATGAACATATCTCTCGATTCAAGTCAGGCGGAAAGTATCATCCCTGGCTGGAGGAGAAGATGATCGAGGATTGGATCATAATCAACTGTGCGACTTCTTTACCAACCAAAGGTGTGTTCTTACTCAGTGTTTAATTTAGTAGCTACGGTTTATTCCACTAACAACTTGACAGAGTTCTCTGAGCCTAAGCTGTGGCACGCTGTGTTCATCAATGATTATTCTGAATTGCAGCTGTATAACCATCAGAAAGCTCTTATGATGTCTGTGCATCTACATAATTGAGAATCAGCAGGGATGATATGGCTATTACACTGCTTACTTGCGTCTGTGTTTAATTGTGGTAGTTACCTATGTTAACTGTAGCCTACTTCTCGATTATCAAACAATCAGATGAATTCACTTGGTTTCCTTTGTCTTACCCCTATGGTTTCTTCTTCTTTTTCCTCTTCAGGGCCGATATTCTCGTCTTATGGTCTTATGGCTACCAGCCTACCTGGTTTAGATTGAGAATGCTATTTCGTTTTATCTATTAGACCGAGCCCATGACAAGCAGGGCAATACAATATGCTTAGAGTCACAGATGAATCGATAAATGAGAAGAGAGACTTATAGACACGTATCTGTAGGCCTGGACATTGTCCTTGGGTATACCCATTTGGGTATACCCAAGAATTTACCCAAATACCCAACTTTTTGCTAATTATAGTGATTTGCATAATTTATGCAACCGTAGTGGTTTTTAAGTAATTAAGCTAGTAATCTGATAACCAGTAGTCCTGAATATTACCAAAGCTCAGGTGAATTCGTATTTATTATAGGTTCATAATAATATTTTCTTTGATAAAACTGGTTTCCGTAGAAATGAAGTCCAAAATAATTACCAAGAAAACGCCATAAACAAAGCAGTACTATATTAATTCAAAATCATCGAATCTCTTTGGTCTCTTTTGAGACCTACGAGGCCTTGCAGGCACTGGTGGGAGAAGTTATTCATCTTCACTTGCAGAATCTTCAGATAAAACACTATTGTGTCTCTTTGAAGCAGTGCTATCCTCTCCAATCAGCATTGTAGGCTGAGTTTCAGTCATCAGAATCAGGTCTTCTGCCTCCTCATCTATCCCATCTTCCTCATCATCACTAATAAGATCAGCAGAATCAATACTAGACTGTTGGACTTTAGCTTCCTCCTGTATTGCAGCAATCCCATCTGTTTTTGCATAATCTCATATAAATGCCAGCTCCTCTTCTTCAATATCGAACTTCGTAGCACACATGAATAATATGGGATCTTTGATTGTTGTTGCTTTTAAAGAACCTCGCCGGTAGTGACAGATATCACAGGTAGAATTGAATAAACATTCAACGCCTGCACCACTCGCTGGGACTGAAAGAATATCCGGGGCAAGAGCTGCTAGAGCAGGATACTCAGCTTCATGATGCTTCCAAAACTGCCGAGGGCAGGTTCCGTTGGGTAGTGTTGCTAGAGAAAGTTAGATCAAGATCAGATAAATAGGATTAGATTAAAGACCTACCACTATCACAGTACCGATCAACTTCACCTTGGGCGGTAGTTGCTGGCATCTCTGTTTGGCTTTCAGAAAGTAATAAGGAAAGCATATTCGAATGGGTTGATTTCTGAGTTTGCAATGGGGGTTGTTGAGACTCAGAGAGCTGGTAGAGTTTGATCCAATTATTAAGACTGTCACGATAGAGGGCTGCATAATCAATTTTCTGACCTTTCCAGTCCTTTGTTTGGAAATATTGGAGCTTATTCTGAGGCGAAAGAATAGTCCCAATTGCATAAAGATCACCAAGCTCCTTGTTGCATGTCAGGGTGTAGTATTCACGCAGTTTATCCATTGATGAATTCAAAGCAGCAAGCATCTTTTGCTTCCATCCAATTTTCTTTCACTGTAGCTTTCGAATTGAAGATTCAATATGGCCAAAAAGCTTGTTGTAAACACTAAAGACTATATAAATAGTCACATCCTTGGATACTGAGATCGCCTCAGTAAATTGGAAGAATGGTTGGAGGATTGTGATCAAGTAATCCACCTGTCGCCATTCATCTGAAGATAACTTCAGATGATTATAGGAATTCTGTGTGCAGAAGCGATCAAAATATATTCGTAGTCATCTAGCACGGGGAAGCATAAGATATGTTGAATTCCAACACATTTGAACATCTTGGATTGGGACTAAACGAGGGGGCCGGGGCTGATTGGGTTGAGTGGGCTGGTCAGGTTGGAGATCTTTAAATATCTCTCGGTGCTATGGGCTTGCATTAATAAAAACAGCAAGGTTTCGGACCTATTAAGCAGTGATCAGGTTAGCAGATATTAGTTACAGGCTATACAAAACCTACCTTTCGCAATGTAGTGGCGATATCACCACTCTTCTTAGCAGTCTTTTGGGCAGATTTATCAAGATCATCAGACCAAACTGTTTCAATAGTCTCATTCTTCGGATCCGCCTTCATCTGACCAAGTAGCTGCTTTAGGGCGAGCTGCATCACATGTGCAAGGCAGGGAGTTCAAATGATGAATGAGCCATGTATATCATATAGGCTCTCAACCAACGTGCTATTATTAGACACATTATCTGTTGTAATAGCAAGAACGCGGTCTTCAATCTCATACTTTTGTAGTATATCCCAAAGGATGTCACGGAGCTCGGCCAGGTTAATGGAACATCAACTCATGTGTTCTACCTAGGTAGCTATCGACGAGAATAATTGACATGAGGAAGGAAGAAAGGAGGTAATGCCATATTTATCAACAAAGCAACAAAGCAAACAACCACACCTCACGTGATAACCAGCCAACGTGACCAGGCCGTCACAGTATGTCTGCTCGGGTCACCTCATTGAGGAGCTTATTTAGCGTTGTAATACTGGCTGGAATTTCAAATAGAGCATGGCAATTTTTGTTCCTGCGATACCTTTTGGTTTCAAATGCTGTAGCTCACCATGAGGTTATTGTGAGGTGCTAAGATGGTTGATTCTTAAGTATCTGAAACAAGGTCTATGTGGGCCTTATGACCAATCAACCCACAACAGTTCGTAACGGTGCCAGATGGTTCTTATGGTTGTTGTTGACAATAATCTGACTGGGCTGTCAAGTCATGGTGTGGTTCGTATTGTTTTACATTTCTGGTCGACTTGACTATCCCACTTAGGAAATAGGTACTTCAACGCCGCTTCGGTGGCTGATATCAACAAACGCCGCTGTCCAAACAAGCAAACAAAGACAGCACTAGCGTGGCCACACACCCCAATGGATAAATCCCCTTTCTCCTGTGAATAGATTTCTCTTCTTCTTTTCTCTCCAGATTCGATATTCTCGTCGATGGCTACAATAGTTTAGATAGGAATATCAGTTCGTCATTATCTACTATTCCGAGCCCGTGACATATGCCAAAGACAAAGAGATCAAAAACAACTTAACATCATCAGCTGTCGTGACACTTTAAATAGAATTTGATAAATGGAAAACTATGATAGTGCCGTTTCCATCTAGGACATAGCATTATATATCTCCTTACCTATGAAGATAGGCGGGAGGCGGGGGGGAACAGAAAATGAGAGGTCAGCCACGGCTTGGAAAGAATTCAGACCTCTTGATGACCCTGACGTAGACATTGTTTTGTTCTTTATGGCCATTCGCCAATCCCCATATTTTCATCATTGCAAACTCTCCTGGATACACGCACCAGGTTTAACTTCTGTAGTCACTACCGCTCCTCTTATCCCAAGAACAAATTATGCATGCATATATGTATGGCTCATTTTGTGACTCAAAGAAGTCCTAGACGCCTCTTATGGACCAATGGGCTCCTTGAATACGCTGTCATCGGTCTTTATTATGGAGTGGCTATTGAGCAATATGTACATACATCATACATGGCACAAGGCTATAATATTTCATGAGGTTGAATAGTACAATTGCACTGATCTTAACCTCACAGGGCAGTGATAGACAGTAATTATTACTTGTAAAGTGGGTCACAGTTGTAAAACATAGACAATTTGCTATTCTATGGCATCACTAAATCAAAGCGGTCGGTCTTGTGAACTAAGATTGCAGGCTTGGCTTTGCACGTTTTATTTGGCACCCTTGTCAGGGTGCAGTGATCCTCACCTGAGTGATCCCGAGTTGCTCCGGGATCACTCCAGGATCACTCCGGCGCGGTTCCCTGAGCGCTCCGGGCAAGCATCACCTTGCTCCGGATACGCTCCGGGCGACTCAGGGAGCCAAAAGCGGCGAGAAGTCGGACCGAAAACGGAAAGGGCAGGTCTCGAGATTTCCGCAGAAAACATTTACAATAGCGGAGAATATTGCAGTGGTTAAACTCAACTGGCAGTGATGGCTTAGCTAGTTAGCAACTATATTCAATTATCATATAAGTTAGATCATGTTGACTTATTCTATACATTCTTTTCCACTTCAGTCCGTACATTCCAAGATCTTCCAAATGTAGCGAATGTCCAGAGATCTCATGCTCCCGCATCGATAGACTGCTGGATTGCTAGTATTACACCAATACATCAATTAGCATGGACCAGAACTGGAACATGATACTCGCTGTTTCGCCAAAGACAGGCTGGGATCTCCAGGATTCGTGAAAGCCGAAGAACGTTCTAGGCATCCATCTGTCTCAAAGGGCCAAGGCTGTATCACTCCGTTGATTCACGCAAGCTTGGAATACTGCATGCTCCGTGAGTCCTGCCTGCTCTGTGACAGAATATGCTCACTGAGCGTCCTCAATAGAATGGTGGCATCCAGAAGAGGAAACTTGGGGTGGTTCGAGAGATCTAGAGCTGTATACGCACATATATACTACTAAAATTAGTTGTTAATCCATGCATAGTCATACTTCTCCAGATACGATAGAGCAAGAGCTGCTGCTTTAAAATACATACCAGTTTATGTCTGTCTAAGTAACCATAGTAACTCCGTCCAATTATTGATATCCGAAAGTACAAAAAAGAAAAGGAAAAGGACAGAAGAAACGTCTGAGCCAACATTGTCGTACATCATAAGCTATTTGTCTTGGAAGCATCTGAAGTATCCTCCGTTGGAGCTGATAGGGCCATCAATGAATACCTCGTCACTATCAACATAGCCTTCCTCGAGTGAAGGAACCATAGGATCGTTGTGCTCGTGGTTACTTGTTAGGTAAGGTGAATTTAAACACCAGTCAGTGTAATCTCGACAGGGGTTGAAACCAATGGCATCATTATTGTCATCAACGGATCCCAGGTCCACGATGAATTTGAGAGACAGAGATGATTTGTTAGTACTGACAGGTGGCAGATAAGAACATAAAACGACTAACCATCGTTCGTTTTCCTCGTCACTGATGATATTCTACATAGCTCTATCCGTGTGATCCAAAATCGGTGGAATTCGCTGGTTTATATGCCAGTGGCTCTCACGTTGAAAAAGAAGTTCAGAAGGAGAAGGAAGGAACCCTACTGTATTGTCTTTGCGAAAGCTGTCCTCACTCAATTGCACTTCTCCAATGGAAACTCTCCAAACTGCCGAAGGTCACAGCCTGGCACAAAATGATCTTCTGATCGAGGGAGGAACAAAAAGTCAATTAGGTGAAGGATACAACTGCAGTTTTCTTCTGGCAGTTCTCCCGTGAATAAACATGTGTTGACTGCAACCCAGACAGTAACCTGTGTGTAGAGAGGCACCGATCGAAGATAACAACGGTGCTCGGAGAGCGGAAGAGGTCATCTGTCGCAGCAGACTTGAACGGGACACTATCAAGCCGATTGTCCACATTGGAACCATCCCATCCGCCGATACTGTGATGGAATCCGGAGAACACAGTGATAAACTTGCGGGAGTGGAAGGTGTCGTTAGATTAAGATGGAGGGGGCTGGAGTCTGGGATAATTTGCCCTGCGTCATCATCAAGGGCGTATGTGATTATGCAGACAGCCACAAGAACAAAGTGTGGCAGCCTTAAGCTGCAGCGACAGGAGCCTCTGGTGCGAAGGCATTCCTGGAGCATTGGAGACCGAGCATCAGAAAATGTTTGTCAAAGTACGGATAATGGTCAGGGTAGTGCTAATATCGTTGTTGCTTTACAGTCATTTCTGAGGTCGATAAACGCTGCCTCGGTGATCTTCTTTTGACCGATCCTCCGGATGACAAGCTTCGCATTGAGCAGAGCAAAGGTGGCCTACTTCGAGAGTCATTTTCCTGGGTTCTTGAGCATCCTACATTCCAACAATGGCGGAAAGATGAGGAAAGTAGGGTGCTTTGGGTAAGAGGCGATGCTGGCAAAGGAAAGACCATGCTCATGATTGGCATCATTGAGGAACTAACCAAGACAATAGCCATTTCATCTAAATCAGATGACCAGCCAAAACTTACTTACTTACTGTGCCATGGCAGCCAATCCGGTTCTACGTGATTCGCTGTATCTGCTTGCTGTTCAGTGACCATCGTTGCTTCGCCACCTGCGATCTAAATATGAATTTGCAGGGAGACGGCTATTCGAAGGCCCCGATACAGTCTACAGTCTATTGAGGATCTTTCTTGACGTGCCTCAGGATTCAGATTTGCCGGAAATTTACTTTATTGTTGATGCCGTTGACGCATGTGACACCAACCTGCCCCAACTTCTGGAATTGATCACACAGTCGACAAATCTCCATTCCAAGACTAAGTGGGTAATATCCAGTCGCAATCGAGACATCGAGCAACACCTGGAACAGTGTGAAAAACTAAAGGGTCTTCGACTTGAGCTAAACCCGAATCAAATTTCACATGCCATAGAGAACTTTATAGACAGCAAGGTGTCACATTTGGCCCTGTTATGAGATAACTTGGAACTGCAAGAGAGATTAAAAGACCAGATGCGACAAAAATCAGATGGTACATTCTTGTGGGCTGCTTTGGTTATCGGGGAACTCCGGAAAGATGTCTTCGCAGCAGACATGCATGAAGTCCTTGAAGAAACACCGACTGGTCTCACACCCTTGTTCGATAAGATGATAAAAAAAAAGAGTCCAGCAATTACACCCCTAGAAACGTTCAGTGCTGTCTTCAGATCTTGTCAGCGGCTGCATTAACTTGCAGACCTCTTCATATACTTGAAATGCGCGTTGTAGCAGGGCTTTCACAGACAATAGCACAATTTCCAGAACTAGACAGAATGGTCAGCATGTGCAGTTGGTTTCTTATGGTTAGAGAAAGTTATGTCTATTTCATTCACCTATCGGCTAAGAACTATCTCGTTAGAAATCAATCAACCGTCATTTTTAGCATAGGCTGCTAGCGAATCCATTATGCAATATATTCCCGGTCATTCAGTGCTATGTCAGACACGTTGCGGCAGGACAGATGCAAGCTCAAGGATTCCAGGCCTCTTACCGTGAAATCCCGGCTCAAACAAACAGCATTGAACTCTATCGAATATGCGTGTGTTCACTGGTTCGACCACCTGTGTCAACATAACAGAAATATAATAGAGAATAGTCAAGAGCTTGATGACAAGGGCAAACTGCACACTTTCTTCGCTGAGCATCTTCTTCACCGGTTAGAAAGCCTGGGTCTCGTGCGAGAGATCTCAGCGGGTATACTCATCATCAAAAGGCTTCTGCAGAGCATTGAGGTATATTTTTTCAAACTTGCAAAAAGGATTCAACTAGCAGACTGCCAGTCAAAGCCAACATAGCAGGGCCAATATCCAGTCACCAAGGTCAGGGTCTCCATTGACTCCTGGATGGTGAAAGAGGTCTTTTGACGGTCATTTCCAATCCCTCTTATTGATACCCGTCACAATGACCCAAGAACTAGACCATAGCATGGGTGTTCGCAACGATTCAAACGCTGTAGGGTTTTTGGAGCTATGGTGAGTTGAACTCCAAGCATCAGCGAGTGTGGCAAGTAATGTGACGGTCTCGAGCAATAGGAATCTATTGGTAGACCATCTGACGAAATTCTAACATGAGGAGAAAAAGGAAAGAGGCAGAGCCTGCCGGCGATGGGCTACCTAGTGTGTGCGAGGGGTTCATGCTTAGTGAATGCCCTACTCAAACAGGCCAAAGTAATCAAACATGCTATATAGCTAGCGAGCGTGCATGCTCCGTGGCAAAATAATAGTTATCAAAGCCATTTCTGCTACTGAGACACAGGCGCCCATAAAAGTCGCGACAGGACCAGATATCATCGGGAATTCTGCAGAGCAAGAAGTGGAACTAGACACACCCACAGGAAGGAAGACCAGGTCAAATAGTAGCAGAAGCTGAACACATGCTGGCACTATCACGGAGCACGAGCGCTCGCTAAGTCACATGACATGTTTGAGTCCTTTGTTGATTCCTTTGTTCTGGTTGGAGTAGGACCAGGCCCCTCACATACTAGATATTTCAGCGCTGGCAGGCCCAGCGCTCTTTCCTTTCCCTCCTCCTGCTAGTATTTCGCGAGATAGTCTACCAATATATACATATTGAACGAGACTGTCACAGGCACTTTGCAAGGATCTAATCTCAGATATTCGCGGATATGTACAAATATGAATCTTGGAGTCGGAGGTATATCTGAATCAATTTTTCCTGCTGCCATTGAGGGTATGGAGACAAACAGTTGAAACGAGGTTGTTTTAATGTTCACAAATAATCCATAGACTAGACTTGCTTAGGGAATGACGACTATATTAAGAGGGAAGATAGATAGGCAGTGAATTGCTAGCATTGACAATAAAAAAAAGATCAAGAGCAAAAAAAGAAGTCGTTGATATGTTCCGACACGGGGAATCGAACCCCGAGCTGCCGTGTGAGAGACGGCGATGTTAACCATTACACCATATCGGACTCGTTGGTACTTTTGTACAATTTAAAATTATATGTAGTAAATAAAGGTTATGTGCACCAAAATTCTGATCTGGTTCGGATGATGGTGAATCGTCAAGTGTATCGAATGTCGGTGTCTTTGATCTGATGCATCTCATCATTACACTTTACGGAGTGTAAGTACTATTGTCCTAATTTGCATGGAGTACTCTGAATCCAGCCAGATCATCAGCGTGGGATCATACCCGAAGCAGAATGGCTGGTGTAGTCTCCTGAGTAGTGAATTGGAATCCTCGGCCAGACGAAATGGGACGGGATTGCTGGGAGGTATGTCTCCATCGCCATCCACGGACAACTCGGTTATATTACACCATCATCCGTGATCCGTCGTATTGATTCATAGCATACAAGTAGTAAGAGCAAGAATATTCTCACACAACAAATTATCCTCTACTTGTATACTGCTGTGTAAGTATGCCATAGTTACAAAAGCTGAGATAGAGATAGATATTAAGATATTACCGTATGATACCGTCAGGAACCATACGTCAGCGTTTCACGGCATAGAAGAACTGTTACATACCGCGTCACAAACCGTAACAGACGCGCCTCCGTCCGCGGCCAAGCCAAGCGCCTCGTCCGAAAAAGGCAATTTCCTTTCAGGCCTTTACCACACCCACACAACCACACTCGCTCTCTTTACACACACAGACTGAAAGTCAACACACACCAGAAATGGTCCTCCACGGCGCCTCGACACCAGCATCCCTTTCTTCCGCTCCTTTTCCCCCTTCCCTTCTCTCCGTTCTTCCTTCCTCTTCACCACTTCTTCCCCTACCACTAATACTACTATCACCACCTTCACCTCACCATCACCACTATCGTCAACTTCGGATAGATAGACGGACTATGTCACCTTCGCCCCGTTCTACCTCACTTGATCATCAGCCTCGTCAGATTTTTGCCTCATCCTGACCAAGTTTTCTTACCACCGTCCAAACCTCCCAACTTTCATCCTTTTTTTCTCTCTCTCTTTCTATATAATTATTCCTCTTACTCTCCCTCCGCACCCCCTTTGGACCAATTAATCTCCCACGTCACGGTCGTCCCGACTAAAATTTCAACCGAGCATCGCAAAACTCTGACCTCAACCCACTCCCAATCTCTTGCGACCGGTCGACCCGAAAGCAGAAACTAATAAGGGAGAAACAATTCTTGTAAAAAAAGAATTAATTCTCCCTTCCGTTCTGTCTATTCCACAACTATAACTACGCTATTCTACACTCAAGTCATGGCATCAGCACCTAACGGTCGCTCCAGCCGGACAGGCAGCACTAAAACGGTCATTGTTCTCAAGCTGTCACCTGAACACTTGAGTCGATTTCCCAGTGATTCTTCGAAGAGCACACCTACCAAAGCCACCGACTCGAACATGAACACCACGAATGCTTCCTCTCCGGTCAAGGAGAAAGAGGGCTCCCCTACCTCGTCCATGGCAGATGCGCCCGTTCCCCCGTCGGACAACGCTTCGGATGCGAACTCGACGCCTGCAGGCGCAGGGCCTACGGATACTCCTCGCCGGAAGGGATTGCCAGGTCCAAAGCCGGGCGCCAAGCGAGGTGCCAACCAGGTTGACTCGACACCCAAGCCTAGAGGAAAGCCGGGCCCGAAAAAGAAGCAAAAACTGTATGTTTCCCTTCAACCCACGCAGATACAAGTACATGTATGCTAACCCTCAATTAGTGATGACGGAACTGTGGAGCAACCCAAAGTGAGCACTGGTCATCGACTCGGTCCCAAAGCCAATGCGGGTGCTATTAACGCCGGCCTTCGTGCTCTGGATCGCACCGGTGCCCCTTGTCGCCGATGGGAGCGCAAGCCCTTGCAATTGAAGAGCTTTACCGGGATCCTTTGGCAACTCCCTAGCTGGCGAGCGCCCAAGCCTCCCAAGGTCGAAGAGACTGGCGACTCCAAGGCAGCTGTTCTCGACACAGCTGAAACCGATAGCAAGGTCAACAACAGTGCCAGCAACGTCCCTAGCGAAAAGAGCAATTCAGGGGATGGCGGTCTCACCCCCGTTCCTCCACCAATGGTTGAAGCATCATCTCCAGCAATTCCTATGGCCACCTAGCCAGCAGGTTCTCGAGTTTGTTTTAATATGCTACTGCATATCTAATTTCTTCCTGTATATTATTCTTATCCTTCGTTGCCTTTGTTTTCTTTTGTTTTTACCCCTTTGAAAGCGGTCAGGCGTTTGTCTGTTTTGTGATTTGTTTGGCGTCGGTCCACCACGTTTTATCAGGTTCTTGTTCTTGATCAGTGGTGCTTTCTTTTTGGCTCACTGTTCTTAGGTCTGTTTATGACAGGCTTGATTGGTTCTTGTATCATTAGGGCTATATCCGGAAGACCGGAATTATTGGATTTTTTTTTTTAGGTGCTTGTCATTTGGGCCGGAATGTACGGAACTGGATTGGAATGCTTTATCAAAAGTTGTTTTGGCATTGTTCATCTTGTATGGGTTTAGCGTGGTTGAAGTGTTTCTATCATGTCTGTATATTCTGTAGTGTAGTGTCGTTTGAATCCGGCCTGACTATCTAGTGAGTATGGGCTCTAGCAGTCATTTTCAGCGTCTTTCTATTCTTATCTATGTAAATGACCATTCTGCGTAGATTCACTCACTGTTAACGATGATACATGATCTGATTTCCCCGCATGACTTCTTGATGGCCGTTGTGACAGTCGTACAGTCGGCTATCCAGGGCTGTATGGATAAATAGATCTTTCCATTTGTCATGTTTCCCCTCTTTTACTATTCTCGCTCTTTCTTTTTATCTAACTTTGTAAGAATTGATACGGTGGTTGTTGTCCGTACGAAGGCGGCTGCAATCGCAATATCGATCCGGAAGCTCTACAAGGACTGATCAAGAGGGGAAAAGCACTGAAAATCAATTTGATCACGCGATCACAGAGAAACCTGTTAGTTCCGGCAGTTGTTGAGTTGAGCCAGACTGAGTGGTGTTGAACAAGATGAGTTCCATGCCATCATCACCACCAGGAGCAACATCATTATCGGCCGGTGGATCTCGAGCAGCTCCTCCGACAGTAACAACTGCGACTCCCTCACCACTCTCCAATCCTCCTCCCAGCTATTTCCTCTCCTCCAACCTCCGCCGTTTGTCCTACGCTTCTGTTCTGTCGGGTGCTGCGACTGCATCTGAAAATACTACTACTGACGGTTTATCGTGGAATCCGCCTGTTAACCATCGTCATCATCGTCTTTATCTTCCCCCGCCTTTCCGTCATCAGTTTCAGGACCCCAACCACAACCTCCTCCTGAATCCGTTTCCTTCTGACGCACAGAGTCCTTTCTCCCCTTTACTGCTGAATGCCGATATGCAGATGAATTCAGCTGCTTGGAGGTCGGGAACGACGGCGACATACAATCACAATAATAATACTATGACCACTACGACCGAACATCCCCTACCTCCCTACTCTCGAAAATTCGCCAGTCATCCCCAATACATCAGCTATAATAATACCTTCCTTCACGGTCCCGGCAGCTTGCACGATCCTTTCAACCCCTCCCCGTTCTTCACACCTTCCTACCTCCGAAACTCAAGCTACGCCGCCCGACTGCAGTCCGACCATCGAGCTCGAATCGCATCCGGCGAAAACGATGATATCCCCCTCCCGCAGAACCCTTTTTCAACACTATCTTCTTCCTCTTCCTCCGCCTCGAGCCATGCGAATTTACCCCGGATAGCTCCGTCCCATCGCGGCATGACCCATGAGGTCATTGAGCGAGAACCTCCCAGCGTCGACGACCATTTCCCCCCGCTGCCGACTCGATGGAGTGAGACGGATAAGTACCCGACACTTGAGATGATGCATGGGGGTCTGGAGCTTCGGTACACAGGACCACTCAATAAGCATGAGCATGAAGCAGCTGCGGCGCGTACGGATTATCCGATGCCGCCGCAGTGTGGGATCTATTATTTTGAGGTTACGATTTTGTCGAAACCGAAGGATGGGTACGTCTTTCTTAACAATCTTCATTGCGCGTCACGGGCTAATTGTTTAGGATGATTGGTATTGGGTTCTCTGGCGGTAAAGCGTCGAACGAGAGACTCCCCGGGTGGGAGACAGACTCGTGGGCCTATCATGGAGATGATGGCAAGTCATTCTTTGGAGAGAATCAGGGACAGGGGCGACCGTATGGTCCAACATTCGGTGTGAATGATACTGTCGGCTGTGGCGTGAACTTTGCCACAGGATGTGCGTTTTTCACTAAGAATGGTGTCTTTCTTGGTATGTATCGTCAACCACAGAACATGGCAAGGTGCTGACACTAGTAGGAAATGCGTTCCGGGAACTGAAGAATATGAAGTTGTACCCGTCAGTAGGGATGAAGAAACATCCTACTGTTCATCTGATCTCCAACTTTGGGCAACAGTCATTCATGTTTGATATTGATGGCATGGTTAAGGTATGTCTTCTTCGCGAAAAATGGTCTACATATAAAGCTAACTCCAGGCAGAGAGAAAAAGCGGGAGTATATTCGGATATCAGTCGCACCAGTACTTCGAATCTCCGTCCCCCATTGGGCGAGGACGCACTTCTTCATGAGCTGGTGGCTCAGTTCCTGGCTCACGATGGCTACATCGAAACAGCTCGAGCCTTTGCTGAAGAAGTGGCATCGGAGACAGCAGCATTGAACGGCCATGGAGATCCGTTGAAGAAATATGAGGTGGAAGAGGATCTCGAAGCGATTAACCGGCAGAGTGAGTTTTTTTTTTTTTTTTTCCCTCTCTCACAAATTCTCTTAATCAGCGCAATATATTGACTTTGCGCAGAAATCCGAGCAGCCATTTTGGATGGCGATATCGATAAAGCTCTGAAATATACCAATGCCTACTATCCCAAAGCCCTGGAAGACTACCCTCACATTCAATTTAAATTACGATGTCGCAAATTCTTGGAAATGATGCGTCAATCGAACGATCTATCGATGGCAGCTGCAGCCAAGCGCAGCAAGTCAGCTTCCAACGGAGTCTCCGACGGTAATGCCGGGTATGGTCAGGCGATGGAAGTGGACGACCAGACGCAAGACGGAGACGGATGGGAGGCCGATGGCATGGATACGGACGATCCAGAAGCAGCAGCCAAGTTCCAGACGCTCCTGACGGAGGCCGTGCAGTACGGACAGCAGTTACGCATGGACTATCCAACCGATGAACGAGGGGGGAACAAAAAAATGTTGGACGACATATTTTCCCTAGTCGCATATCCGGATCCACGACGATCAGTCCACGGACATTATCTGGACCCAGCTGGACGAGTGGCGGTTGCTGAAGAGCTGAACTCGGTCATTTTAGGTAAGCTTGCTCCACTTCTCTTTGCTTTTTGTGTTTCGCGCCCCTTGCGTTCTTTCGTGCATTGAAAACGATCAACATTTGGGCTCTAGCTGACCGGTGTGATGAACCATCATAGTCTCTTTAGGGAAAGCATCGTCGGCGGCGCTGGAGCGAGTTTATCAGCAAACAGAGGCACTGATGAACGAGGTTAGTGACGAGGGGGGTGCGGGAGCGTTTATCAACGTTCGAAATGATATTTTGCTATGATGGGTATCGGGATATTATTGGATCAGACTGTATTTACTATGAATGCCTACTCCATGCATCATAATCTTTCCTTTTCCACAGCCTTCTAGCCCATGTACAGCAGCACATGGAATCCGGATGAACCCGCTCAGCATATGTATGTCAGAGCACGTACATGTGTTTCTTCTCCTTACGGCGCGCATGGCTAATCGGTTCGATTCGGGGCTTTGATGAGAAACTGTCCGTAGCGTTCCTACCCTAGCCGAGACGCAGGGCATGGCTGGGGCAAGCGGATCGGAGATGCAGACTTGGGCAGCGGCCAGCTCACCGGGTTATCTGTCAGTGTCGGGTGAAAATGCCGGCTTCACGAATGCTGACATATTGGGGGCGATTATAAGTAACAACTCAGTCTTTTCTAATATTTCGCTGTTATTTTATTGTTATTGTGCCGGAGTCCGATGTTTACTCCGGGGGGTGTTCGTATATAGATGTTTGTAACGGGTGTGTATTGCGATGTAATCTATGTAGATAGCATGCCGAAAAGCGTAATCTCAATACAATAATACAGTCAGTCACCGTCTTTTGATTTCGCTTAGTTGACTTTCACATCTTCAGCTCTTCCCTCTCCTGTTCCTCTTCGTCCCTCAATTACATTAAGATATTCAATCGTTTCAGCTCTCCACTGCCCACTGGAGCTGTCCGATGATCATCTGTCTCATCCGGGATCTGATGCCAGGCCAACTCACGCCTTCTCGCTGGCCAATTCTGACTTGACTGCCCTTCCTTGACCGTGGGAAAACCCCCGAACGAATGACGCTGCTGCTTCGCATTTTCTGATCCATAGAAAAGACTCGGGCCATGGAATACAAGTACGAACATCATCACCCGATTAATAATGACGGCATTATACGTTGTTGCTGTGGCCAGCCCGAGTGCGCACTCCTGCGCGAAAACCAGTTGGCGCTGGAGGCTGTTGAGAAGGACCTCGAGACAGCTGCGCGATTGGGACAGGTAAGACACTTTTTTTAATTATAGTAGGCCATTTGCATGGGGACTATTGGTATTGTCATTTTGTATTACTTGAAGGGATGATATCAGATCGGATCCCTTGTCTTTGCTGCCCCTCTTATATACTCCATTTTACGCCCTATATACAAAATAGCTTACATGCCGGGGTGGTCTTCTCATTCTTGATTCTTGTCCCTCCATTCCTTACATCACTCTGGCAATGTATGGCCCTTCTCTATAGGGACTAATTTGTTATTATTGTTTTTGTCTCTCTCCCCTAACATCCATATACATGAGATGTCATGGAGGTCAAGGGGCTACAGTCCTCCGTCCTCTCCCAATGCTTTCCAGTCCGTCTCCATCACGTCATGGCAATTGATTCTGTCTGTCCATCGTCACTAACCTTCTCCCTGCAGGCCCTCCTCTATCGCCATGAGTCCTACATCGCCGAGGCAGAAGAGGACCGACGCCGGTTACTTGACAGCATCGACGCCCTCGAGCGCGAGCGGCGACAAGTCCAGTCTGAAAATTCGCGCATCATCCAGGAGAACAGGAATCTGGTTGAGCAGCTCGATGTGCTGAACAATACCGTCGCCGACTCCGACGCGCATGTTAATTCGTTGACTATTGCGTTGGAGAACACCGAGGCTGAGCTGCGCACTGTTAGCGCTGGCGCGGCGCGGGCGGCGGAGCTCGAGGATCAGCTCAATCGCATGGAAGCTGAGCAGTCGCGGTTGCAGGAGAGTTTGATGTCTGCGCGGGAGGATGAGAAGTCTGCATCGCAGCGGTGGAAGAAGGCCGATTCGATGGTGCGTGAGCTGCATGAGCAGGTTGAGCGGTTGGAGAAGGAGGCGCGCGAGGAGCGAGAAAGCCATGCGGATCTTGTCCAACGCATGGAACGGCAGAGGACTGTTGAGCGGGAGCTAGATGGTGCGGCTGGGCGGTTGCATGGTGCTGCTACAGCGCATCACCAGGTTGGTCATCAACCTCATCAAACCAGTGTCGTCTCGCGCTTCGTTAGGGATATCTTGCAGGACAATGCGAATTTGCAGATTGGGATTATGGAGTTGCGGGATATGCTCGAGAGCTCTAATCAGGAGGTGCAGAACCTGCGCGATCAGGTTCTATCGCATCACCCGCTAGACCATGACGATGGAGATGGAGAGGGCCGCAGACCATCGTCCGAAGCCCAGCCAGCAGTAGGCAAGAGACTGAGCCAGGAGTTGGACGGGACACCGACACGTGTATCGCCAGAGTACCACATCCATCACCACTACCACCCGCCGTCGTCAACACCAAAGAAGGAGAAACCAAAGCTGGGCCGTCGATTTACCAAGAAACGACGCTCGCTGGGGAATCCGGCCCTCATGCATTCAGCCCGTCAGCCGTCTGTTTCCTCTACCTCGACAATCCTTTCTCAAACCTCTGTTTCTATTCCTCCGTCATCGCATCGGTGGTCCATGCATTCGTCTGCTACAGAGTCGCTAGCAAGCTCCCCGTATTCAGGATGCCACAATCGTCCAACATCCATCTTTGACCGGATGGAGCGAGCATTCGAGTCATCCCAGCCAACAAGTCCAGAGTTATCTCCTATGTTCAAGGGGATAGCTCGACAGGGCAAGACTCTTGAACCCCCGTTCAGAGAGGACTCATTTGGCCGCGCCATCGAAGATGAACTTGCGAATCTGGACGCCCTTAACGACCACTGCACAACCGTCCCCGCCATTCCAGAAGAGGGCGAGGACTACATGCAAGAGAGCAACCAACGACCCGTAACGCCAGACGGCTACCGTCGCCGTCGACGCGGTTCACACGATAGTCTGCTGTCCGTGGCGGGCATGGACATTCACACACCTAGTCGTCGACGCTCCCGCACGGGCGGTCCGGGACCCATACCCATTGCTGGAATCCACCGTCGCAACTTGTCGTCCGGCGCGGAAGTGTACTCGACGTCACCGGTGATCGCGACGACAACCGTCACTGCCGATCGAGAGGCTCCGTCCAAGAACCCGCACTCCCCGCGCAGCTTGCTGGCGTCTGTCTGTCGAAGCCAAGGCCAGAGCCATGGCCAGGAGACAGAAAACGCACCGGCAGCGGACAATCCACCATCGCGCAAACCATCCATCACTCGACGAGTCGGCGGTTGGGTTCGGGGCCGTTGGGGAACAGCGCCTGTGGCTGCTCCTCAGCCAGCTGAACCTGCATCCAAAACCCAGCCACCATCTTCTTCACCAGCCGTGAATGCGCTCACAAGGAACCAGAACAAGTCTAAGGCGGAGTATGTGTCTGCGCCTGCCGCCGCGTTCCGGTTCCGGCATCCTGGTGTGAACCAGAAGGGCCCGATTCTGGGGTTCCGGCCGTCGTCTCATCCGCCTATCTCTGTGCATGCAGAGACTGTGGATGAGGGGGCCTTGAGGGAGAGTTTGGCAGAGTAGCTTTTGCTCTCCCTGTCTTTTTATGCGTTCTTTGACTGTACTTCACTTTGTATTTTGGACTCTGACCTGTACTACATTCCGGGCGACTTGACGATTTTCTTTTGTTGATATGTATACCACTGTACCGATACCATAGCAATCTATATAGACCCTGTGCAATAGCATTTCAATATTCATCCATCATCATCTAAATAACAGACGACCCTCATCCTTCAAATACCCCACGTGACCCATCCCTTCCCCATCGCCCATCACATCCCTTCCCAAAACACTCTAGGCATAATACCCATCGTCTCCAAGCACATTCACCGCGCCCAGGTGATTGGACTTGTTCGGTATTTCCGTCATGAAGGATCGCGCTAAGCCTCGGACTAATCCTAAGTTGCCCAATTAGGAGTCGCATGCTGGTCCGCGAACCGCACGACGGCCGGGTACGAGGCTGATTTTGCGCTACCCTCGGAGGGACTGGGCCGTACTTGTATTGCAAGGTCAGATGGGTTGGGTTGTGATCTGAGGTGAGGATTTTGTGATCTTGCTTTCTTTTGCTCTTCTTGTTCTCTGGATGATATCCTGTACCGGTGGTTGGTTTGCATTGAACATCAGGGGCACGAAAACAATAGATACGAGACCACAATGCAACTCAAAAATACACATTTCGCTACTCTTCTCTTCTCCCTCTCCTTTCTTTTCCCCACAGCCGCTGCTATCGATTGCTACTCCCACAATGGTATGGCATCCTCCCCGTCACCCCTTCCCCTTTCCTCACCACCACCACCCAAACAAAAACACAGACCACTAACAACAATGACGAAAAGGCGTCAACGCAAACTCCTCCGAATTCTACAACGCCACTCGCGATGGAGCCTTAATCGCCTGCGGCACAGGCGCCACAACATGCTGTATGGAGAACGAGTACTGCGACGTCGACCTCCTCTGCCATTCGCGTAGTACTGGCGGGTATTCGCGGCAGTATTGTACGGATCCGGATTGGCCCGAGGGTGCTTGTTCGCAGCTTTGTCCTGGTACGTGACTGTCCCCGCGTGTCTGGATTACATTTGTATACAAAGCGCTGGGTGTAAAAGTTCGTGGCGGAAGGGCTAATGATTTTGATACATGCAGGCTACGGAGCAGCCGGTATCGCACTAACATCATGCGACGACAGCGGGACGAAATTCTGCTGCGGTCCCGGCGCGCAGGACTGCTGCAAGGCCGGGAACTATACGGAGATTAACAAGAAGAACGGGCAGATTGTGGCTATCGGGACCAGCACGGTTCCTACGACTACTACCTCGGCTACGCCTGCTTCGTCCTCGAATGCGACTACGAGTAATAGTAGCGGTGCGTCTGCGACGACGACGGCCGCTGATGCGAATACGGATGCCGATAGTGGGGACGGTCTGACTGAGCAGTCGAAGCTTGGTATTGGGCTTGGTGTTGGTCTTGGTGTTCCGTTTTTAATCGCTGCTGGCGTGGCGCTGTTTCTCTGGAGACGGTCGCTTGCTGCGAAAGCGGGTGCTGTTGCGGAGAAAAATACGGGTGTTGCTGGTGCTGCTGGGGCTGCGGCTGCGGATCCCAATGCCGGTGCGCCGTATGAAGTTGCTGGTTCTGCTGCGCCGCCGTATGGATATGAGTATGCGGACCAGGGACAGTGGCAAGCACAGGCACAGGCACAGGCACCAGGGCATGATGTTACTGGGAACCGGAGTAAGAGTGTGCATCAGCTTGAGGCTAACGAGGCTCGGGCGGAGTTGGAGGATGTGAGGGTCCATGAGATGCCGTAGGCGGTTTGTTCTGGGGTAGAAGATTTTTTTTTTTACGTTGATTTATGGTATGATATACTAATACACTGAGCTAAATCGCAATATAAGCTAGAGCAATCGACTCACGCATCACTCATAATGTCACCACTTTCTTGCAATAGGGTTACCGGCGGATATTGAACATCTTTATCGGGATCGAGGTTGAATGGAAGAATCCTGTCTGTCGGTCCTCAGGCGGTGATTCAAAGGGTATCCGTTCGACTTTGAAGTTGTTCGTTTCTAGACGTCATTAGCACCTGGGTTAAAACAGTGGGAAGGGTGAGACATACGACAAGCATCCAAAAACGCCTGAAACGTATCTTCATTCCGCAGCGTAGCAGAGATGATGAATTGCTGGAGATTGTATCTCTCAAAGAGCGTGGTTAGGGTTGATTGAAGGAGCGGAATGAGGTCTTTGTCGTATATCTGCAGCATCAATCATGAGCAAACCTAATACCCCAGAAATCCATGAATAGCTTAGGGCAAGAAAGAAAGCATACCAAATCCGCCCCAAGCGCAACATCAAACCCCTCCCCATCCCCATCATCGACCGCCATCTGATTCCCCCACTCCCAAATCCCCGGGATCAACGCCCCCTCCTCAATCGCATTCCTCTCCACACAATCCCGTATACTCTCAATAAGCGCCTGTTCGCGATCCGTCGCAACAACCCTCTTCGAACCCAGATATTTCGCGCAGAAAATTGATACGAAGCCCGTCCCCGCGCCTAGTTCGAGGACCCGTTTCCCTTTGATAAGTGTGTCTGCGACGGATGGGGAGGAGAGGTATGTGCCTAGGTGCAGAGCTGCTTCCCAGGTGCGGAAGCCCGTTGTGCCAGAGGAGAGGATTAAGCCGCGCGATTCGGACGTTATGACTGTTCGGGGTCCGCTTTCGCTTTCAGATGGTGACTGGGAGGGAGGCGAGGGGGCAGTGTATTTTATATAACTCAATTGCTGCGCCTGCTGGATCTGCGATGGCTTCGGAAGTGTAATCAAATTTCCCCAGGTTTCTACCAGCTCGTCCATGATTTCCTACAATACGTCACGTCAACTACACTACTTCTACACTCATCAAATCAAAAAAAAAGGAAAGAGGACGTACATCCTCCTCCGGATCCCTAATCGCCTCCTCCAACCTCCCCAGAATCATCTTCAACACGCTCATGCGGTACCCCACCGGCGGTAACGGCCATGCCTGCGGATTATCTTCGTTGAACATGCACTCGTAGATTGTGGATTGGGTTGTGGGTTGGAGGAGGGTTCCGCCGTCGGGAAGGGGGAGTTGAGGCGCCGGGACTTGTTGGTTGTATTGTGCAATTAGGGTTGGTATTGTGGTATCCATTTTGGCTGCTGGTGTTGGTTTGATGTTGGGATAACTTTTGATGGATGAAAAAGTCCGGGGATGTGATTGGGCGGGGGAAGGTATTTCCGGTCAGGTACCGCTTAGTCAGGCGCTTTCGGTTCTAGTTAGTTAGGTAAGTGATTAGTTAACTGAGTGAGGTGATCATTTAAATCCCATATACGCATATACTTTTGATTCATTCGGACGCGTTCTCTATTATTGCGTCCTTTTTCTTTCCTCCAAGGAACTGTTTAATCGACCGCAGGGCCCTCAAGGATATCCCTCGTTCCTATTCCATGTCGCCTTCCCTGGGTCTTATGAACAAACGGATGAAACATGGGTGCGTTAAGAAGCAGCAAAGTGGAACATGCCGGGCTGTGAGGAAGACATCTTCAGGGGGCTGAATTCTCAAGGTCAGACGTCTATTGCTCGTGCCCTGAACAAACATCTCCGATGG
The DNA here is from genome assembly GCA_039880815.1 of Aspergillus intermedius. Lineage (NCBI taxonomy): Eukaryota > Fungi > Ascomycota > Eurotiomycetes > Eurotiales > Aspergillaceae > Aspergillus > Aspergillus intermedius. Next base: position 432,063 of record JBDODA010000011.1, on the reverse strand, counting down.
CGACGACAGGAAACTCCAGACAGTTGCAATCTTGTTTCGTAGATCAGCTCGTTACTTTTTGCAATTCAATACATCCGATACATTTGTGGCCGCCGCCAGGGAACCTCGAATATGCGGGATATCGAGCTTTACGTTGTAGTCACGACGCTCTTCCCTCCCCAAACTTTCTTTCGTGATCTAGAGCTGATCGAGGCCTTCAAAACTTTCAACATCCCACTGACCGTAATCTGAAAAGCATGTAAAAACGCCGGGCTGAGTCGGTTTATTACTTCGGAGAACATCTTTCCCAGGGGGCTTTGATGATAGCCAACAAGTGTCAAATCGTTTTCGCTCGAAACAGACTACAATGCTTGCAGGTCAATATGAGAGTACCGACAGCGTGCGCAGCAACCAAGCTGGGCCAACGAGCTGCGTACGCTTCATCAAATCATCTGGCCCCATAGGCCATACACAACCGTGTCGGGCGGGATCGGGTGCTCAAATGAAGGCGCTCAGAGGAATCACGACTTTTGTCGATCACAGCTGGAGATTCTCAATGGCACTTCATTTTGCGGTCTTGATTGACCAAGTTCCGGAACCTGCAAATTGCCGACGTCGATAACTTTTTTGCATTTTTTTTAAAGCCGAAAATTCTCTGGTATGTATACTGTTTGTCGGCTTTCTGAGCCGCAGCCAAATGTCTAACATTGAACGTGTTTCTCATAGACAAAATCCGCCATTTTGAGCCTTCACGGTACGACGTCGTCGACGAAAATGACATGCCTGAGACGACACGAGTAGAGACACTTCTTCGTGAGGTAGCAATTGAAAAAGAAAAAAGAAAAAAGAAAAAAGAGAGAGAGAGACAGAGAGAGAAAAGGCCTGCTAATGTTGAGCATATACATTTCTCACATGCCGAGATGAATCTTCGCAAATTGCATATACCGTCTGTTGCAATTTCGAATCCGAGATTGAGTAGGGCTGCTTGGGAGGCCAAGACAGAGAGATGTTTGAATCGGTCTCTCTCGTAATTACCCGGAATCTGCCCCAAAGAGGCTCGCTCAACCAGTCCACCGGACAATAGGATTCAAGCACGAGCTAGCAATGTCTGCGTGTCTAACTAGGTAGGGTTGCTTCCGGATACATACTTGCTAATGGGTCGAGAATAGTCGCATACACCCGGTTAAGTATAATTAGAGTTATGACAATATAAATGTTACTGAGAGTAAGCGCATGCATCTTTCAGTTAGAAAAACCATGGCGCATAGAAAATTGAAAGAAGTAAACGATTGAGCGGAATCACTGCCTCAGGCCGCAAGTAATGTCACGTGTACGCTAACCCGATGCGGTTAGCAGATGCCCTAGCCGAGCCCACAGCAGTGCACAACGAATATTCGTTCTATCGCAATCCGGCTGGCTGAGAAAATCGACAGCGAACCTCGACAACCCCCGCGGCCGCCAACAACTTTCCCTTTTTCCTTCGTCACTTGTCGACAGATTTCTCGCTGTCAATCACAGAAATCGACAACCATGGCCGACGCTCCCGTTACCCTGCGGACGCGCAAGTTCATCCGCAACCCTCTGCTTGCCCGGAGACAGATGGTCGTGTAAGGCTCTCTCTCTCCTGCTTTTATCGCTTTTTCGGTGTTTCTGTCGATCTGGGATGGATGGAACGTGATATGGATTTTTCTTGTCCGATGAAAATACCGTCAAAATTGCAAGAGGAGGGATTCTTTTGATCACAGGGGGGAAATCATTAACGAATTGAACTTCAACTAATATTTATCGCTAGTGATGTCCTCCACCCCAACCGTGCCAACGTCTCCAAGGATGAGCTCCGCGACAAGCTCGCCGGTCTCTACAAGGCCAACAAGGACGAGGTCTCCGTCTTCGGCTTCCGCACGCAATACGGTGGTGGCAAGAGCACCGGCTTCGCCCTGGTCTACGACTCCGCTGAGGCCCTGAAGAAGTTCGAGCCTCACTACCGTCTCGTCCGTATCGGTGCCGCTACCAAGATCGAGAAGGCCTCCAGACAGCAGCGTATGTTTACCCCGGGATTCGAGATGGTTCAGGACTACGGCTGGGAGACCAGGATCGAGGCTAATGCTTTTCTTCTCGACAACAGGCAAGCAACGAAAGAACCGTTCCAAGAAGTTCCGCGGTACCGCCAAGACCAAGGGCCCCAAGAAGAGCAAGGACTAAATGTAATCGCCAACGGACGCTTTCTGGTGATAGTGCTGCTGGTGATTATGGGCGGGGGTTTACTGTGATTATAGGGATTAGGGAATTTGGAAAATGGAAATGGACAACCTTTTTTCTCGTTTCTTCGCGCATTACGGTTTGCACTTGCACACAAAAGGGATTTTTTTTTATTAAAAAAAGGAATGGAATGCGGCTTTTCCCGGGGGCAACTGTTGATGGCCCTGCTGCTTTGAAACAAACTGAACCCTGTGGTTTTTAATTCGAGGTGGTATTTTGTGTTTGCAAGATGACTTACTTGTTCCACACCCATATTTTATCTCATGGCCGTGGTGATAACAGGGAAAAGAATATCATGATGCTCTACTTTATTTCACTTTCTCTTCCGGACGCTTGTTCTCTTATCGAGAAAGCTCTCATTGCCAAAGTGTATCTGAATCCTTTCATTCCCCGTTTTCTCCAGATATCTCTTATCACCACCGACAATACCACGGAGTACTATCCTTCCACCATCCGGCCCCTGGCACCAACACCGGCACCGGCACACCCTCCCCCGACGCACAAGCACAAGCCCAAGCCCATATCATAACACAACAGTAACGATTTTAATTTCCCGGTTCTCCCCGTTGACGCTGAGCGACCCCTTGTTTTCCAATTTAGCGTATATACATTTTAGTACACAGTACATACACCGTACAGTCAGTGCGGTACGGCTAAACCGGACGGTGAAACCGCCGACGAATGGTAGCACTGCATTTCCAACGTCGTAGATCATGATCATGGTTGTTCTGGCGTTCTGGTGAGGTGGGGTGCGGTGGTTGGGATTTGGATTGGTTGTGTTACGGTGGTTTTTGGTTTACTGGTTTACTGGTCTACTGGGTGATGGGATTTGTAGGGTGCGTTTACTGATAACCAACAAAGAATAATTGGTGTGTTTACCTGTATGGCTTTTAATTCGATAGACAAACGAATGGAAGCAACAAGCGCCACCCATCCATGATTCACAATTAGTTACCCCTGGACCGTTAACTAGCAAACCACATAGCCCCCAAATTCGAAGCCAAACGACCGAATCAGAATACGTATGAAGTATAGTAGACATAGAATTAAACGAACAAATGAAAGAATAAAAGAAACCACCCTTAGAAAACCACTTCCCAATAAGCACAAAACAAAGAAAATGATTACAAACATCAAGTAGCCCTGGACGAACTCAATATCCCTGAAGAGCCCGCTGCATCTCCGGGTGATAGTCTGTCATAGCATCCGACGCCATGAAATTGAACTGCAATCCGTGCTGGGCATGGGCATGAGAATCGACCTGTTTCACAGGCGAATACGGCAACCCGTTAACCAGCGTTGTTGCTGAAGAGTCACTTGCTTCGGAATGGGTCCTGCCGCGCTCGCTACCGCTGTTGCTGCCGTTGCTGCTGTAGTGGTAGCTGTCCGACGGGCTATAGTCACTGCTGGTGCCGATGGATAGTAGACGGTCGTTGCTGTCTCGTGAGAAAGTTTTCATGAATTGAGTGTCGGGCGGTGTTTGGAAGTCGCCTGCTGTTGCAGGGTTGACTGTGTCGAGAGCTGGGTATGTGCCGTTGGGGATGGTGGGTGTGTTTTGAGAGGGAATCGTCGGGACGTAGCCCAAGACCATATCTTGGGGGCCTGGATCTGGTTTGATGTGGTTTTCTGGGCCTGTAGAGAAGGGTTCGTTCGTGATACTTGGTACCGAGCCACGGTGAGTCGTAGCGTCAGCACATTTCTGCTCCCATGGACTTCCGCTGGCTGGGGAGTAAGGAAGTCCAGAAGTAACCTCAGGCGAAGGTGTCATCAATTGCGGCTGTGACGTAGTATTTGAAACGTTTCGATGGGTCCCCTGTCCTGCGAGCATGTAGGAATAGGCGGATTGGATCAGGGGATTCTCTGCTCCTTGATCCGGGAACGTAGCCTCATTCGTATTCCATCCTTTCTGGTTCCAAGTTAGTCCGTAGTAATCATTCCAAGCACCTTGAGGTGTACTATGCAGCACGTGCGTAGCAGGTTGGCCGTTGTATACTGCAGCAGAAGGATCCTCGTAGTTGACACCATGCTCGACGCCGTATGACTGCCGAGGAAATGCAGGGTGCGTGTCGGCTGGTCCCATGTAGTAGTTGGGCGACCTTGAGTACGGCAAATACCGTACGTTCGACACTGCAGCCGGCTTCTGATGCATTTGAGCATATATGTTCATGTTGGGTGGCGAAAGATTCGTAGCATCACCCACGGCAGGACAATGCATTGCTTTGACCTTTGCAAAGGGGTCCAGGTTAGATTTTGCCGCCCATGACAAGAACAAGTCAACTTACCCTCAAGAAATGGCATCTTGTTTCTTCGCCTGCATTTCGACAGTTCGTGCAAGCCTGTCCGTCTTCGTTTTCACCACTACATTTGATCTTTCGCTGTCGGCATCGGGCACACTGATGGTAAATGTAAGCTTCACCTCACGAGATGCTTCCCATGCTAGACGTTCTACTTACTGCAAGTCGACTGCGACGCCTGTTCGGGTCCTTGTTGTCTCTTTCTCGAGAAGGGCTGACACGAGTGATGCTTTGCTTCAGGGCGTCTCGTTGCTGTCCATGGCGAGTGGAGCGTCGTGCCGATAGGAGAGGTTCCTTTTTGATATGTTGATGATGATGATGAAGGTTGACTTTCTCTTCTTGGGGCAAGAGCTGGTGAGCCATAGCTTCATTCAGTGGTCCAGTAGACGCCATCATGCCCCTCATGCTGAGAGTTTCGTACAGGACGCGGAAGATCTAAGATATAAAAAGTAAATAAGACAACGACACTTGTCAGGGAAAGCGAAATGTCAAGAAGAATTAGAAGAAGAGAGAAAAGAAAAGTGGGTTATGGGGTTATGAATAACATGCCTCGTCGATCCTGCAAGCATTAAAAGGAGTCCCGGGGTTATGTAGATGCAAAGATTTGAGCCCATGGGAGTTTATTATGAACTAGATATTGATTCACGCTGATTGTCAATTGTCATTCTTTTTTTTTTTGGGGGGGGGCCAGGTGCCATCAGACCAGGGCTGCTCAGACTCCACATCATAACCCCATCTGGAATTCCCCCTCAAAACTGGTAAAGTCACTAGTGCATTTTCACACATACAAAAAGAGCGTGGTCAGTTTGATACTGCCATTCATTCCCTGCTGCGCCGTCGTACCAAGGGGGTAAGAAAAGCAAGTATGCAGAATCCCGTGTCGCATCTCATATTCCCAGATCATGTACGGAGGAAGGTTGGAATACCCGACATAGTGCTGGCGGCAGGCCAGACATCCAGAATATCCCGGAATTTTTAGAGGACTTGTTTTACACGAGTAACGTCGTACTGCTTTGCAAGTGACCTGATAATCTTAAGCGGCGTGCAATCGTCCAAAACTGGAGCAATTAAAGTTCTCCGCGAAACGCTGTTTAACCAGTCTGATAGAGAAAACGCTCCACTTTGTTTGCTGTTTCTTTGACCGTCTTGTTCTCGCGATAGGAATATCCTTCGTTTCTTCACAGTAATAAAAGATCTGCCATTAATGTCCAGGTCAAAGTTCCAGATTCTGTTCGTTACTGCAAAGAAGGCCGCCACCGACTACGTTTGCATGAGTTCTCTGAAGGCATGCATTGATTGGCTACATCTGCGGTGGAATAAACGCAGAAGGCACGATGTTTGCCTTGTTTCTAGGGCGATGCATGGGCTTGACAGCTGTAACTCTCCTAGTTTGGAAACAGACAAGGACCGGCCATTTAGTCTCGGTCGGAACTTTTTTAGCTTGCAGCCGCTAAGCAGGCGACAATGTCGGGCGTTCGTGAACCCTATCAAGGCGATCAAGGATTATTCGACGACGGACAGGAACGGAAGCGGGAAGGGAAAAAGCGAAAAGGTACCATACAATCGGGACTCTCCTCCCCTAGAGGGGAACCGGGCAAACGAAGGTCTCCAAGACAGCCATTTTGATGTTTCGGGACGTTTGAAATCTCGTCGCAACAGGGCGGTCTTCATGGTTCGCGATCAGGTCACCAACTAGTTCCACCAACGCGCAGATGAATCAAGTCCATTACCGAATCAGTTAAGACAACTTTGACAGGAATGGACGAGTCACGTTGAGAGCACTCTCTCGCTCCACCGTAGTAGTGTTTTCACCACTACCTATCCGAAGCTGGACCGACACATAGAAGGCAGAAGAACTATTAGCGAACGAGAAAAAAAAAGAAAAGAAAAGAAAAGAAAAGAAAAGAAAAAGAAAAGAAGACGGACTGGCACAAAGAAGATACAAGTATAGAATAATATCCATTTCATATTATCATCAATTGAGCAAATCGGAAGACAGCCGCCGGACTGAAAAATGTTTAGCTGCATGCAGTCCAAGGATTTGTGGGATAAGACCCTGTTGGTGAGATGAATGAAGCTACCATCAAAATGCGTTATGGAGTCCTGCATTGCAATTGATCGTGATTGGGATCGTTTGATCACAGGTTCAGCTCGAGAAATGTCCCCAGCCGAGCAGAGAGTGAGAATGTAAACACCAAGGAAAGAACTACCGTACAGAATTATACAAAAACCGAGGGCAAAAAAACTCCGAATCCGTGTCTTGTACCCAACAACCATAACAGACAGCCACCCGTTTTCAACCGAATGCCATAGACTATAAGCGTACTCGTAAACAATTCAAGGCAAAAAAAGAAAAAAATAAATACAGCAATAATTAGGTTTAGGGAATGGTCGAATCCCCAGCAAGTGGAATGGTGCAACCTATAGGCTGACAATGCGTCTGATGTTCACTCAAGAAAGGAAAAAGAAAAGAAAGAGAAGAAAGAGAAATGATATTCAATGCAGTCCACAAAGTATCGAAGTAAATGGCCATATGCGATTGTCGTTGGTAATAGGGCCAGCCACAGGATGTCAGTGCGACTTACCTGTCACTTTATAACTCCGATAATTGTCCTCGACTTGTCAAATAGAGCGTGAAAGCGAACACACCGCATACATAACTGAGAACATTGCTCCACGTGTCTTCTGTATCCGGATAGTGTTGGTACGTGTAATGTATGGGGCGTACTGCGCCGCAGACGTTGGGGCATGTTGCAAAAGGGCAACCGTTTAATTGCAACACCTTCGCTGTGGAACTCACTGACGAGCGTAGAGATATCCAAGTTGCACACCTTGTCTTTCTTTCGGCACGTATTCCAATTTTCTAATCGGGGTTGCAATAGGGGAATTGGTTTCGCACAATGGGTTGAACGGTGCAAAGTCAACATAAAGGCAAGCGGATTGATATCGATCCTTTTTCTTTCCTTGTAAACCTTATCAGACTCTTTGTTCGATAAAATCCGTAGTCCGGATTGTGCACAAGTACGGAGTATTGTAGGGACTGAACACGGTCAAAAAGAATTCCAGAGCGTGCATTCGCTTGATTGTCAACCCTGGTCCTAGTCGGAAAAATAGACCCGTGCGCGATGCGGGTGCATATCCACCAAACACGTTCACTTTCCGTCCAGAAGTACGACAAAAATTAAGTACAAGAACAGAGTAATCGTACTTTGGATAACCCCAGTCGACTCATGCCGTCGGATTGAGAAGAAAGCCGTTACACCGGAGCTATCGGGTCGGCCCTCCGGAGGTTAAGTGCTTCTGACATGAGCAAGAAAGCTAAACCAATCCCTGCCCCTGCCTTGCGTCGTGAGCATGTGCATCTGTCCGGACCATAATATAATTCTTGTTGTTATTCCCGGGGTGATGGTGGTTTGGTTACTGGGAGCGGAGAGCGGAAAGGTCATGGTAGATCCCGGGAGCCACCCAGTCAGCCCGCAGAACGGACGCGCGCGTGTCCTAAAGCGGTAACGGGGCAGAAAAGCATCATCGCCGTCATTAGTTATTGGCATCTTAACCACCACAACACGCAACCCGTGTACCTGAACATACCCCCCAGCTAGTGTCCCTAGTTGTACCTCTGCGACGAAATCTGTCTGCGAACTATTTCTAATTCTTTTTTTTTCTTTTTTTCTGGTTGGACGAGAACGTGCTGTTAATCCTCGCGCCTGCGCCGGGCATTCGCCATGAGTGTACTCCTAGAGACTTCGCTTGGCGACATTGTCATTGACCTTCTGGTTGACGAGTCTCCAAAAGCATGTGAAAAGTAAGCCGGGTCCCCTCTATTGCCTTGTTTGGCATGATTATCTTGTCGAGTGGCTGAACGGAAACTAACAGCTTCCCGTTCTCTACCACTGCAGCTTTTTGAAGCTATGTAAAGTCAAATACTACAACTTTTCGCCCGTACATAATGTCCAGAAGAACTTTTCCCTCCAAACTGGTGACCCTATCGGACCCGATTCCCCGGAGAGCGATGGCGGCTCTTCGATATGGGGTCTGTTGGAAGGCCCCTCGAAACGAACATTCCCTCTCGAGCTCCCGAAGCTGAAACATGTTGAACGAGGTACTGTGAGCATGGCTACGGTTCCCGCTTCGCACGATCCGGATCAGCGTCTAGCGGCTAGTCAATTCCTTATTACACTCGGCGATAACCTGGACTACTTGGATGGGAAGGCGGCCATATTTGGAAAGGTGGTGGAAGGATTCGATATTCTGGAGAAGGTCAATGAGGCATTTACGGATGACCGGGGTCGACCTCTTAAGGATATTCGTATCCGTCATACGGTCGTCCTAGACGATCCGTACGATGATCCGTCAGGATTGGTAGAGCCACCTGAAAGTCCGTTACCGACCAAGGCGCAGTTGGACACCGTTAGAATCGCCGATGATGAGGATCTGGATGACGACATGGACGAGGACGCAATGGAGAAACTACGGCGGGAGCGCGAGGCGAGGGCACAGGCATTGACTCTGGAAATGGTTGGAGATCTTCCATTCGCAGAAGTCAAGCCGCCTGAGAATGTCTTGTTCGTCTGCAAGCTAAACCCAGTCACGCAGGGTACGCTCACTCTACTTTCACCTGTTCAGACTTCGTACTAACACTATTCTAGATGAGGATCTCCATCTGATTTTCAGTCGTTTTGGGCAAATCCTATCCTGCGAGATCATCCGAGACAAACGAACTGGTGACAGTCTGCAGTACGCTTTTATAGAATTCGAGAACCAGAAGGATTGTGAACAAGCATATTTCAAAATGCAGGGCGTTTTGATTGACGATCATCGTATCCACGTGGATTTCTCTCAAAGTGTAAGCCTTACCACAATGTCTCTCCTTGCTGCAGTCATCTAATTAGCATTAGGTGTCGAAACTGTCAGAAAGCTGGCGGAATGCCACCATCACTAAGCGTGGAGGCCCACGGGGTGGATTTGGTGGCGTAGCTGAGCTTGAAAGGAAACGCCAGTATAGGGCATCCCCCGAGGTCGATCGCAGAGACGATGATGACGACCGTTATGGCATGGTGTTTGACAAACGCGAGGCTGCCCGACGGCGACCTGCCTCCCGTGAGCGGTCATTGAGTCGAAGCAGGCGAAGAAGCTCTCAACGAGACCGCAGAGTCAGTCCAAGTCCTAGACGGGGAGGTTCACACCGGGATCGGTACCACGACCGGTCGCACAGCCGGAGTCCACGACGAGAGGACTCTCGCCGTGATAATCGATACCGGGGTCGAGACAGATACGATGATGGGCGACGAGGTCGTGATCGTCGTGATGACGATCGATACCGAGAAAGGCGACGTCGCTAGACTCCTCCATAGTACATACATACTATGGCGTATTCTTGGGCGTGATGGAGTTTACTATTTGAAGGGAAAAGTACGCTCTTATTGGACCTCTCACAGTATATAGTTCAATGTATGTAAAACCAAACTCTTTCTGCTACGATGAAGGCGTAACGCTGGATAGTCCATACCGACAGTCTAATAGAGTGCAGTACTAGTCGGTGTGTGCATGTACGATTTGAGCAGGGGAAAAAAAAAAGGAGGCTCGGCTGAGCAATTTGACGAGCTGTAAATCATATGTATGGCATTTATGTATGGCATTGTCTGCATAACTCTTCAGTTACATACGTCCAACCTACAGCAATTGCTGTGTTGGCATTGAATTGTTGGCGAAGCTCCAAACCTCACTTTATGCCCCGCCACAGCAACAGAGACATCCGCTGGCTGCTGGCCACTCACAGTCCACGATGCCAGACATGGTCCCAGCGAAAGTGTGGTAATGGTTGGCTAAAAAAGGTATGAAAATAACTATGTACTATTTTTGCCTCCAGCCAAGGAACGGCGTCTTTTTTTTGTGGCGGTCAGTGTTTTCTCTACTACCCTTAGTACTACTAGTGCAAGTATAGAGGACAGCTTCACGCCCCGCGGTCCCCGATCAGCTAACTCCCCTCTGTTTCTTCCTCCTTCCTTCTTCCAACCCATCCTCCTTCATTCTCCCTTTCCTATCTCATCACATCCTCCTCTCTTTTTTCCATAGCACTCTCACGTTTCTATCATCAAAATGGCTGCCGCTATCAAAGAGACAGTCTCCAACCTCGTGGGCAAACTTCAACCCCACGCCGAACCCGCTCTTCCTGAACCCTCGGCAGAGGACTTCCAGAAGCTCCAGCAGAAATATACCGAAGCCGGACAAGGCCAGGTGTTCGCTTTTGTCGATGAACTCCAGCCTACCGAGAAGACCCAGCTCTACCACCAACTCACCAACTTCGATCCCTCTCGTGTCAACGAACTGGCTGAGAAGGCCCTGAACCCTGCTGCTGCCCCGGAGGGCCCTCCTACCCTCGAACCTCTCCCCGACGTGGCTCTGGCTTCGATCCTCGACTCGGACCCCAAGGATATCCAACAATGGTACGATGCGGGTCTCAAGGCGGTTTCAGAGAACAAGGTTGCGGTGGTTCTGATGGCCGGTGGTCAGGGTACTCGTTTGGGTAGCTCTGACCCCAAGGGTTGCTTTGACATTGGTCTTCCTAGTCACAAGTCGCTTTTCCAGATCCAGGGTGAGCGGATCGCCAAATTACAGCTGCTGGCTCAGAAGGTCTCGGGCAAGGAGGCGGTTATTCCTTGGTATGTGATGACCAGTGGACCGACTCGCAAGCCTACGGAGGAATTCTTCCAGAAGCACAACTTCTTTGGGTTGTCTAAGGACAACGTGATTATCTTCGAACAGGGTGTTTTGCCTTGTATCTCCAATGAGGGCAAGATCCTGTTGGAGTCCAAGTCGAAGGTAAGCACATCCCACTTGTTATATTATGCCACTCCAAGTACTAATCATTGAACTTTCCTCTATGCAGGCTGCTGTTGCGCCAGATGGAAATGGCGGTATCTACCAGGCCCTTGTCACCTCGGGAGTGCGGGAGAACATGCGCAACCGTGGCATCCAGCACATCCACACATACTGCGTTGACAACTGCCTGGTCAAGGTTGCAGACCCTGTCTTCATTGGTTTCGCTGCCGCGAAGGACGTCAACATTGCCACCAAGGTGGTGCGCAAGCGCAATGCCACCGAGTCTGTTGGTTTGATCCTGCAGAAGAACGGCAAGCCGGATGTCGTTGAGTACTCTGAGATTGACAAGGAGACTGCCGAGGCCAAGGACCCCAAGCAGCCTGATGTGCTGAAGTTCCGGGCCGCCAACATCGTCAACCACTATTACTCCTTCCGTTTCTTGGAGTCGATCGAGACCTGGTCTCACAAGCTGCCTCACCACGTTGCCCGCAAAAAGATCCCTTGCATCAAGCCTGAGACTGGCGAGGCCTTTAAGCCTGAGAAGCCCAATGGTATCAAGTTGGAGCAGTTCGTCTTTGACGTCTTCCCCCTGACCCCTCTTGACAAGTTCGCTTCCATTGAGGTCCGCCGTGAGGACGAGTTCTCGCCTCTCAAGAATGCCAAAGGTACTGGCGAGGACGATCCGGACACCAGCAAGCGGGACATCATGGAGCTGGGTAAGCGATGGATCGAGAAGGCCGGTGGTGTCGTTGTCACTGAGGACCAGGCTCTTGGTGTTGAGGTCTCTCCCTTGGTCAGCTACGTAAGTTGCTTCCTTGTCCCTTGTTTTGATCATTTCGCTAATGGTTGATGTTCAGGGCGGCGAAGGACTCGACTTTCTCAAAGGCCGGGAGATCAAGGCCCCGGCTGTTGTCGAGAAGGAAGAGTAAGAGTATTAACATAAGCCTTTTGTCGGCACGCATTAGGTATATAATCTTAATGCATTAGCATGATCATGAATGAGTTACTGTTTACGGAGGAAGTGGTGCTGCGAATAGGAAGCATAGTTATTATACCCGTGTTATTAATCTCAATGTCCGCGTGAGCTCTCTATCATAGCATCTACCAAGATACCAAAATATATAGTCTATGGCGTATACAACAGGAATGCATGCCTCAGGCTACCTGTCAGGAATCTGGGCCACTGCAGCCTTTACGCAATACGGAAAAGCCCGGAAGCTAAACAGAGGAACCTTTTTGCATAGCGATTGGGCCCTGATGGGGAAAAGGGCTATTTTTTTTTTTCTCTTCATCACCATCACAGATTTACTGCAAATTTTCTTCGAGAAATACCTCTTTGTTGATTTTGTTTTTGTGTTGCTCGTGGTCCGGAGGATTGGAGAGCTGTTGTGAGAGTCGCGTTGTAAAGCAGGTAAGCTTTTTTATTTTCCCCTCGTTCTCTTGTGGGCTTTTTATGTCAGCCCACTTTTTTTTTTTTTTTTTTACACCACCATCAAGCTTCTACCAGTGGGCTGTCGAAGATTGCTGTTCCTCCTCCAAGGTTCTCAGGACTGACAGCGGGAAATCAGATCTTAATCGAATAGGAGTTTTCTGGAAGGGTGAGTTTTTCTTCAAGGTCCTTCCGTGTGAAACTTATATTTATTTCGTTCGACGCTTTTCCAATCGGGTTTGACGGATTGTCTGCGATTTTCCTCTACGATCCTCTCTCAATTCTTCGATCGTTCGCCTGGATTTTTTTATGGCCTGTTCGCGTTGAGTTTTCCTTTTCAGATACTGAATATGCGTTGGGATGGGATATTTGGGCGCCTTTCCTGCGAATGCAGCAATGCAGGCTGTCGCATGGACCGGCAACTGCGATAACGGTCTCACAACGGTTGATATCGAGAGAGGGGAGGAAAAGCCAGCACCGTCAACCCTTTGGTCTTTTGATTTCGCAATACGGAATTCCACGGGCCAACGAGCGTTGTCCATTGACTGCCGCTGACTGAAGAAAAGAATCAGTTTAGTATAGCGTTAAGATGTTGCTTTCTCGTCGTGCGTGCTACAAGTGTGGCAACATTGGCCACTATGCAGGTCAGTAATATTCAGCAATTTGGCCGGAAAGGGAAGAAATTGGCTGACGGAATACAATAGAGGTCTGCTCTTCGACCGAGCGTCTCTGCTACAACTGTTGGTGACCCCTTACTGCGCAACTATATGGTTGCTTTCTGAGACTCTGGCTAATGCGTTACTTTTCAATATAGGCAAGCAGGCTGGTATGTACCGGACGTATGTCGTCTTTTTTTCTCCGAGCTTTGATCTGATCCGATGAACCAGGCCACGAGTCCAGCAGCTGCCCGCACCCTCGTACGACCGAGAGTAAGGAACCCCCCTTCGAAGGATCCAACGGTTGGGGAGTACAAGTGTTAACATATGTTTCCTCCAGCCAAGCAATGCTATAACTGCCAGGGAGTTGGCCACGTCCAGGCTGACTGTCCCACATTGCGCCTGAACGGTGGCACTAGCGGCCGTTGCTACAACTGCAACCAGCTTGGTCACCTTGCGGTACGTCTATTCCGTTCAATGGATTGAAGGATTGACAAGGATGAGATGGCTGACGTGTCTCTTTTAGCGCAACTGTGGTACTCCCACTCCTGGTGCTGGTCGCGGTGTCGGTGGTCCTCGTGGAGGATTCACCGGTGGCTTCCGCGGTGGATTTGGCGGCTACCCTCGTGCTGCTACCTGTTACAAGTGTGGTGGTCCCAACCACTTCGCTCGTGACTGCCAGGCTCAGGCTATGAAGTGCTACGCCTGCGGAAAGCTTGTAAGTATACTAGCAATAGTGTCTGTTTAATGAGCCTCTTCTGACAAAGTCATAGGGTCACATTTCACGTGACTGCACCGCTCCCAACGGTGGTCCGTTGAGCTCTGCCGGCAAGGTCTGCTACAAGTGCTCTCAGGCCGGTCACATCTCTCGGGAGTGCCCGAGCAACGAGTCTACTCAGGCTGCTGAGTCGACCCCCGCCCCTGCCGCCGCTGCTGTTGCCGCTGAAGCCAGCACGGAGGCTGCTCCCGTCACAGCAGCTCCCACCGCCGCTGTCGCATAAAGGGACCACTTGACGTGTCCTTCAAATGCGGATCCCACATCTAACGGGGGAACTCTTCTCTTCTCATATTGTATTAGGGTTCTCTTCCTAATTCGGCCTATCATCTTTTTTCTTCCCCCGTTTGTTTTTTTGTTTGCATATATTACGGCCCTGTTTCGGATTATTGGCACCGGGTGTTCTTTTTTTTTTTTTCCTATATCATGTATACGATGAAGCAAGAAAAGTTTTCACGAAGTCCCAGGTTCTCACATGGCTTGGATCCCCATGCACGGCTCAAGTCTCATGAATTGGCGTCTATTGTTCTTTCTGCGGATTATCTTCCTTCTCATTCAAGGAGACGAGGCAAGGAGATGAGTTTCAATTGAGTGCGGGTGGAGAGAGATACTGGAGGACCGAGGACGATGTGTTTTTTTGTACGGAATGGTTATATAGGATAGTGTACTGTGCTATCTTAGTATTATTAAAAATGGGAAGCAAAGAAAGAAACAAAAACAAAGGAAATTTCTTCAAAATCTATATTCTCCTTATTTTTGTCCGGTTTTCGTATTGTAGTTGCGGCACGTTGTCTGATAGTGGCCGAGTTGGCCGTAACCTATTTGGTTGACGCGACGCAGCCCTCTCCTCGAGCACTTCTTTTCATCCAATCCTCTTTGCATTCAGCATCGATCACCTTCATCCCATACGAATACATCCTGTTTACTTTTGTCATTCTTATTCTCGTGTCCTTACCTACATATCGATCTCTCCTATATCTACACCAAATAACAATAACCCAGTGACAAAATGCCCGGATCTGACGCGGGCGACGAGTTCAACGATGATCTAGAGGTTTCTCCTTTTCCTCTTCCTCTGTCCAAGATTGGCGTGAATTACTAACATTTGGTCATCTCGATATTAACAGGACTTCATCGTTGATATCGACGGTATCCAAGCTCATGGTACGTCTAGGGCTCCCTTCTCGTTCTTCTCATTCGTGTCGCCTCATCTCGTCCGAATAATCGTGCTGATAATGGAATAGGAATCAGTGCAGCAGATATCACGAAGCTCAAGGCGAATGGATTCTACACTGTTGCTGTATGGACCCTTCCTGGGCGACGGTCATCGATTGTTGGGCTAATACGCTTAGTCCGTCCATGGCGCTACGCGGAAGACCCTGTTGAAGATTCGAGGGTTCAGCGAGATCAAGGTTGAGAAGGTTAAGGAAGCTATTCAGAAGTGTCTGGTTCGTTTCGCTACAGAGTACATGCGTGTGGTCCCTGGCTGACAGGCTAGCCCTCTGCTTCTGGGTTCATAACGGCTATGGAGCTAAATCATCAACGCAAGAGGGTTACCAAGATCTCGACTGGAAGCAAGCAGTTCGACGCTATTCTCGGAGGGTAAGCCGACCCCTGGTTTCCATTTTGGTTGGCTTCGTCTGTTGTAACCGCTCATAGGGGCTTCCAGAGCATGAGTATCAGCGAAGTCTTTGGCGAGTTTCGTTGCGGTAAAACACAGCTAGCACACACGATGTCCGTCGTCGCACAACTTCCTAAGGAAATGGGAGGCGCAGATGGCAAGGTTGCCTACATTGATACCGAAGGTACCTTTCGCCCAGAGCGTATTGTCCAGATTGCAGAGCGTTTCGGTGTCGATCCGGACTCTGCTCAGGAGAATATCGCTTATGCCAGAGCGCTTAACAGCGAGCATCAGCTGGAGCTGTTGTATACTCTCAGCAAGGAGTTTGCGGCGGGTGAGTACAGGCTGTTGATTATCGATAGTATCATGAATTGTTTCCGTGTGGACTACTGTGGGCGTGGTGAGCTTGCGGATCGCCAGCAGAAGCTTAACCAGTTCTTGATGAAGCTTTCACATATGGCCGAAGGTATGTCTCTATCCTCTCTTCTCTTGACTACGGGGCTTATCTATGGTTTAGAATTCAACATCTGCGTTCTGATGGTTAGTCTAGCCCCCTTGCCTATCTTATGGAATACTTGCTGACGATACCAGACAAATCAAGTCCAAAGCGATCCTGGCGCCAGTGCTCTCTTTGCCGGAGCTGATGGCCGTAAGCCTGTTGGAGGACATGTCTTGGCGCATGCGTCTGCGACTCGCGTTCTACTCCGGAAGGGACGTGGAGATGAACGTGTGGCCAAGATCCAGGACTCACCGGGTTAGTTCTCATTAGCTCCGAGGGTAATATTTTTCTAACAGCTGCAGATTGCCCTGAGCGCGAGGCGACCTATGTGATCACGAACGGCGGAATTATTGATCCTGATAAAATTTGACGCTGAAATGAAAGGATGATGTGAAATGACATGGCTTGAGATCTTTTCCTAGTATTTATTTGTGATATTAATATGTTTTCTCGCTGAAGTTGTTGTCAATGTACGAATACGTGCTCTATGATAGCTTAGCTTAAGTCTTATCAGTGGTCTCCGCTTCCGTGCAAAATTTCCGTAGCACAAACTCGGAGCGGAAGAACGAATAATTTCTTCTGTGCAAACGCCAGTCCATATCTCAACTCCTTTTCCTTGTTGAGTTTCTCCTGAAATACAGAAATACAGAAAATGAAGAAAGACTCACCAGAGATAGCCGGTTACACCGTGCTCCCCGTTCAACTCCCCCCAACACCTGCATTCCCCAAATCAGCAACCCATTACCTCTACCTACGCCCTCACGACCCTCGCATCCCAGACCCCGACTCCCCTCGCTCCCTCTTCATCGTCAACGTCCCCATCGATACAACCGAAACCCACCTCCGCCACCTCTTCGCCGCACAACTCTCCGCCGGCCGCGTCGAAAAAGTGCAATTCGAAAACGTCCCCACGAAAAAGAAGCACTCCCCCCCAACCCTCGCCGCTTCCAAAAACAACAAGAAGCGCAAGCGCATCACAGCCGATGACCTTCAATCCCAACTCGACGCCATCGACCTCCCCTCAACATGGGACCGCCAGCTCCAGAAATCCGGCGCCCACGCCATCGTCATCTTCGCTGATAAACCCAGTATGGAAAGCAGCCTGAAAGCCGCCGCAAAAGCAGCCAAAAAGGGCACTCAGATCGTCTGGGCCGAGGGCATCGAGGACCGCGTCGCCCCGCTCGGTCTTGCGCGGTACCAGAACCACGAGCAGCTCCGGTATCCGGACCGCGCGGCGCTGTTGCACACCGTGAACGACTTTATGGTTGTGTTTGGTGAGGTTGCGGAGGCGCGGAAGCGTGAGGAAGCGCGTAAGGCGCAGATGCCGGATGATGATGGATTTGTTACTGTTACTAGTGGGCCGAAGTTGAATAATGTGTCGCAGCAGGAGGAGATGAGGGAATTGGTTGAAAAGCAGAGGAAGAAGGAGGAGGGATTGGGCGATTTCTATCGCTTCCAGAGTCGGGAAAAGAGGAAGGAGAGGCAGAACCAGTTGTTGAGGAAGTTTGATGATGATAGGAGGAAGTTGAGTGAGATGAAGGAGCGGAAGGGGAAGATTAGGGTGCGTTCCTATTTTTTCTCTGCTTGGTTTGAAGATGCCATTGCTAAACTATCGGCAGCCGGAATAATTTCGTTCTTGTTACAAGTTGATTTAGCCGGGCGTTTTGGGTTGGTAAAAGTTATGGGTACAGGGTGGATTGATTGTGAGTATCCATTTTCTTTCCTCTGCTTTTTGTATACACCTGATGAGCTCGCTGGGGCCAGAGTAGCAAGACTCGATCTATGATCGGATGTCATGCCATGCCTTCAAACACCAGCGATTCTATTTATCTTCTCACTCCTGAAGTGTTCCATTGTTCATTCTGCTGCTTGTCGTCAGTTTGGTTTCCGGCATTTGCTAACGCAGTTCAGTGTCGATATGTTCGGGCTAGTATAGAATTGAAAGCATAGTTATTACTGCATAGATTATATATGAATGAATTACTCTGTACCTTCAATGCCGTGTAGACATACATTTGTAGACTGCGCTATCAATACTCCGCACAGACCAGTTAGATCTCAGGCTTGGCAATGACATCTTCTCTGCACTCTACAGGTACCCGGCGTACTTTGTACAAAACCACTTGCATATTCCAGCAGGACATCTTTATTTGAATAACAGATTATCAATCCTCAGTGATCGCGCTTTTTGGAAACATCTTTGGATTTGCGCTGAGTGCTTCAACGCGGCAGAAATCAGTTCTGCGTTTATCCAACACCCTCCGCATTCCACTCACAACTACAGACGAGACACTACACTACACTACACTATACTTAACCATCGAAAACTGGCAATTAACCATACTGCAATGGCCTCTGATTCAGCCGGCGGCTTCATCCACCCCTCGCTCCCCTCCCCTGCGCCCTCAACAATGTCAACCTCAACCGCAACACCCTCACTCCTCCCACAACAACGCACACACCCGCTCAAGGCGGGTTCGATGAAAGAAACGGCTGTGATAAATCATCTGGATAAGAGTATTCTGGGGATAAACCGGCGGCATGCGAAAAAGTTTAGCAGTACTTATGGAGGCGGGGCGCCGGACGGAGGTGAGGGAGAAGGCCAGGGTGAACGCGGATACGAGAGTTTCAAAGAAATGGTTAGGGATATCGAGAGCTTAGTCGATGTCATCTGGGTTAGTGGCACGCGTACGTCTCCTTCCTCCTCCCCCCTCTTCCCATCCAACCAGTTACACTAGAACTAACAACCGCACGCATACAGCAACCCTCCAAATCCCATACATGATCTCCCTCGCCGTCCTCGTGAACTCCAGCCTCCCCTCCTACCCCTTCACCCCACAATCGACCTTCCGCCTCCTCCGCAAACTAGACTCCGTCTTCGCGTCGCTGTTAACAGGCGAAGACGCGGACTCGGGGGCTCCGCTGGCGGGGTTCGAGACGAGGAGGAATATTGTCTCAATGACAGAGAAGGTGCGGATTAAGAGCATTGCGGAGGCGTGTCGGATGGTTGTTATGGAAGCTAGGGAGAGGAGTGATGATGATGATGATGATGATGCTACTAGTGATGAGGAGGGGGAAAGTGAGGATAGTGAAGAGATGATTGATGTGCTTGGGGATGCAAATGCAAATGTGAACCCAAATGCGACTGTCAATGCGGCTGATGAATATCATGAGACTGGACGGTGGGAGATGGAGGCGGCGAGGGTGTATGAGAGAACGATTCAGTTGTTGGGTGATGAATTTGGGAGCCAGGGGGAATTTGGGGATGAAATTGGGCAGCGAGAGATTACGCCTCCGTGCGTATCTAGTACAGATATTCAATGACGATAGGATATCCATGCGCACATGTTTTACGTGGAGATCACTATCGGGGATACGACAGGTCTCTCTATGCCTGCAAAGACAATCCCTTCCCATAAAAGTAGCAGTGAAGAACGCTCAAATATTGCAGCTTATCTTAATCTGGAGACCCAACATAGTACACTAAACAAGTGACAGCCCTAACTAAATTATCAGACCAGAGCACCGGGTCGTCGACTAGATGTAAGCTCCTGAAATGCAAAAAGCGAACTCCGTAACGGCTGAAAATTACAGGGCACCGGTGGATTCAATCTTTCAGAACACCACGCGATGGGCCTCAGAATTTTAAGCGGACTGGGATCGGAAGCGCAGGGCGGATGATGATTGGTGCTTGGGCGACGGTGATTGTAATTTCATCTGGCTGGCCTGTGTGGATCGCAAAGTATGTACAAGTGCAGTTAAGTACGAGGGGAGTTGATGAGTCGATTGATGTACAATTGGAGCAGAGTCTATTGTCTAGAGACTATGGGCCATACAGGACGAAGAGGTGGTGATTATCTGTACTCTTTTGTAGTTCACGGTAGAGCACAGTGGCAATGCCCCTCTTGAGTAGACATCGATCCATGGTTCCCAAGAGGAGCGATATTAATTGTATGTCATGCATCCACTGAAGAGTTTTCCTCTACTCCCGGATGTGCTTATAGAAGAGTAATCACAGCATGCCAGGTACCTGCATTATATCACAGATCCAGTTGTCAACAAAAGTACTTGCTCGATGCAAGGAATTGTTGTACTCCATATCGAGAGGTAAATAAGTACAGTACTCGGAGTAACTCCTTGCTCATTCCATGTACGAGTATCCGTACTCCATAGCGGCCATGGTAAATACCACCAGGATGGATGAATGGATCAAGCGCGCGTCGACGCGTCTGAGTTTTTTCTTGTCTTCTTTTTTTGGTTAAGGTTCAGTATCAGCTGGACAATGGCATAAGTTTCATAAATACACAATTTGGGGAGTGTGGCTTGTTGCAGACAATGGCGTCTTTCGGGACTGAATACGAACCACCACGGTTCGCAATGTCCGGCCAATCACAGGCTGCTAACCAGAAATCCTACTCATGGCACCCTCCATGGTTCTGGTCGGTGGTTACTGGTACGTACATACTATACCCTGTACAGGCTGGTAAGCTGGTAATTGTACTCCGTACTTGTATTATGATGATACCTGTGACGTCGATGGAGATAAGGTCCGGTTGGATCAGGTGACATGCATTGCATCTGCAAGGACTCTTCTTCAGTACTCAGTAAGTATCATATCAGAGCGATCGCTAAACAGGATTCACATTCTCTGTTCCAGCGTCCAGGTACTCGTGCGATACACGGCGTATTCCGCGGCATAATGAAGTCTGAGCCGAGCCGTGGCCGCTGATACGGGCTAGTATTCAGTATTGAAGTAAGGTCGTTCTTTGTCTTCTTTGTCCTCGCATCCCGTCAAGCAAGGATAGATTGATATATAAGTACGATAATCAAGTGACTGGCAAGCCCTTGATTAGTGAAACTGCAGTAGTAACATGCGATTGTGTATTGGAAGCTGAAACTGCCGCGGCTGCATATCGACACTTATCCCATATACAGAGAATGAAGTAACTTATGAATACGGATATATTCATATCTATAGTCTATTCAGAGAATAATAACAGTTCTGTCAGTCTATTATCACTCTGTTCAATAAGTAACTGTACGAATAAAACCAGCCGTGTCCGTGCAGGTAATTTTGTAATTTGCGTAATGCCCCATCTGCCGGTGCCCTATGTATGTAAGTGTATGGGTATTCTATTATTACTCTTTTTTTTTCAGTCCCCTCCATTTGCTGAAGCATATCTGGAATTCTCTTTTTTTTCCTTTTACCCCTCCTCTCTCGTTCTCCTCTCTTCCTCTCTTCTCTTTTCCTCTTTCTCTCTCTTTCTTCCTCCTCTCTTCAATCTTCTTTAAAATCTCTCCTTCTCTGGTCGGATCTTAACGGAGTCGGTTTGCGAATCGCCTTTTTTTCTTTTTTTCTTCTTTTTGTCGTTTTCTGTTTGTTCAGATCTCGTTTATTTCTACCAGTCAGTCCATTGCGGGAGTTATCTTTGGCTTTCTCTCGTCTTAACGTCTTTGCGCCACGACAACAATTTCCCAAGCACTTGTGATTCATTTTTATTAGCAAGGTTGATTTAATCTTGTCTGGTGAGTACTGCTTTTTTTTTTTTTTTTTTTTTTGGTTTTGTTTTATCTTTTTTTATTTTTCGGTTGAGGCCTGGAGGATGGACACTCTCCACGCTATGACAGAACACAAATCATTTCACGAGGAAGAAAAGCCCGACTCTCTCCTTCACCTTCCTAGACAGTCGTTCTACAGCTGTGGGCGAGACTAGTCTTATCGATCTGCGGTAATGAATGCTGCCTTGATACGTACGTGCGTGCGCCGGTGCTCTCGCTTCCTGCCTTGACCACTTCTTCTCCCACGCCATTTCTCGGGGTTTTTCCCTTTGGTCGCCCAGCCAGCCAGCCCACTTCGTCCCCTCCCCCCAAAATACCCGACCGCACAGTTGTCGACTCCACACCTTCATATTCCAGTGTCCAGCATTTATTACTCAAGTCTATTCGAGCTTGCGACCTTGTTGTTACATGGCTTGGTGTCGGACCGGGTGGATTACAAATCGGGTCGACGGACTGGTCTGGGACGGTCGCAATCGGCGAAGAATGGAGCAAGATTTGAATGTATCCTTTGACGAATGCGGTTGTATTGCGGATACCGGAACTGAAGAACTGCTCGACTTCTTTTTTTCTTCGCCTTTTCACCGACTTATTGAGTGAACCTTTCTTTCCTCGAGGTTTGATGTGTCCGCATCATAGCATTAAAATCGTCTCGCGCGAAATTTCTACTCGGATAGTCCGGTCTTGGCAACGAGAGTATCGCTATCGCATACAATCCACGGCAGACATTCTTCACTCGCGATTTCTTGTGTACAAGCAAAGTTGGAAAGTTTCTTTTGCCGGGTGTCAGACAGCATCAATTGCGTTGCGCTACTGCACTGTGCACTGTGCATTGCCTCCAGGCCTCGTCATCCAGATTCATCGTTAGAGCGTTCCCGTGATCAGCTTCCCACTAACCGATTCTTCCCACAGAAAGAATACTCTTCCTGTCCTTTACGGATTTCAACGAACGCACGCTCTCTCCTAACGACTCCCGCGTAGTCCCAACTGTACGAGCCGTTTTCGGGTTAGAAAAGTTGTCGAATTTGATACGTTTCTTTACCAAGCGCCAAAATGTCTTTCCAGAACTTCGATTCCTTCCAGAACCAGGCCGACGCTGCCGCTGCCGCCCCCGCCGCTCCTGCGGACACTGCTATGACTGGTCAGGACGCTGCCTTCCAGGGTCCCGCCGGTGATGCTGCTGCGGCTGCTGTTCCCCAGCAGGGTGCCGATGGCAAGACCACTCTCTGGTACGTTTAGCTCTGGGGAATGTGCGGTTAGTGCATGCGCTAATAAATATGCAGGATGGGTGAGCTTGAGCCTTGGATCGATGAGAACTTCATCCGCAACCTGTGGTTCCAGATGGGTGAGCAGGTCAACGTCAAGATGATCCGCGACAAGTTCTCTGGGTGAGTACCTTAGTTGCAGCATGATCTGCTGAAGGCGATCCTAATGTTGGTAGTAGGAGCAACGCCGGCTATTGCTTCGTCGACTTCACTTCCCCTGCTGCTGCCGCCAAGGCCCTGTCTCTGAACGGCACCCCCATGCCTAACACGAACCGTGTGTTCAAGCTCAACTGGGCTACTGGTGGTGGCCTGGCTGACCGCAGGTAAGTCTAAATGCTGTCAGCGGTATCATATCGCAGATCACTAACTTGAGTGCAGCCGTGACGACCGTGGTCCTGAGTACTCCATCTTCGTTGGTGACCTTGGTCCTGAGGTCAACGAATACGTCCTTGTCTCTCTCTTCCAGAGCCGCTTCCCTTCTTGCAAGTCCGCCAAGATCATGACCGACCCCATCAGCGGCATGTCCCGCGGATACGGTTTCGTCCGCTTCTCCGACGAGAACGATCAGCAGCGTGCTTTGAGTGAGATGCAGGGTGTCTACTGCGGTAACCGCCCTATGCGTATCTCGACCGCCACTCCCAAGAACAAGGGCCCCGGTATGATGCCTGGTGGTATGGGCATGCCCGGCCCCGCTGGCATGTACCCTCCCATGGGCGCTCCCCCCATGGGCTTCTACGGTGCTCCTCAGCCCATGAACCAGTTCACCGACCCCAACAACACCACCGTCTTCGTCGGTGGCCTCTCCGGCTACGTCACTGAGGACGAGCTCCGTTCGTTCTTCCAGGGCTTTGGTGAAATCACCTACGTCAAGATCCCTCCTGGCAAGGGCTGCGGTTTCGTCCAGTTCGTCCAGCGTCATGCCGCCGAAATGGCCATCAACCAGATGCAGGGTTACCCCATTGGTAACTCGCGGGTACGTCTCAGCTGGGGCCGCTCTCAGAACAACTCCGGCCCCGCCGGAAGCCCCTACCGCCCCGCTCCCCCACCGCCGCCGATGTACCCGTCCATGGGCATGCCGCCAGCTCACCAATACGGTGGTTTCGCGCCTATGAAGGTTGGTGGTCCTGAAGCCACTTGGCAGTCTCCTTTTTGAAAACAAATTTAACGAACCGTTCTTAGTAAAAACGACAACAAAATTAACAACATGACCAACAACAACAAAAGCGTTCTGTTTTTTGAAGGAGGCACTAACAGGAGTTCTGCGTCATTTCAATAATGGGTCTTTTGTGTTGTAACAAGCCTGCTATTTCTGCGAAAGTTCCCCTCCTATAGCTCCCTCTTCCGTGGGCGCCCTTTCTCCTGTGCTACTTATTTCATTACATCTGAGCGCTTTGGTTTTGTCTTTTCCGTTTTCCTTTCCCGTCTCCGTGAAGCAAGATTGAGCTCGTCTAATAGCCCATCTTTAGTGTTTCTTTTATTGTCGTTTACCCTTTTCTATAACCCATCTGTCTCCCATGTTTTTCTTTTATGTCGCTGTTATTTGGTTTCCCTTTCGATGCCCCGATTTCTTTTCGTTTCCTTTCAAATATCATGCTTCCGGCCCTGGGTCTTCGTTCTACGTGTGATGGGACTGTTGATGCGCTTCGTTTTCCCTTATACTCCTTGGGCAGGCATTCTGCGAAAAGTTTTCATATTCCCAGATCTTTTCTCATGAAGCAGTCAAATTGAAGTCATGTTCGCTTTTTTTTTTTTTAAGGGATGCTATGTCATGCTTTTTGCTAGACCAACGGCCTGTACAACATTTTCTTTTTCCTTTCGTCCGTTTGCTTTCAATTCAACTCATTCCATGACGGAACTCGGAATGCTTCTTTTTTATTACTACTCGGCCTTTAGTTACTTGGCAGTGATACTTCGTCTTTGTAGATATTGGGGGTTGATAGAACGGTTGGTGCCCGGGCGCCTGCCTATACAAGAATGACCCGTTTAGGAAAGAACCATGCCGGAGGGCAGTCTTCTTTCCTTCCCTATTATTCTCTATTGCTCTCTCCCTCTCACTTTTTTCTCGTCACCCGGATACCTCTTCTGAATTATTTCCATCCTCCGATTGCTGGCACCGTCCCCTTCTCTCATCTGTACACAGACGTGGATGTCGCTTTCTTACACTGTTATTGTCTATCAGTTTCACTTCCCCAGACTTAGTTTCTCATCTCATCTCGTCGTATTCTAAGACAAACTGTCGCGAGCCTCTATAAACGACCAGGATGCGATACGAAAACTGGGATGTCCTCCTCTTTCCAGGGGACTCCAAAACCCCGATCCAGGAGTTCAAGACGCAGTGCTCCGTGATCCAAGGCAGAGGTGCTCATCTTTTTTTTTTGTTTCTTTGCTCTGGTTTACCACTTACTAACATACGCTTTTCCTACCAGAGTCGCCCTACCTCAACGATATGGGACCCGTCCTAGGCCCGCAGTCTTTCCAGATGCCGCCAGGAACCCAGGCCTTGCTGCCGGTCCTTGGTAGCTACATCCCGAGCTTGCCGGATGGTGTCCCGTTCCGAGCGTCTATTCATAACTGGGACCAGCCTGTGCCTAGTCGGTTGATGGATAGCCTGATGCAGCCTGATGATGCGTTGTTGTATCATGCTCAGGTCTATATCGATGGAGAGCCGGCTTCGTGAGTCATTTTGGTTCCCGTTGCGAGACGGTTGTTCTGACGAGGAATAGGGGCTGTGTTTTCGGTCAGAGGACTACCTGGCCTCATGTTATTGGTAAGCTTTGCTATTGTCTCAGATTGGGATCGTAATGCTAACGTCGCTGTTCCTAGACTTAAGTCCCAGTACGCCGGTTCTTTTCCATTTACACGGTTCGATCCGCTAACAACGTTCAGAAATCGACAAGAATGGTGACCAGGAACTCCTTCGTTTTCCACCATTCCACGAAGAGATACTACACCAAAGATTGTCGAGCGCAGCCGACTTCTTCGGCAAAATCGTCATTGTGATCGCGGAAGGTTTCGCTCGTCCTCATCGTTCTCCTCCAATCGAGCGGGTCAGGGATGTCATCGCGTTCTCGTTTCAGCATGGCCCTTTGCGTAAGGCACCTGTCTCTTATCACTTCTAGGTCTCAACTGACTGAGAACAGACATCTTGGAACTTGCCAACATTGCCTGGCCAAATGCTTCCATGTGGATGCACGCACAACAACAACCTTTCCAATACAATTCCGGCCGCACCTCACTCGATGACCTGAAAGAACCAAAGGACGCTCATACCCACTCGCCGTCGAAGTACCGCCGAACAGCCGCCCTTTCGGGCGCTCATGTTCAATCTCCGCCTCCATTTTACGGCGCTTTATCGCGCCCTAAGGGCTTCCAGTTGCCTTCGACCCAGTGGTCGTCCGACGCTCCAGGGGAGCCCATATGGGTTCACCAAGAGCCGCAAATCGTGGGAGACCCCTTTGGGGATGCGTACATCATTGATCATCATCGAGGGCCAAAATCATCCCAGAGTGATATTACTATGCCTGACTACCATTCGAACTCCAGCGGCAGCAGTCGCGCGACTTCTGGCTTTAGCGGCGTCAGCTACGAACACAGCAAGCAGCCTAGTATTGCTGGTGTGCTTAACGAAGACCAGTATAGCCGGGTTTTCCGAAATTTCACTCCACCGAGGGAGGCGCTTTCCGTCCCCAGCTTTGTGCCCGTTGGTTACAAGACCTCTGCGGAACGCCACGATCAAAGTGCGAGTCGTCATCCATTGCCATCGATGATGAAAAATGTGTCACTGTCTGGAATCAGAGACATATCAGGACACAGCAACAAATCCGTCATTACCGATCCCTTCCAGTCCGTCGCTGGATCAGAGACTACTGAGCAGTTCTACGCCAGCCCTGAGGTTCAGTCCAAATCCAGGCAGGAAAGTTTGGTCCAAGGCGAGGAGACTCCCCGCAAAGGATATGATAGGATTCAGCAAACCCCGACGAAAACACCTTTGCACGCCAGCCCGAGTCTTGAATCCGTCCTGTGATGTCTCTGGCTATCGTCTTCGCTGTGGATTGACGCACCTGGCCCAATGACATGGGATTATACGACAGCTTGGCCTCTGATGGTATTTTTAGGACAATCGTCTGCTTAGCTTTTTTGTACCGCTGTGCTCCATGTTATACCCTCGTTTACGTGCACCGATTTTGGCACTTTTTGGACCCTCACATTGGCTGTTATATATATATTGGCTGACAGTATACCACTTTCATTACACCAGCCGTAGTGACGTGTCTCATCTCAATCCATGACATTCAATATCTTCTATTGCATGGAGCTAATGATGGAACCTGAAGTATGAATATTGATATTGATATATTATGACGAACATGGAAAATTACAGGTAGGGCCTTTGGTATTTTAGAAATGTATCATAATAGTAAGCTGAAGAAACAGTAAGTCCTCGATGGTCTAGTGGTCATGATTTCCGCTTGTCAGCTTAACAACTGCAAGCGCGGGAGACCTGGGTTCGATTCCCAGTCGGGGAGAATTTTTTTTTCTCGTTTTGCCGCTGTATCTTTAACGGTTATGAAGAAGGTATGGTGACTGTTTGCTATTTTGTTTTCTGTCAACAATTGTTGATTACTTTCATTCTCTTCGAATTGTTCGCTGTCCAAGAAGGCCCCCAACTGACGGATATATACTTGCCGCTGCTTTATTATTTTCCCTGTCTGTCAAATCCTCTTCAACATATCTGATTACAGCGATTACTCAGGCTTCCCATCACCAACCTGCCTTCCCCCAGCATCATGCTTCCCAAAACAAGCAAACTGATACTCCGCATCCCTCTTCAACCCCGGCACTGCAGCCACAAAATCCTTCACATCGCAGAACCCATTAACTCCCTTTTCACACCTCTTCAACCCATCAAGCGGAACAGGCGCATTGTTCAACATAAACCGGATGTAATCCGTCGTATTCTTCCTCCCAGAAAGATCCGGGTTCGAGTACAGTACGGGATCCAAGTGCTTAATGGAAGCCGGGGACGGACAACTCCAGACCTCTGTGTTTAGGCGTGCGCCGAAGGGTGTGAGGTTGTTGAGGTTGAATGTGCGGTTTGCCGGGGCGTGGGTTATGTTCGCTGCTGGGAGGCCCGTTGGGCCGTACTTGAAGTACTCGAGGCCCAGGGCTGTTAGGACGGAGATGATAATGTCGTCGTGGGACATGTCCATGTATAGTGGTTGGCCTAGCGGGAAAGACTTCTCGTTGTTGTCGTACGTAACATTAATACTCGTATCGCTGGAAGTGATGAGCTTAGACTGTAGTCTCGCAGCGAGTTCGAGGATGTAGCCGATGCCCTGCGCACGACCTGTTGAGGCGCCGAAGCCGTAGTCCCCATAGAACTGCAGGTCGAGGATATACTCGTAGTCTTTCCATTCTTGTTCTGTGAAGAGGGTGCAGAAGGGGGAGAGCCAGGGATGCGTGCTGTAGATTGCGTATTCATAGGGGCACATGTTGAGCATGGCGAGGATGTCGGAGGGGGTTAAGTGGAAGTCATGTGGGAGGTAGCGGGAAAGGCGGATTATGGCGGAGTGGGTTAGGGCCGGGAGGAAGGATTCTACGGCTGTATCTCTGTACGCATGCATTGTTAGTAATTAGTGATATAGGTAGTGCGATAGTTGAGTTAGGGGCGTACCCTTGGTAGCCTTCGCGAGAATCGCCGGGACAGGAATCGGTTGAGGCGAGGGTGTTGTTGAATGGGTCGACTTCGGGGA
This sequence comes from Aspergillus intermedius, assembly GCA_039880815.1. Classification (NCBI taxonomy): domain Eukaryota; kingdom Fungi; phylum Ascomycota; class Eurotiomycetes; order Eurotiales; family Aspergillaceae; genus Aspergillus; species Aspergillus intermedius. Next base: position 403,155 of record JBDODA010000011.1, on the reverse strand, counting down.
TGACGACGAGATCGTACTGCGAGTACGAGCTGTTGGCACCGGAGTTACCAAAGAAGCCGCCTATAACTGTTAGCACTACCCATTTAGTTAGAGGGAAAGGGCAGCATACTCAACCACCACCTCGCACTCTCCAAAATCCGCGCCTGCGACGTAGTCCTAAACACCGGCTTCGCCCTCCTCGTCCCATTCGGGTACACATTCAACCCCTCACTCCACCTCACAACTCCAGCCCCAGCCCGATACAACAACCGCCCATACCTCCCCCACGCATCAGCCCCCGACGTCGCCTCCGTCGCAGCACCACTCCCCAGCAACGTATCCTCACCCATCATATACTCCCAGTCATTCAAAAACGCCAGCGGCCCACGCGCCAACGTCCTATGTGGGTGCTGAGCAGTGTAGTTCTTAAGCTTCTGCGCGAACTTCTGCATGCCTAGACCGTCGAGGTCGGAGGCTGTTGGGTAGCGTTGCGCGTGCCGGTGGAGGATGTGCACCTGTGTTAGTTCGCAACCGCGAGGGACGCCGTTTGGCACATCGAAGCCCGGACTGTCGGCGTAGGGGCTTAGGTTGCCCCAGCTTGTGGTGATGTCGAAGTTGGATGCATATTTTGCGCCTGTGGGTGCGGATGCTTCCGCTGCAGAGGAACTCGATGCAGTAGCTGCAGCGGCGGGATCGAGCCCTAGAAGGACCGTGCCGAGGAGCACTGCGGTAGGTGAATTTAGTAGCTGCATTTCGACCACTAACTACTCCGCACTACGCAGTAGAATGCTATGATAAAGGAGCGTACCCCGAAGGCGCTCATGAGATATTTATCTCCAGTCAGTCATGAGCTTAGCCTGCGCACTAGCACCGAGTCGTATTAGCCGGTGGGGCGTGTCTCTCTAAGGAACACAAAAGGAGCCGTAGGAAACTGGTCAGCCTAGCCTAGCAGTTCTTCGGGGGACTCCGACATCCCGTATCGCGATTTTTTCTTTCTTTCTGTGGTAGTTAGGGAAAGGGTTTCCTTTTGGGGGTGCGATCAGCAGTCGGAGTTGAAGGTTGGTAAAGGCCGAGGTGCGAGATTGAGCGAGGTTGAGCGGGGTTGAGGAGTATAGAGAGCGGTCAGTGCTTTGCATCCAGATGATGCTACTCGAATACTCCGGTTACAAAGCACTTACCATATTGTTAGTCTTGTATGCGACGAGATAATGTTGTGAATTTAGGCATGTTTGAATCACGTGATTACATGCGGGCTGCGGGCGGTGAAGTCACGGGCATTAACGCTGTCCTTAACGATCGCAGCTGTGCTTTGGATTCGCCCTGGAAAGGATTCAGTTATTGCAGGCTGGATTCCGGCAGGTAACTGGAAATATTGCTTTTGCAAGCACTATCAGGAATTGCATTTTCGGAAAGCAGTAGAGGAACTTCTCTGCGAGCGATCACGATGACCACCAAAGCTCCGGAGGACGAAGTATGCCAGTCTGTGCTGGACTTTGTCGCAGACGGCGCTTATCCGGAATCCGAAAATGTTGTGTCGTCTGAGCTTCCTGCGTCAGCTCTCTCGAAGGAATTGGAGTTGATATCGAAGGCTCGCGAGCAAGTCGAGGTTGGTGTCCTGTTTATTCAACTCCGCGATAACCTTGCCGCATACTAATGAAGGTGACAGGCCGAAATAAGCACGCTCAGCCGCGAGAATGACTTCGACGCCGATGGTTGGATATCGCAAGCCAAGCAGCTACACGCGGACATTGAACGGTCGAGACACACTGCGCGGGAGATCGTTTCGATGCACGAGAGCACGAGACCCTTAGAGTTGAAGGTCGTGGATGCCGCCGCCAAAGTCAACCTGATACAGACGGAGATCACGTTCAACGAGGCTGTGACAATTACTCTGGAGGAGGTCGAGAGGCTTTGTCAGCAGCTCGAGGCTGGACGGGCGAGTCTGCACGAGGGCGGGATAATGGAGGCTATTGACACTCTGGAGGAAACTGAAACGGATGTCAATGCGGAAAGTCTCTTTGCGGATACGAATGTGAAGAACATTCTGTCAGAGAACGTTGCTGGGTTGAGGCAGGAAATTGCGGATTTCCTTATTGTGCGGTGGAATGACCTGTTGTCGATTGATAGGGAGCAGCACAAGTTGCTCATTGCAGGAGACGGGTATAGAGTTATGCTGGAAGAGACTATTGCAGCACTGTCTCGACTGGATATGCTGGTCGCAGCCAACGACAAGCTCCAAAAAGACCTCCTTTCGGCAATCATCAACCCAATCTTGCTACCTAGTGTGTCTTTTCAAAGCCGTGGCGTTCGTGTTGATGCCTCTGGGATTACAGTCGAAATTGAGCCAACCACATCTACCGTTTCTGAAGTGCTGGATCGCATCGCTCAGGTCTTGGGTTATCTCGAACAAAACCTACCGACATCCATCCTGACCCCGTTCTCCGATTATTTTATTCCTAACCTCTCTTCAAAAATCATCTCATCCTGGCTGTCGTCTGCGATACCTACAGAACTCTCAGGGCTAGATGAATTCGAGAACACGCTGGATCATGTTCTCAAATTCACCAAGACTATAGAGACTTTGAGCTGGCACGGCCATGAAGAGCTTGTTTCTTGGGTTAACCAAGCCCCTCGTCTTTGGCTTACTACGAGACGGGTTGATTCGCTAGACCAAATCCGCAGAGTCCTCACTGCTGCTCGCGGAGCAACCAAGCAAGTGGAAAGAGTCGAGAAACAGCAAGTATCCGAAGCGGACGAAGCCCTCTTGGAGAATGGACCTTCTGATGACTGGGACGCTGGATGGGACGATGACAACGAGGAAGAAACCAACGGAAAGCCTGCGGCACAGCCGGAAGAAGAAGAGGATGTCAGTGCCTGGGGTCTCAATGATGACAAGGATGATGTTCCAGAGACCAAGCTGGACGTTGCTGCAGCAACCGCGGCAGATGATGAGGATGATGCTGGAGATGCTTGGGGTTGGGGTGATGAGGATGATGAGACTCAAGAGAAGCCCTCGCAACCTCCTGCGGCTGCCGCGACGAAGCCCGCCAACGGCAATGCTTCATCCAGCCAGGGCGCTTCGAGAGAGGTCACGTTGAGAGAGACGTACATGGTGACGGATATTCCTGATTCTATTGTCGATGTCGTGCTGCAGCAGATTACGGACTCGCAAACCATATCACAGCCTGCGTAAGTGATTTTCAATCATTTTATCTGTAAACGAAAGCTAATAAATAACAGACACCATAACTCGCGTGTGGTCTCGTCAGGAGCAGCACTTCTTGCACTTCCTACCTTGATCCTCGCCATGTTCAAGGCCACGGCATCTTCGTTCTATGGCTTTAAACTAAACGCAGGACAAATGTACCTGTACAACGACAGCATGTATCTCGCGGAACGAATCCGTAACATCGTCGAGGAACACCAGCTTTCAAGATTGACCACTGATATCGACGCGCTTGAGAAGTTCGGCAAGACTGCCTACAGTAAGGAGATGCAGACCCAGCGCACCATTGTTACGGATCTGCTTGATGGTACTCAGGGCTTTGGTCAATGCTCAGAGCAGCCATTCCTGGGCGAGTGTGAAAATGCAATCAGCACCACAGTTGACAGGATCCGCGACGTCTACACGGAGTGGAAGCCGATCCTATCCCACTCTGCGCTTCTCCAGTCAATTGGATCCCTAGTATCGACTGTGATCAACAAGATCATAATCGACATTGAAGACCTGGGTGATATCTCCGAACCACAATCGCAGCGTCTCGTTTCGTTCTGCAACCAGGTTTCTCAACTGGAAGATATCTTCATTCCAGAAACCACTGACGGCGCGGAAGCTGTTCCTATGACGGCTGTCTATGTTCGGAATTGGCTCAGGTTCCAGTACTTGATAAATATCCTGGAGAGCTCTCTCGCTGACATCAAGTTCCTCTGGCTTGAGGGCGAGCTGCGCTTGGAGTTCTCGCCTGACGAGGTGGTTGATCTGATCAAGGCGCTCTTCGCTGAGTCTGACTATCGGCGGAAGGCGATTGCGGAGATTCGTCAAAATTCTTGATAATTATTCTATCCTTCTTGTACATAGTAGCATAGAAAATCGTTCAATGCCATAGGATCTCCGACTTCTGCATAAGTGGCCGCGCCGGACGCCGTATTTTTTTCTCACCAGCGCCGCTTGGTCCAGCCCGCAAAAGACATCGAATTTTTCTGCATTTATCTTTACGCATTTTACCTTAACCCAGACCTTTATAATAACACATGATGGACGTGGATCAAGATCACGCGATGGCTCAGGCTACGCAGAGACAGGTTCGTGTGCAGCTCACGAGCAAGCAAGAAGATATTGCTCTGCCAGAGAATACTGGACCGATTCTCGTTCCTACAGGTGAGAACACCAATGCTTTCGCAAACCGATTAATATTAATATATGGAACCCGTTAAAAAGGACTGCGCCGTTACGCTCTATCTACGCTTGTGAACAACCTCCTTCAAAACGACAGGCCGATCCCGTTCGAATTTTTGATCAATGGCACATTCCTCCGGACCTCGATCGATGAATACCTAACCGCCAATGGAATCTCTTCCGAAACGACCATTGAAATTGAATATGTCAGAGCGCTAATTCCCCCGCTGCACATCGCCTCGTTTGAGCATGACGATTGGGTCAGCTCGACGGATGTGCTCTCTGCGACGTCAGTACCCGCCTCGTGGGCTTCTGCGACAGTCCGTCCGGGCCAGGAGCGAATCCTCTCTGGAAGCTACGATGGTCTGCTTCGCGTGTGGAATATGTCGTCGCAGATCGTCGCGACGTCGCCTTCGGTGACTGAGGGAGGTCATAGTGCTTCGGTTAAAGCTTCCAAGTTCGTTTCGCCGAACCAGATTGTTTCTGCTGGTTTGGACCGGACGGTGCGATTGTGGAAGTATGCTGAAGAGGAGGGTGGTTTTTCGGGGACGATTTCGCCGCAGCTTGAGCTGTATGGGCACAAGTCTGGCATTAACTCGCTGGCCGTGCATGCGCCGTCGAACCGTGTCTTGTCTGGCTCGTCGGACAACACCGTCGGATTCTGGTCGACCAAGAAGAACGATGCACCCGCCGCCCCGGAGAACCTGCTCCCATCTGCCGCATCGCGAAGCTTGAAGAAAAGGAAGCTGAACTCGGCTGTGAGCACGCCCCAGCGTGGTCCTCTGTCATTAATGTCTGGACACACGGCACCCGTGTCTGCTGCCATTTTCGACGCAAAGGACTCGACGGTTGGATACTCAACATCCTGGGACCACTCCCTACGCACTTGGGATTTGGTCACCTCTGCCCTCGTCGACACCCGTACCTTGTCCCACTCGCTTCTTTCTCTGGAACACCTCCCCGAGGTCCACCTTCTGGCTGCGGGTACGTCTGCTCGCCACATCACACTCATTGATCCTCGTACGTCTGCAACGACTCTCTCCGCCATGACTCTGCGCGGCCACACGAACGCCGTCGTTTCGCTCGCGCGCGACCCCCACAGCACCTACGGCCTCATCAGTGGAAGCCACGACGGTACATGCCGGATTTGGGATATACGGTCTACAAAGACAGACAAGGATGGTGTTGTTGGCGAGAGCGTCTATTCGATTTCGCGGAAGAGTCTGGAGGAAGGCGGGAAATCGGACAGCAAGCGCGTTGGTGGTGAGGGTGTTAAGGTGTTTAGCGTTTGCTGGGACCAGACGGTTGGGATTGTTAGTGGTGGTGAGGATAAGAGGATCCAGGTTAATCGGGGAGAGGGGGTTTTGTCGTCGGCGAAGTAAGAATAGAGCTGCACATATGTATTTGGGCTTGGCGTTTTGTAATGGATAGAAAAGTTTGTTCTGCATACAGAGTTATTTTCTTATTCTGTTCAATGGTAGGATTGAGAGTCTGATATTTTCCCATCTGATCTTCATATATAACATTGAGTATAGTACAATTCGAAGTTCATGAAACAAATACAAAGAAATAACGCCATCCATGCCCTCATAACGGGGAATCAGTCACCCAAGACACAGAACCCAACCCAACAAATAACCCAACTAAATCACAGCCTTCTCTCCATTCGGTTAAGCTTAACAGCCGTTTTAATCTATCACCCGGTCAGCCAACCCAATCCACCCTCTCAACCCACAATCACAAAAGAAACATACCTGGTTCCTCGTCCTCTGGCCCCGAACCGGCAAACCCAGCGCATGCCTCCGTCCGCGATAAGTCCCTGTCTCCTTCAATCGCTTAATATCATCCAGAGTCTGTCTGCGCAGGTCATTCTCGATCTTCATATCGGAAAGCGCGGCCGTGATGTCCAGGACCTGCTTGTTGGCCAGCTCGCCGACTTTGCACGTCGGGTTGATGTAGAAGCGGGCGAGGAGGCGCGATGAGGTATTGTGGCCGATGCCGAAGAAGGATTCGAGGGATTTCTGTAGTTGTTCAGGTTAGGATGAGGGTCCGTAGGGTGTCTCGAGGGGGTGGTGGTGGGGGCTTGCCTTGACGAGGTTCCGCTCGGGGAAGTTGACGCCTAGGATGAAGACCTGGTGGTTTGTTAGTCTTTGCGAGGGTTCAATTGGGGCTTTGGTCGTACCATTTTGGCGAACGTAGGCGTGCTTTGGCCGGCTTCTTCAATCAGTCCAATTGAAGCGATGCAGTTGGATATCCGGAGCGGAAGAAAATCGCCAGTAACAATGTTTCTCCGTGTGAGGATTTCCTGTTTAGGTGTGTTAATGCAAATTGCAACATAGCGTAATAAATTACCCATACACTCCGCACAGCTTTAAGTATATCTGGTAACACACCTTGAAAAATACAAGCCCACCCCTGCTCCGCAAATGCAAGCTGGCCTCCGATTCCCATCTTCTGCTCTCATCACCAATTATTCTCTAACCTCTTGTCTATAGAGCATCTGGGGCATCATGCATCTTAAGAGCATCCTCTTTTCTTTCTTCCTCGTCTTCGCGCTTGGAGTGGCCCTTGTCCACGGCGAAGAGGCCAAGCAGCCACGGGGACCTAAGATAACCAGCAAAGTATGTTTTCTGGGTACGTGGTGTATTATGTGAGATTTAGTGCTGATTGTGACTATTTGGCAGGTCTACTTTGATATTGAACACGGTGACAAGCCATTGGGTAGGATTGTGCTTGGATTGTACGGTAAGACTGTTCCTAAGGTATGTGTTTACGGGTGTATACTGCATGCGTTCTGGAGGAGGCATGGACTAATCTGTTCTTCTGATCATAGACCGCTGAGAACTTCCGGTACGGATTATTCTAAGATCGATTGATACCTGGCGATAATACTGACAATATCAAGTGCTCTCGCTACCGGCGAGAAAGGCTTTGGCTATGAGGGTTCCACTTTCCACCGTGTTATCAAGGACTTCATGATCCAGGGTGGTGATTTTACCCGTGGTGATGGTGAGTTACAAGCGAGGTCCCATGGAGTATGGAAGTCTATGGATGCTAATTGTGCAGGCACCGGTGGCAAGTCGATCTACGGTAACAAGTTCGAGGACGAGAACTTCAAGATAAGGCACACCAAGAAGGGCCTTTTGAGTATGGCTAACGCCGGCAAGAACACCAACGGTTCTCAGTTCTTCATTACCACCGCTATTACTGCGTACGTGTGAGCTCGGTGACTGATATAAGATTACAGTACTGACATCTTATAGGTGGCTGGATGGCCGTCACGTCGTCTTCGGCGAAGTCCTCGAGGGCTACGACATCGTCGAGCAGATTGAGAACGTCCCCAAGGGCCGTGGTGACCGCCCGGCGGCGGACGTCAAGATTGCCAAGAGCGGAGAGCTCAAGGAGGAGAAGGAGACCCAAGGTAGCCATGAGGAACTGTAGACCTGAGCGGTCACTTTGCGATTTCTTGATATTACGGTGCTGATGGTTATGAGCCTCCGACGACGAAGATAACGAAGTCGAAGTAGTAGATGAAATATCCGACAAAGTATCACCTGCTGAGGTTTCCTCTTATTTCTACCAGCAATTGACGCTGCTGTTTGTGGTGGTGGCTGTTGTTGGGTTCTTGGTGTACCGCCGGAAGGGAAGAGTGGCGGGGAAGATGAATGAGCGGACAGTGGTGTAGATGCGTACTACAAGTACAAGTATGTGTATGTGTCCTCCGTATGTATGTGTCTAAATATATCGACCTGCGTCATTTCTCGGAGTGTTCAGATCGTATGCACCTGCATCTGTGCAGGAGCGGTCAGCAGTGGCAAGTTGGCACTACTGATAGGGCTACCAGTACTCTGTACTCCGTAGATACAACAACACTACAACAGAGATGTCGTAAATAGAGATCTACCGATTAAGGGATATGAGATCTGTATATGGGCAACATATGGCTTGTGCTTTTTGGTTATTATATATATGTATCCTGGCTCTACGGAGTACGGAGGAGTACATAGTACATTGACTATGGCCACTGTAGCCACTGACAGAAGTATAAATGATAAGTGTGTCCATGAAACGACCAATAGCAGACTGACCCCGTTTATATTGATTCTATTTCTAACCAAAAGATCGTGTGAACCTGTCTATCTGTCCAACCTGTATCTACTCGATGTATCTGTAGAACGGACCACCGTCAGAGCGGACAGCAGATTCAACAGATGACAGAGCAGTTTTCCACAGACAAAACAAACAATCTCAAATAGACAATTGGACAGATAATCACACTTGTAGATACCTATAGATTGTGCAAAGAAAAAAAAAAAAGAAGAAGTAAAAGGAATAGAATGGCGGCAAGAAGGGCTGTTTTCGCACTGTAAATCGGCAGCCGTCAAAGTCACGCTTTTTGCCTCTTTTTTTTTTCTTCACCCACAAAACTTTCACCACCACACTTCTCTTCAACTCTCCTCTCTTTCTCTTAATCTCTGCCATATCAAAAACACTTTTTGTTTTCTTTTCTTTTCTTTCTATTTCAAAAAGTTCCCACACCTTCTCTCTTTCCCCCTTTTTATCTTTTGTCTTGTTCCTGTCTTGTCGGACCTTTTTTTTTTCTGTGTGCCAGATTTCAAAAAGTCCGCCTTCTGACTTCATCGCCACCGATTGAGCGACGAGGATTTCTTTGGATTTTCACGTCTCTCTTTTTTGTTTACGGAGAGCATCTGATTCTGGACTTGTCTGGAATTCTTACAGCAAGAAACGCTTATCGAACCCTAAGTTTGTACGTGCGCCAACCCAGTCCGCTTTGAAAAAAAACCTTTCGTCGCTGTTCCGCACCTGCACCGTACCTGTGTCTTCCACCAAGACGAACATTCACTTACCTCTACTCTCGACTGAATAGATAGAAATCTCGCAAAATGGCCGACGGCTTGAAAATGGGAAACCTTTCCCTCAATGAATCCCAGCATGCGCCTCAGCCTGCCAACCCTGGCCGCGCTGCTTACATCCCTCCCCATCTTCGCCAGCGCAACACGGGTATGAACATGGACGGTGCTACTCCCCCGCCGGGCCCCAGCTCTTTCTCTTCTAGGTATGATATATCTTGGTTTTTCCTGGTGAAATATAGGATGGTTTCGGCTGACAACGTGCAGAGGTGGTGGCCGTGGTGGCAACTGGGCTAATGCCAACGACTTCTCCCCTCGTGGTCCCAATGGTAATAACAGCTGGATCCCCCAGGAAGGTGCTCGTCGACCTTTTGACCCAAATGCTTACGGAAAGCCTGCAGGCGGTGGCTACGGCTCCAGCTCCGGCTCCGGTGCCCAGGCCAGAGGATCTGGCGACGGCCAGTGGCGTGACGGCAAACATATCCCTGGACCCCAGAACCCCCGTTTGGAACGCGAACTCTTCGGACTCCCCAACGACCCTGCCAAGCAGAACACCGGCATCAACTTCTCCAACTACGACGATATCCCCGTTGAAGCCTCCGGTACCAATGTACCCGAGCCCGTTAACGCCTTCACCAACCCTCCCTTGGATGACCACCTTATCACCAACATCACCCTCGCCGGTTACGTGACCCCCACTCCAGTCCAGAAGTACTCCGTCCCTATTGTTATGAACGGCCGTGATCTGATGGCCTGTGCCCAGACTGGTTCCGGAAAGACTGGTGGTTTCCTCTTCCCCATCCTCTCCCAGGCTTACCAGAATGGACCCTCTACCGCACCCGCACAGGCGCCTGGTCAGTTTAGCTACGGCCGCCAGCGCAAGGCCTACCCCACCTCGCTCATCCTGGCCCCCACCCGTGAACTTGTCTCTCAGATCTTCGAAGAAGCCCGCAAGTTCGCCTACCGCTCGTGGGTTCGCCCCTGCGTCGTGTACGGTGGTGCCGACATTGGCTCCCAGCTCCGCCAGATCGAGCGTGGCTGTGACTTGCTCGTTGCCACACCTGGTCGTCTGGTCGACCTCATCGAGCGTGGCCGTATCTCGCTGATGAACATCAAGTACCTGATTCTGGACGAGGCTGACCGCATGTTGGACATGGGTTTCGAACCCCAGATCCGTCGTATTGTCGAGGGTGAGGACATGCCGCGCGTTGATGACCGCCAAACTCTGATGTTTTCGGCCACCTTCCCCCGCGACATCCAGATGCTGGCCCGTGACTTCCTTAAGGACTATGTCTTCCTGTCTGTCGGCCGTGTTGGTTCTACCTCCGAGAATATTACTCAGCGTGTCGAGTACGTTGAGGACCACGACAAGCGTTCCGTGCTGCTCGACATTCTGCACACTCACGGCACCACTGGTCTCACCCTGATCTTCGTCGAGACCAAGCGTATGGCTGACACCCTGTCTGACTTCCTCCTCAACCAGCGTTTCCCGGCTACTGCCATTCATGGTGACCGTACCCAGCGTGAGCGTGAACGCGCTCTTGACATGTTCCGCTCTGGTCGCTGCCCTATCTTGGTTGCCACTGCTGTTGCGGCTCGTGGTCTCGATATTCCCAACGTCACCCACGTCGTTAACTACGATCTTCCCACCGATATCGACGACTACGTTCACCGTATCGGTCGTACTGGTCGTGCGGGTAACACCGGTATCGCTACCGCTTTCTTCAACCGTGGCAACCGTGGTGTCGTCCGCGACCTGATTGACCTCCTCAAGGAGGCTAACCAGGAGATCCCCTCGTTCCTCGAGAGCATTGCTCGTGAGGGCAGTGGCTACGGCGGTCGTGGTGGTCGTGGCGGCCGTGGTCGTGGTGCCAACGCTACCCGTGACATGCGTCGCACTATGGGCGGCGGCGGCTTTGGTGCTGCTCCTAGCTACAGCAGCGGCGGCGGCTACGGATCTGGCGGCTACGGCGGCGGTGGTAGCTACGGCGGCGGTGGCTACGGTGGTACTCCGTCTTATGGCGGCTTCGGCGGTGGCTACGGCAACCCGTCTGGCCCTACCGGTCCCTCTTCCTGGTGGTAAAGGGAAATCAGCGGTTGTGGTCTCTGACGAGGCCGTCAGGTCTGATTGGCTATCATATTTCTTTCTTCCCTTTGTTGCCTTTCATTGACGGTTACGATCAGAACGAGTCCTGAGTTTCTGGTTTTCTATGATTTTCATTTTCTTTTTTACTTTCATCTCAGGAACGGCTTTGTCATGACTGCCACGACTATTTTCTTTTATTGTCATTTTTCCTTTCCTTTTTTTTTTATTCTGCGCCGGTGTTTATTATTTGCTCAGCATCTCGCAAGCCCGTCGTCTGTTTTTGTCAATTTTTCTCTTTCATTGTACTCTTTTTTCGTGGTTTAGACATGGGCACTCGATGCAGTCCGATATCTCCATTTTACGCTTTTGCTCCTGGTTATGTGAGCATCTTGGTCGGCATTGCATGAAAAAAACATCACATAGATCGCGTTGATATTTTTTTCCCTGCTACGACCGGTTTTCACCCCCAGATACCCATACTTCTTTCATTCGTCTTTCTCAGGCGTTCATATGGAGATAACGCGCTTGAATAATTGCGTGCCGAGCGAAAGGTTGCCGGCTTTTCCTTTCTTACCAAAAGAAAAGTGCTTTTTTGTTTCTTCGTTTCGTTCGGTTGCGCTGCATCGGACCGTGTCTTCTTTTACTATAGCTGCAGTTCTCGGTTATTTAATGGCGGGCTCTTTTTTTACTACCTCAAAAATACTAGTTCTTCTATGATCTTTTTCTCGCATGTTATGTGCGTTCTGGCTCTTAAAGAAGAAAGGAGAAAATGCCGCTGTCTCTCGAGGGCTTTTGTATGTTTGTTCTCTGCCCCAGCCAGAGCGAGCAAACCGATTGCCGGTATAGAAGGAATACATTGCATTGCACATGGCGTTGGCGGGAGCTGCGGTGTGCACACAAATTCTCCGGACAGCATTGAATGAATTTGATGTTCTTTTCCTTTTCTTCTCATTTATTTCGTTTCTTGTTTCCTCAAATCCATGGAGAATGACGCTGCCTCGCCGTTTGCGAGGTGCCGGAGATGGCACTGGAATGTGTATGCTTCTCTTTTCTAGGACAGATGGCTCTAGGTATTAGAATCGCAATGAGCATCTTCTTTTTTTCATGACTTCTTTATGGTTTCTTAAGAAAAAAAAAAAGGTAGCTCGTCGAGTCGAGCTGGATGTGTTCCATGTAGTCGAGTGCGTATGATTGTATACGAGTATCTTCGAATGAGATTGAATGGACATTTCAGACGATCAATAGTATTCATACAAGTAGTCAATTGGTTTTGTATAAAAAAGTAATGTAAAAGTGTTTATCTGTTATTATACATAGCAGTGTGAATTATACCGCCGGGATCTGTATACTCAGCGGCCGCCGAAAAAAAGATCAGATCCAAATCTCGACCTCCCTTTTTTCTTTCCCAGCTGGAAGAATTTTCAGCCTTCTTTCTTTATCTCTCTCCTTCTCTCTCCTCGCACGATCTTCAATCCGACTCTCTCTTTACATCCTTCTTTTTTCAGTTCTGCACTTGTCTGTTTAGTTACTCTTTTGCTATACAGCTGACTTCGCTACTTTGAGCTCCATTACGCCATCCATCCAAGAAACACTCGCGGTCAGTCTGACGGATGCCCTCAGGGGGGCCACCAGCCATTCGACACGCCTAACGAACCCCTTTCACTCGACGCTACACACATCCCCCCCATAAAAACCCGCCAAAATGGCCGAGGTCGACACCAGCGCCATCGCAGACGAGTCCTTCGCGCACTCCGAAGCCCCCGACGACCAACCCACACCACAACCCAACACCAACGGCACACCCACTACCTCTAATAATAATAACACTAATAATGATAATTCCGCCGCGACCCCTTCTACAGCCAACGTCACGGTCGGCACAAGACGCCAGGCCAACGGCACCATCGGCTCCGTCTACTCGGGCAACAAGATCAAGCATCTCAAGAAGGAAGATGGCATTCCGCTGTGGCGCAAGGACATCCAGTACCAGTTCCTGAAGCTGGTGTTTGAGGACCAGACGAAGGTGTTTACGCGGCAGTCGGATGGGCAGAAGGGAATGGATTTCGCGGATATTTATATGGATGCTATGGCGAGGAGTAGCAAGACGAGCAAGATTCTGAAGGATAAGTTGCAGAATGATAAGCCGGCTGCTATTAGTATGGCTATGGTTTGTTTGTTGGTGAATTTCGGGAGAATGAATACTACGCTGAATTGTATGTTTCATCTTCTGCGGCTGTCGTTTGTCTGCTAACTGGCGCAGTCTTCCCTGAAATGCGTGCTCAGCTGAGAACCTACCACTCCATCCCTTCGCTACAGGCGCATCAAGATCCCCATGCGTACAAGCAGCTCCAAGATGCTCCGCGTCTCAAATCGATCCTCAAAGGCGCGTCGGAAGACTTCGACCAGCCCAATACCCTTGAGAAGATCAAGCGCCATGCCGTTCCGCGCACCAACCCCGTTAACCTCATCTTCGTCCTAGCCCAATACGCTCCCAAAGTATCCGAATTACACTTCTTTCCTCCGCGCGACTTCTTCGACCTCGTTATGCGATCGACACTGAGCAGCGCCAGTCGTGCTAAGGCCTTCCTTTGGCTGATGTGGTGGTATCTCGAGAGCGACTTTAGCGCCGAGGCAGCATTGAATAACCCGTTTGGGGCTGGACAGGAGGGTGAGGGGTCTGATGGATTGCCAATTAAGGTGCCGGATTTCGAGAGCCTCACGGAGGAGCAGGCGAACGAGGAGAATATTGATACGCCGGAGGAGTTGGAGTTTGGGGAGATTAAGCGGTTGGAACGGAAGCGTAAGTTCTTCGTTTCATCCGGTGTTATGCGGTCTAGCTGACCTATAATAGGCATTCTGGAAGAAGACGAGCCATTGCCTCGTGTCAACAAGCGCTCGAAGAAGGGTAAGTCCACTTTCATTGCCCTTCCATTGGTTTCTTGCTAACCTTACTTGCAGATGTCTACGACGATGACCAGGCTTCTGGGGTGGGCCGTTCCGGCGTTTCGACTCCATTGCACCCATCAGCCAGACAAGATGAAGAGGACGACCTTACACCTGGGCAATTCGCCCAATTGCGGTCGAAACGCCCCAAGCGGGAGGTTTCTCCCAACCGTTCAGTTGGTCAGCAGCGTCTGATTCTCAAAACAAAGGGAGAACAAACTCCCGATGCTTCCTCCCCAGCTCCCTCCGGCTCCAACCCAGTGGTTAACCGGTTTGTAAATGAACCGGCTGGGCCCCAACCAACTTCGTCCCGCCGCCCCCGACCCTTAACACAGCATCAAATTGCCGTCGAACAGAACCGCCGCGAGCGCATCGGATATCTGCTTTCAAAGCGCAAGGACGAAGCCCATAAAAAGCTCCGCGTCCAACGCGAAAGCGAAATCCCACTAGCCCGCTCCGCACGTCTCATCACCGGCCTCCCAGACGGCTACGACAGCGATGATTCGCGCGCCTGGGGTCCAGGCGGTATCATCCTCAACCCCTGGCGCCGAGAAGACTACGGCGAATGCCCGAGCTTCTACCTCTCCGCAATTCGGAAAGCCACGCGACGACTTGACAGATGGGACTACGACAACGCTAACGGACCCAAGCGAGACCGGAAGAAGGAGCGGGAAGAGCGTCAACGCGCGAAACAACAAGCCATCGAATTCGACAATGCTCTCTCACATAGCAAATACCTCACGGCACAAAAGCGCGCCCGCGCAACCCGCGAGGCAAGAAAGAAGGCGCAGTCAGAGGTAGCGGACCAGGTCATAGCATCCCATGAAACAGCTAGAGCTGGTGTTGCGGCTGACAGCCAGGTTGATTCCACGCCGACTACAACGCCTGCGGCTTCCCGTTCCGCGAAGAGTACCAAGGCCCGCACTGCAGCCGCGAAACCTACCTCTGCACCATTAGCCGAAGACGCCATGGATGAAACGCTGGATGATATTGACCGCGAACTTCTTGGCGAGGACCAGCCGGCAGCTGGAATCGACGAGAGTTTCGTGGGGGATGTTGATGGTGCCTTGTCGTCTGATGTTGATGCGGATGAGGAGGATCTTGATGAGGCGGAGGTTGATGTTGAGGGTGATGAGCATTCGTTGGCTTCTGATGGTGAGGGTGATGATGTTCGGAATGGAGATGGAGGGAGTGAGGTTTCGTCTGCTGTCGGTGAGCCAGCACCAGCAGGGCTTGTTTGAATGTGGCTTCATGTGTCAGTTGGTTTTGTTTCAGTTACCTTGCCTATTTCCGTGTTTTCTTTCGAATATTTTGCTTAATTGGTGTATTACTCTACCATTTATTACATTCACGGTTGGTTCTGGGCCTTGATTTGGGTTTGCAATTGAGTGAATGTATACCTATGTCTATGTAGCTAGATAATTAGATAGTGAGGATGTAACATTCGGCATCGTTTGGTTCACTGGTAGAAACACCACCCATACCTCATAACGCTGTCATCCGAGTTTCATTCGGGAATCCTATCAAAGACGTCACCTCTGGCTAGATTCTTCTATAGATATTATTACCTTTTCATCTCGCACAAAGTAGAACCTCAACTACAATAACTACAGAGCATACACAAAAATAGCATACATGACCTTAACCGCCTCCCTGGGCCCCATGCCCCAAATACCAATAACCCCAACTAACCCCAACACCTCCACCTCCTCTAACTCCTCCACCTCCAGCAACTCCAGCAACACCACCAATACCACCACCAACCTCAGACCCCTCACAAACTGGAAATCCCTAAACCAAACCACTTACGGCTCGCGCCACATCCACGACTCCGCCCCCTTCACCCTCTGGAACCCCCCAGCCAAGTCCTTCCGCGATCCAACAGACCACGAGCTCTCCTGGCTCTTCTCTATCTACAACGCAAAACAGCTCGATCTCTCATACCCAGTGATAACTATTGTCACAGATACGATTCCCGACCCCGTGCCGCTGACTATCGCATGCGTTGCGGTGCGGTTTGTAAAGAGTGACGAGGTAGGGTTGTTTAGGGAGGGTGTTGTTGAGACGAATGCGTGCGACTATGCGGATGAGGGGTTGCCGGATCCTGTGGGGTTTAGGTTGAGGATGTGGAAGTCACCGACGGAGGGGCAGATTGAGAGGATTGTCAGGGCTTTGGGGAATGTCGGTGGTGCTGGTGCTAATGTGAAGGCCGTGACATGGGCGGGGCCGTGGTGCTTCGTTGAGCTTGTTGCTGGGGATGGACGGGTTTATGGGAAAGGTTCTTTACCTGGGATGATTGCTGGGAGGACGGTTGCATATCATCATTCTGACAAGGGGTTGTTTGAGGATGTCAGGGATGAAGCATCACTACGGGATCTGAAAGATAGTAACCACACCGCCCGCGAGATACAGGGTCTCCATCTCGGAGGTGTGCTGGGGAACAGCATAACCCGTCTCGTGCGGTCAAACGAAGTCGTCGATGGCGCGTGGTGCAGTGCTAATAGTCTCTCCACAGGGAAGGTTTATTTCCAATGTATTGGAATCAGGGCGGTTATGAGGGATTCGGATTCTTCACGGAGTCAAAGTCTAGAGGCCGTGTATGAGATAGAAAGGGTGTTTAGCGTATTTAATCCATCAAGAGGACGGAAGATGCAGAATCTAAAGGGGGTGCCTATGGTTGAGGAGAGTTCTTTGCTGGAGAGGTACAAGGGGGGAGGGGTGTTTGGATTCTTTCGGGATGGGGATTATGATATAGCGTTTTGTACGGTGTTGGATGATATTGTGGATGCGGGGTGGGAGTTGTGTTGACGCCTGTACTTGTACAGAGTGGTACATCTCTGACGTTTGCGTATAGCTGGATCCAAAAACAGTATTTAGTGGTGATAGCGTACTCTCTGCTGCGCGCAACCACGATCACGGTTAATTCTCCGGCGATCACATGTCAGCTTTCCGCTGGTTCCGCTGCTGCTGCTCCTGTCTCAGTAGGTAATCCTTCTCAACCAGCCTCTTCTATTCTTATGTTGACTTAGTTGAACTTGTTGAATGATTATATTATCCCTCTTATTTTAGTTAATTACGTTCAGTCCAGCTGCTTAGCACTGACTTCAGCTCGTGCAGACCAGCTCCGCAGCCTCCTGCATACGACTCAGCCGGAAATTGACAGCCACTGATTTTCTCCTATCTGAATTTCCCCGCGTCGTCGTCTCCTCTTTTTTCGGTCGTTTCTCTAATTACTATTGCTTGCTGGTGATTGATCGTCCGAGGGACCGACATCGTCGTTTTGCCTTGCGAGATTTGTTGAGACTACTCCGTCCCGATTTTCCCTGCGCGTTGTTGCAACCGTTCTGGTTACGCCGTTGAGCTGAGTCGGATTTTAAACAGCGTTTCCCCTTGAACCTGTTCTATTCCTCTATCGCAATATCAGCTACGACACTGTGATACCGCACGAGAACTTGCCATTGCGATTCTATTCATCATGTCTGAAGACCGTATTCTTCGTCCCCGGCCGCGACGAGCCTTCAACCTCACCCCAGAATCCTCCGAAGCGCCCACCCCAGCTGAACCTGCGAACCCGGACTTCCTCAGCCCAAAGGACGCCGAGTTGAACAACATGAGCCGCAACGGATCCATCATGAACCTGACCTCTTCCACCTTATTCGGTATCTACTCCCCAACAGCCTTCGACAGCGCCCGCGATGAGTCCAGTCCCTGGGGCACGGAAGCTCACACCCCCAGCGCCGAGCATCCCAAGCCGGGATTCAAGCTGGACGGTCCTGATCGATTTACGCTCGAGCGCACCCGGTCTCGATTGAATCACGGACTGTTTCGGGGTGTGATTCTGCCGCGGGCGTTGCGCAGTGCGTTTTTGTTCGGGTTTGGGATTGTGTATGGTGTGATTACGGTGCATCTTCATGAGAACCATTGGATTACGCCGGTGAAGTTGGAAAATATTCACTACTACGAATCGTGGCAGTATCTGGGTTTCTGGGGGTTGACTGGTATTGCGTTGGGGAATGTGCTTCCTTGGCTGGATGTTTTTTTTGAGGGGACGGTTCCTGATACTATTCAACGAACGAAACGGGCGAGCAGTCGTGATAATGAGGATCGCACTTCGACGTGGGTGGCTGCTGTTCGCAGCGTTGGTGCTTTTGTTGGGATTGCTTTTGCTATGGTAAGTTTGCTCTTTTCAATCATCCAATAGCATCGCCACTAACTGCCATAGCGACGACTTCCGTGGGAATCCACCACGCAAGCCTCCCTGACCCTCGCGCTCGTAAACCCCGTTCTGTGGTATCTCATTGACCGAACCAAAACCGGATTCCTCCTGTCGACAGTCGTGGGCGTGGCCGGAATGGGAATAGTTCTGGGACTGAAGCCGGAATTGATGCCATCGTCAACCGAGAGCCCACCCACTACATTTGGACTAAACAGTACTGGGTTGGAGATTGCATTTGCGACGGGAATAACGCAAGAGGGTATTGCTGTGCGGACCTGGATCGCTAGTGTTCTTTTCTGCGCGTGTGTATGCTTTGGCAATATTGGACGGCAGTTGGCGATTGGAGGAGCCAAGGAGGCATTGAAGGGTTAAGCGTAGGACGAGAGGTTCATCCGAGTTTGGTTTTTTTCAATTTTTTTTTCTTTGTCGCCGATTGGCATTCTTACAAGGCATTTTTGGTTGCGTTTTGGATGGCATGCATGGCATGGACCCGTACAGATAGCTCATGGCCAAAATAATAACCAAGAATGATTCACGAGGTTTTGAACCAATCCACTCAATACAGAATTACAAGAAAAAGTATTGTACAGTCAATCATTGCAATCCCTACTATTGAACTCCATTGGAGATCAAGCAGGCACTGCACCCAAGATCGACCCTTTGCCAGAGGCATTCCTCTCCATTCTACATGACGATTTCCGTACTTCATAGGAATGTATCCTCGTAGGAACGCTTTTGGAAGAATGTTGTTTTTTGCGTTGTTCATGAAGAAGAAAAGAAGAAAAGAGAGGAAAAAGTTCCGAAGTGAAAAATCGATTTTGTATTGGAGGGTGTTGGTCTGTGCGGCTATGTCACATGATATATTAAACTTGCACAAAATGCATTACATCACTATGTCAGCTATGCACGCCTTATTGGGTATAACGCGGGGTGGTTCAATATACAGCCGCTGATTGGTTGAAGCATGCCCTCCCCGCGGCAAAGAATTAGAATCTCTTCTCCGGCTTCGGACTCACTTCAGCTGAGCCAGTCTCTCTCTGTGTGTTTTGGCAATTGATTCTGAGGACCACGGGAATTCTTCTCTTTCTATCAATTGTTATCTGCAGTGGTCTGATCCAAAGTGGTGGCTTTTTCTCGCTTCATTTCTTCACTTCCGCGCATCATGGCTCAGAAGTCGGGTATGCTTTTTTCACTTTCTCGAAAGATCAGAAAAAAAAAAAAAAAAAAAAGAATTTGGCAGATGCTAATGTATACTGCTAAACAGCAATTATCTCCGTCTACGACAAGACCGGTCTCCTCGACCTGGCCAAGGGTCTTGTCCAGCAGAATGTGCGCTTGCTCGCCTCTGGCGGTACGGCCAAGTTGATTCGGGAGGCTGGATTCCCTGTTGAGTGAGTAGTCGCATAAGGTTGCTTGGAATATCGGGCTGATAAGGTCAGGGATGTCTCCGCCATCACCAATGCCCCCGAGATGCTGGGCGGTCGTGTCAAGACCCTCCACCCCGCCGTGCACGGTGGTATCCTTGCCCGCAACATCGAGACGGACGAGAAGGACCTCGCTGAGCAGAAGATCGCCAAGGTGGACTACGTCGTCTGCAACTTGTACCCGTTCAAGGAGACCGTTAAGAAGGTTAACGTGACTATCGAGGAGGCTGTTGAGGAGATTGATATTGGTGGTGTTACTTTGCTCCGTGCGGCTGCTAAGAACCATGCCCGTGTGACTATCCTCTCGGACCCTCAGGACTACCCTGAGTTTTTGAAGGAGCTTGAGGCTGGGGAGATTAACGACGCTAGCAAGCAGAAGTATGCTCTTAAGGCTTTCGAGCAGACTGCCGACTATGACTCTGCCATCTCGGGTTTCTTCCGCAAGCAGTATGCTGGTGGTGAGCAGCACTTGACTCTGCGCTACGGTACCAACCCTCACCAGAAGCCTGCTTCTGCCTACGTGCCCCAGGGCAAGCTTCCCTTCACCGTGCGTAACGGTTCGCCCGGTTATGTTAACTTGCTCGACGCCCTCAACGCCTGGGCTCTTGTCAAGGAGCTCAAGCAGGCTCTTGGTCTCCCCGCTGCCGCCAGCTTCAAGCACGTCTCTCCCGCTGGTGCTTCCGTCGGTGTTCCCTTGAACGAGAAGGAGCGCAAGGTGTACATGGTCGACGACATCGCTGGCATCGAGTCGTCCGGCCTTGCCCAGGCCTACGCCCGTGCCCGTGGCGCGGACCGCATGTCCAGCTTCGGTGACATCCTCGCCCTGAGCGATGTCGTCGACGTCCCCACCGCCAAGATCGTCTCCCGCGAGGTCTCCGATGGTGTCATCGCTGCCGGCTACACCCCCGAGGCTCTCGAGATCCTCTCCAAGAAGAAGGGCGGCAAGTACCTCGTCCTCGAGATGGATGAGACCTACAACCCCCCGGCCGAGGAGACGCGTACTCTCTACGGTGTCCAGCTCACCCAGGCCCGCAACGATGCCGTCATCTCCCCCCAGAAGACCTTCAACACCATCATCACCCCCAAGAACACCGAGTCCCTCCCTGAGTCCGCCCTCCGCGACCTCACCGTCGCCACCCTTGCCCTGAAATACACCCAGTCCAACTCCGTCTGCTACGCGCTCAACGGACAGATCGTCGGCCTCGGTGCCGGCCAGCAAAGTCGTATCCACTGCACCCGTCTTGCCGGCGACAAGACCGACAACTGGTGGATGCGCTTCCACGAGCGCGTGCTCAACATCAAGTGGAAGCAAGGCACCAAGCGTGCTGACAAGAGCAATGCCATCGACCTGCTCTGCTCGGGCCAGACGCCCCGCAATGACGCTGAGAAGGTCGAGTACGAGCGTGTGTTCGCGGAGGTTCCTGCTCCGTTCACCCAGGAGGAGCGCGATGCTTGGCTCTCGCAGTTGACCAACGTTGCTGTTTCTTCGGATGCTTTCGTATGTCTCTCCCCTCTGTTAGAGTATTCTAAGTCCATACTAATTAGCGAAATAGTTCCCCTTCATCGACAACGTCTTCCGAGCCGCCCGCTCCGGCGTCAAGTACATCGCCGCACCCAGCGGTTCGCAGAACGACGGTCCTGTCTTCGAGACTGCCGAGAAGCTTGGTATCTCGTTCGTTGAGCAGGGTACTCGTCTGTTCCACCACTAATTTGTTTTTCCGTTGGCGTGGTATTATGATATAAAAAGAAAAGGGTTTGGAAAAAAAAGGGGGTTGTTACGATGATTTGTTTAATGACCAGTTATAGTACTCCGGACAGTTTAGTACATAGATGATGAAATGTTATGTTCATGTTCAATTAAGCTTATGTTAATGGCTATTAAAAAAAAGAAGAAGAAGAAGAAGAAGAAGAAGAAGAAAAAGAAAAGAAAAAAGAGAAAGGAAAGAAAGGGGAAAAAAAAGGAAAACAAAAACTTAAGGTTGCCCCCACGCGGATTCGAACCGCGGACCTCATCATTACGAGTGATGCGCTCTACCCCTGAGCTACAAGGGCAACTATTGGTGGATGGATGATATGCAATAAATTTTAAGAGAAGACAATTTGTTACTGGTATAGTTGTAAACCCAAACTCTCTCTGGATTAGGTTTGCGAAGCTCGTTCGTTGGAGAGCATAGAAATTACCCAGCTAGATGCATATGGAGTGCGTAACCCGAGGAATGTAGCATTCGCATTCGCATCGTTATCACCTCCCGGAAGTATTTCGGAGCCAGTGTCGAATCAATTGCTCAGTCTACCCTTTGTTGAATAGTCACGTTTGGAAAAGTCATGTTAATGCCAGACTAGCCCTCATCTTGATCCATATCGTCTCTGCTTCTCTTGCCTCTCTTTCGAGGATTACCCCGTTGTCCTTGCTCTCTTAGTTGCACTGCAGCCGCTCTTTGTTCCGGTTCATCGTTTGAGTGTTGTATGGGTGTCTTTAGTTTCTTAATGGATTGTCCCCTTCGCGAGTTTCTTTTTCTTTGGCGGTGACATAGTCGCTGGATGTTGGGTAACTTATGATTCAGGGGAGATGAAGATAGGACGAGGTTGGTCGTGGGTGGCTCGCCTGAGCATAAGGCGCTACCAAAAAGCCCTTATGACGACTTGTACTGCTCATTTTACGACGATTGAACCCAAATGTCTGTATATTCCCTCTGAGTGCTGCACTTGGAGTGTTGGACGCCTCGTGTTGGTCTGTTGCTTCTTAAGACATATTCTAGGCATCGGCGGATCAAGATACATATACGTATACAGAAACAGCTTGAGGTAGTAATTTCACAGTGAATAATAACATTGCACCCGGCCCCGGATGTCATTTACAGCTGGGGTCCAGATACTCATTCCACGAGAGCAATGACCAGAATTGATGTATATCTGAGCCCTGACCGAGCGAATAAATGGGGAAGGTTGCATGGCGCGAATTATATACGTTGAACGTATCCAACTGCCATTCCAGGCGTTTGGGCTCGTATTCGAAACACATGGTAGCGAGAGTGACTATGCTATAGTGCCACCGTCTGTTGGATATCTCCAGGTTGGTTGTATATAAAACAGCCTGCAGACCAACATGCATAGAACTGTCACCGTTCAACTCTGTACGTCATACATCATACAGCTTCACGGTCAGATGCATTTAAAATAAATTGATACATACAAGAAATGAAAAATAAATCAAGAGAATAGAAGTAAAGTAATGAATACATACCCGTTGTAGGTAACCGTTGTAGGTGAATTATCAAACGGCGCCGAACAATTCACCACCCGACAACCAACTATTTCAACGGCCATATTTCTTTTTCTCCTCCTCTTAATCCTCCTCTTCTTTCTTTTTCTCAATCATCTCTGTCTAAATTTCCTCTCCTCTCTCTGTTTGCTGGCACATTGCGGCAGGCCGTGCATCTCCGGCAGCTTTACCCCTGGTGCACGTGACGAGCCATAAGCGACACCTCAGCAACGAGACAACCGGGCGGCTCTCCTGAGGTCATATCCATCAATCCATTTCCATCTTCGAAGTCCCTCCATCAAACCTCTCCTCCTTGTCTCTTATTTTCCTTTCTCATTCTCTCTTTTGCTCCTCGTTACCCTCAATTGCTTTTTCTTTCCTGCTCTTTCGGTTGTTTTTGCTGGCGTTGTTTACTGGGGTGGATGAGGTCGTTCTCCGGCCTTGATAGTAAATATGGCTCCTCTTCCCATTAAGTTCACGGAGCTGGTCAATGTACGCTTCCTACACTCCCCCCAGTCGCTTTCTCTTGCTGTGTATTCCCTGCTGTTGCATCTCCGACTAACGCTCTCACCTGCAGCTGACCAACGCTGAAATCGCGGTATGTTCCTGACGCCCAACCTGTCCTCCCGCTTCCTGTGGTGGCACCATGCCGGTGCTTCGGTCGCGCTTCTCCTCCTCCCTAACGGTCCTATAATGCTTCCTTGACGTTCAGAAGACAATTTACTTACGCTCTAGCCTTATCACAGCCCTCCTCGATTGGCTTCAACTCCTGTGTGAGTACCGGCACCCTCCGCATCCTCTGGCAGCTGGTCTGTGTCCCTTGGTTGCTAATTCCCCGGTGTTCCTGCATGACAGACTCTAGAATCGGATCACTACCTCTGTGTTCGCCAGAAACTCAGCGAAGATGACAAGCCCCAAGTGATTATCATCAACCTCAAGAACAACAATGAAGTCATCAAACGACCAATCAATGCGGACAGTGCTATCATGCACTGGTCCAAGAACATCATCGCCCTCAAAGCGCAAGGACGGACAATCCAGATCTTCGACCTGTCGGCAAAGCAAAAGCTGAAGTCGGCGGTTATGAACGAGGATGTCGTGTACTGGAAGTGGTTCAGCGAGACGTGTCTGGGTCTGGTGACAGACGTTTCTGTTTACCACTGGGATGTTTTTGACCCCACCCAGTCTCAGCCTATTAAGATCTTCGACCGTCTTCCCAACCTGAGCGTATGCGTTCCGAACCCTTTTGACTGTTTCCCACAACTGACATGCTATTGCTGCTCAGGGATGCCAAATCATCAACTACCGTGTCAACGACGACGAGAAGTGGATGGTCGTGGTTGGTATCAGCCAGCAGCAGGGACGTGTCGTTGGATCGATGCAGCTGTTCTCCAAGGACCGTGGGATATCGCAGTTCATTGAAGGTCACGCGGCCGCATTCGCTTCGATTAGAGTCGAGGGCTCCCCACTGGAACACAAGCTCTTCACATTCGCCGTTCGAACCCAGACGGGCGCCAAGCTGCAGATCGCCGAAATTGACCACCAGGAGCCCAACCCGCGCTTCCAGAAGAAGGCCGTGGAGGTCTATTTCCCGCAAGAGGCAGTCAACGACTTCCCCGTCGCCATGCAGGTCTCCAGGAAGTACGATGTCGTGTACCTGGTCACCAAGTACGGTTTTATTCATCTCTATGACCTTGAGACGGGCACTTGCATCTTCATGAACCGGATTTCCAGTGAAACGATCTTTACGACCGCCCCTGACTCCGACTCTGCTGGTCTGGTTGGTGTGAACCGCAAAGGCCAGGTCCTGTCTGTCAGCGTCGACGAGAACACCATCGTTCAGTATCTGATGGAAAACCCTGCCATGGCTGGGCTGGCGGTGAAGCTTGCCTCCAAAGCTGGACTCCCTGGAGCCGATCACCTTTACCAGCAACAGTTCGACAGCTTGGTCGCCCAAGGCAACTACCCCGAAGCCGCCAAGATCGCTGCGAACTCCCCTCGTGGGTTCCTCCGTACTCCGGAGACGATCAACCGCTTCAAGAACGCCCCTCAGACCGGACAAATGTCTGTCATCTTGCAGTACTTTGGTATGCTGTTGGACAAGGGCGGTCTCAACAAGTACGAAAGTGTCGAACTTGTCCGACCCGTCCTGCAGCAGAACCGGAAGCACTTGCTGGAAAAGTGGATGCGCGAGGAGAAGCTCGAGTCATCCGAAGAGCTTGGAGACATAGTTCGTCCCTTTGACATGAACCTTGCTCTGTCAATCTATCTGCAGGCCAATGTTCCCCACAAGGTCATTGCTGGATTTGCTGAGACTGGCCAATTTGACAAGATCCTTGCATATTCCAAGCAAGTCGGCTACCAGCCCGACTACACCCAGCTCTTACAGCACATTGTCCGTGTGAACCCCGAAAAGGGTGCTGAATTTGCTTCCCAACTCGCCAATGAGGACACCGGTGCCCTCATTGACCTTGACCGCGTTGTGGATGTCTTCCTGTCCCAGAACATGATCCAGCAGGCCACTTCCTTCTTGCTTGATGCCCTGAAGGACAACAAGCCCGAGCAGGGCCACCTGCAAACACGGCTGTTGGAGATGAACCTTGTCAACGCTCCGCAGGTCGCAGATGCAATCCTAGGTAACGAAATCTTCACGCACTACGACCGCCCTCGGATCTCCCAGCTTTGCGAGAACGCAGGTCTCATCCAACGTGCATTGGAGAACACCGATGACCCTGCCGTTATCAAGCGCAACATTGTCCGCACCGACCAGCTGAGCCCTGAGTGGTTGATGAACTACTTTGGCAACCTCTCGGTCGAGCAGAGCATCGATTGCCTTGATACCATGTTGGCTGTGAACATCCGCCAGACTTTGCAGGCTGTCGTGCAAATCGCCACCAAGTTCTCCGACCTCCTTGGACCCGGCCGTCTTATTTCTCTCCTGGAGAAGTACCGCACTGCTGAAGGTCTGTACTACTACCTTGGAAGTATCGTTAACCTGAGCGAAGATTCCGAGGTTCACTTCAAGTACATCGAGGCTGCTACGGCTATGGGTCAGATCACGGAAGTCGAGCGTATTTGCCGCGAAAGCAACTACTATAACCCGGAGAAGGTGCGGAACTTCTTGAAGGAAGCCCGCCTGACCGAACAGCTTCCGCTTATCATTGTTTGCGACCGCTTCAACTTTATCCATGACCTGGTTCTGTACCTCTACCAGAACCAGCAGTACAAGTCCATCGAAGTCTATGTGCAGCGTGTTAACCCTTCTCGTGCTCCGGCCGTTGTCGGTGGTCTCTTGGACGTCGACTGTGACGAGGGCATTATCAAGAACCTTCTATCCACTGTTGATCCAGCGTTGATTCCGATCGACGAGCTGGTGACTGAGGTCGAAAAGCGGAACAGACTGAAGCTGCTTCTGCCTTTCCTTGAAGCAACTCTTGCGACCGGAAACCAGCAGCAGGCTGTCTACAATGCTCTCGCCAAGATCTACATTGACAGCAACAACAACCCTGAGAAGTTCCTCCAGGAGAACGACATGTACGACACCTTGACGGTCGGAAAGTACTGTGAAAAGCGTGACCCTCACCTCGCGCACATTGCGTACAAGAAGGGTCAGAATGACCTGGAGCTCATCAACATCACCAACGAGAACTCGATGTACCGGGCGCAAGCTCGCTACCTCGTTGAACGTGCCGACTCGGAAATCTGGTCGTTCGTTTTGAGCGAGAACAATGTACACCGACGTTCGTTGGTTGACCAGGTCATTGCAACCGCTGTTCCTGAGTCGACTGAGCCCGACAAGGTTTCCATCGCTGTCAAGGCTTTCCTTGACGCCGACTTGCCTGGTGAGCTGATTGAGCTGTTGGAGAAGATCATCCTCGAACCCTCGCCGTTCAGTGACAACACCAGCTTGCAGAACCTCATGATGCTTACGGCCGCCAAGGCCGACAAGGGTCGTCTCATGGATTACATCCACCAGCTCAACGAGTTCAGTGCGGATGAGATTGCTGAGATGTGTATCTCTGTTGGACTCTACGAGGAGGCGTTCGAGATCTACAAGAAGGTCAACAACTACATCGCTGCCGTCAATGTGCTTGTTGACAATATAGTCAGCATCGACCGTGCCCAGGAGTTTGCTGAGCGCGTGGAGTTGCCCGATGTGTGGAGCAAGGTCGCCAAGGCCCAGCTTGATGGTCTTCGTGTGTCCGATTCGATCGAATCGTACATCCGTGCGGACGATCCCTCGAACTACAACGAAGTCATTGACACCGCAACCCACGCTGGCAAGGACGAAGATCTCGTCAAGTTCCTGAGAATGGCTCGCAAGACGCTGCGTGAGCCCGCTATCGACACCGGTCTGGCTTTCTGCTTCGCACGTCTTGACCAGCTCGCCGAGCTGGAAGACTTCCTCCGTGCCACTAACGTCGCGGACGTTGAAGCTTCTGGTGACAAGGCGTACGAGGAGGGCTACCATGAGGCTGCCAAGATCTTCTACACCAGCATCTCCAACTGGGCCAAGTTGGCCACTACCCTGGTGCACTTGGAGGACTACCAAGCTGCCGTGGAGTGCGCACGCAAAGCCAACAGCGTCAAGGTTTGGAAGCAGGTCAACGAAGCATGCGTCAACAAGAAGGAATTCCGCCTGGCACAGATTTGCGGTCTCAACCTCATCGTCCACGCCGAAGAATTGCAAGACCTTGTTCGCCAGTACGAGCGCAACGGCTACTTCGACGAACTCATCGGAGTTCTCGAGGCTGGTCTGGGCCTGGAGCGGGCCCACATGGGCATGTTCACCGAGCTGGGCATCGCCCTGTCCAAGTACCACCCCGACCGGGTCATGGAGCACCTCAAGCTCTTCTGGTCTCGTATCAACATCCCCAAGATGATCCGTGCTTGCGAGGAAGCCAGCCTCTGGCCCGAGCTGGTATTCTTGTACTGCCACTACGACGAATGGGACAACGCTGCTCTGGCGATGATGGAGCGGGCTGCCGATGCATGGGAGCACCACTCGTTCAAGGACATCATCGTCAAGGTTGCCAACCTGGAGATTTACTACCGGGGATTGAACTTCTACCTCCAAGAGCAGCCCTTGCTCCTTACGGATCTGCTCCAGGTCTTGACTCCTCGCATTGACGTCAACCGTGTTGTGCGCATCTTCCATGCCTCGGACAACATCCCTCTGATCAAGCCGTTCTTGTTGAACGTGCAGACTCAGAACAAGCGGGCAGTAAACGACGCCATCAACGACCTGCTGATCGAAGAGGAGGACTACAAGACTCTTCGCGATTCGGTGGACAACTACGACAACTTCGACTCCGTGGATCTCGCCCAGCGTTTGGAGAAGCATGATTTGATCTTCTTCCGCCAGATCGCTGCCAGCATCTACCGTAACAACAAGAGGTGGGAGAAGTCGATTGCGCTGTCGAAGCAGGACAAGCTCTACAAGGATGCCATCGAGACCGCTGCCATCTCTGGCAAGTCCGATGTGGTTGAGGAGCTCCTGCGCTACGTATGTTCTCTCAACTCTTTTCTATTTATTTTTGGACTGATAACTGACGCTTTTTTAGTTCGTTGACATTGGCAGCCGCGAGTGCTATGTTGGTATGTTGTACGCCTGCTACGACCTGATCCGGCCAGATGTGATCATGGAGGTGTCGTGGCGCCACGGCCTCCACGACTTCACGATGCCCTTCATGATCAACTTCTTGTGTGAGCAGACGCGGGCGATCGAGATGCTCAAGAAAGACAACGAGGAGCGCAAGTCACGAGAGACGACGCAGAAGAAGGATGAGGACAACACCCCGATCCTGGGCGGTAGCCGGTTGATGTTGACGCAGGGACCGGCCCAGGCGCCTCCGCCGATGGCCAGCCCCATGCCGTATGGCCAAGCCAATGGTCTTACACCCCAGGCCACTGGATTCCGTCCCTTCTAATCGCATATTTTCCTACTTTAATTCCCGATATCTACACTAGTGTCTTTTTTCCAATTTTCTGTTGTCATTCGAAATTTCTTCAATTTTTTTTTTGTGTATGTGTATAACAAGAAGCGCAATGGATGAACCATGGTAACCATCCCTACATTATGGAAAAATGATAGTCGGAGGAAAACCGGCGGAAGGTCGGTTGTGGAGAGGACGAGATTTTAGTACAATGGCTTTTTGATTTTCTATTTCCTATTATCTTTGCGTGATTGGAACAGTCGTCAGCATAGACTTATCAAAACTCTTATTCCTGGTATTATGTACACTATGATGCATAAGCGAGAGAAGAGTTCACGTGCACCCACATCCTTTCCCCATAGCAGTCCCCGGTGTAGCGATGACGATCGCGTGTGGGTTGAGCAATGACTTGTTCTCTGCAGGATGATTTTCCTGTTTTTGGGGGGAAAATTACCGACTCAGTCTGGAGTTTAAGGCACATTGGTGGTGGATAGGCTATTATTGGCGGGGACCGTGGCTGGCCGTACCAAACGCCGAGACTCCTTGGCTCGATGATCAGGACGGTCATATCTGATATGGGATGATATGAACGGTTAGTCTACGTGCTTGCTAAGGACAAGAACACCAGACTCTGGGCTCTGGAATGCTGCCTGCTCGGGCAGAAGGAGGGCAGCGATAACTGGGCAGGGATGCAGGAAAAGTGTTTTACCCCAGATTCCCGGGTGGGGGAGAATTTAGGAGAGAGACGGGTTCTACCTAGATAAGTGTGAACTGTAGCATCTTTTCCGTATACAATAAAAAATGGTGAAGGTTGTATCGGAAATGGGTGGTGGTACTGTACAGAGTATGTGCTTCCACGGAGAGTTTGATACTACTCCGGGAAACTAGTATCTCTACTATATCGGGTAGTGGGCTGGGCGGATACACAGGGCTTGGCATGTGACGCGGGTATGGGGTCAGCTGACCGGCGGAGGGAGAATGAGCTGATAGCAATTGTCATTGTATCTCCCTTGATCGACCGCCATCACCCACAATTGCCCAAAACAAATGCTAATGCTAATGCTTTTATAAATCGACCCTTTCGGGTGATCTTCGACCGAGGTTCTCTTAGTGCTGCTATCCCACCTGGAGCTGTCCGGTGTGCCGGTGAAAACCGTCTTGGGCTTGTCTTCTCGTAATCGTAATACTGTATCGTACTGTACCATACATACTGCCGCACCCCGCCGCCATCAACTATATCTCCCCTCTCCTGCTCCTCCCATCCTCTTCTTCTTCTTCTCTTCTTCTCGACTATCTATTTCTTCTCTCCTCTTCCTCTCTCCGTCTCTATACTCATCATTGTCCTTTATTGCCCTGTCTAATCTCTCTCCCATCCATTAATCCCTCTATTCCTCATCTCTCCGCCCGAGACCTGGTGCCCCGCCAGAGCTACGTGCTCTACTCCCTCCGCCAACAAGGTGAGTCAATTCTGTATCCCGCGGGTAAAGGATGAGAGTGAGTGACCGAGGTTAACCGTTCCGTGTTCCTATTTAGCCCGTCGTCTCGTCAATTGAGCACTTTCACCTCTTCTCCTTGCCCTAACTCCTCACCTACCTACTCTTATCATACACAATGGCGGCTTCTCTTGCCCACCGCCAGGCCGAGTCGGCCATCGACGATGTAGAGTTCCTTGAAGAACACCATGAGAAGTTCCAAGACTCTGTTCACCGTCGTCTACGGGCCAATTCCACCATCATGCAATTCCAGAAGATCCTCGTCGCCAACCGTGGTGAAATCCCCATTCGTATCTTCCGTACCGCCCACGAACTCTCCCTCCAGACAGTAGCTGTCTACTCTCACGAGGACCGTCTCTCTATGCACCGTCAAAAAGCCGATGAGGCCTACATGATCGGCCGTCGTGGTCAATATACCCCCGTCGGTTCTTATCTGGCCGGCGATGAGATCATCAAGATTGCTCTCGAACACGGTGTCCACCTCATCCACCCTGGTTACGGTTTCCTTTCGGAAAACGCAGACTTTGCCCGCAAGGTTGAGAAGGCCGGTCTGGTCTTCGTCGGTCCTACTCCCGACACCATTGATAACTTGGGTGACAAGGTTTCCGCTCGTCAGCTGGCCATCAAGTGTGAAGTGCCGGTTGTTCCTGGTACTCCTGGTCCCGTCGAGTCGTTCGAGGAGGTCAAGGCCTTCACTGATACGTATGGCTTCCCTATCATCATCAAGGCCGCTTTTGGTGGTGGTGGTCGTGGTATGCGGGTCGTCCGCGACCAGAGTGAACTGAAGGACTCTGTCGAGCGTGCCACTTCCGAGGCTCGCTCCGCCTTTGGTAACGGCACCATCTTCGTCGAGCGTTTCCTCGACCGCCCCAAGCACATTGAAGTCCAGCTCCTTGGTGACAGTCAGGGCAACGTCGTTCACCTTTTCGAGCGTGACTGCTCCGTCCAGCGTCGTCACCAGAAGGTCGTCGAGTTGGCTCCCGCCAAAGACCTGCCCACTGATGTTCGTGACCGCATCCTGGCAGATGCTGTCAAGCTGGCCAAGTCTGTGAAGTACCGCAACGCCGGTACCGCTGAGTTTTTGGTCGACCAGCAGAACCGCTACTACTTCATCGAGATCAACCCCCGTATCCAGGTCGAGCACACCATTACCGAGGAAATCACTGGCATTGATATCGTTGCTGCCCAGATTCAGATCGCTGCTGGTGCTACCCTCGAGCAGCTTGGCCTCACTCAGGACCGCATCTCTATCCGCGGTTACGCTGTCCAGTGCCGTATTACCACCGAGGACCCCTCGAAGGGCTTCTCCCCCGACACCGGTAAGATTGAGGTCTACCGTTCCGCTGGTGGTAACGGTGTCCGTCTGGACGGTGGTAACGGCTTTGCTGGTGCCATCATCACCCCTCACTATGACTCTATGTTGGTCAAGTGTACTTGCCGTGGCTCTACTTACGAGATTGCCCGCCGCAAGATGCTGCGTGCCCTGGTCGAGTTCCGTATTCGTGGTGTGAAGACCAACATTCCCTTCTTGGCTTCGTTGCTGAGCCACCCCGTCTTCATCGATGGTACCTGCTGGACCACTTTCATCGATGACACTCCCGAGCTCTTCGCCCTCGTTGGCAGCCAGAACCGTGCCCAGAAGCTGCTTGCCTACCTGGGGGACGTCGCTGTCAACGGTAGCAGCATCAAGGGCCAGATCGGCGAGCCCAAGCTCAAGAGCGACATCATCAAGCCTACGCTCTTCGACGCTGCTGGCAAGCCCTTGGACGTTTCCGCTCCCTGCCAGCAGGGCTGGAAGAACATCTTGGACCGTGAGGGGCCCGATGCGTTTGCTCGTGCTGTGCGCGGCAACAAGGGCTGCTTGATCATGGACACCACTTGGCGTGACGCTCACCAGTCGCTCCTGGCTACCCGTGTCCGTACCATTGACATGCTCAACATTGCCCACGAGACCAGCTACACCTTCTCCAACGCCTACAGTTTGGAGTGCTGGGGTGGTGCCACCTTCGATGTCGCCATGCGTTTCCTCTACGAAGACCCCTGGGACCGTCTCCGCAAGCTCCGCAAGGCCGTCCCCAACATCCCCTTCCAGATGCTGCTCCGTGGTGCCAACGGTGTTGCCTACTCCTCGCTTCCCGACAACGCCATCTACCACTTCTGTAAACAGGCCAAGAAGTACGGTGTCGACATCTTCCGTGTTTTCGACGCCCTCAACGATGTCGACCAGCTCGAGGTCGGTATCAAGGCCGTCCGCGAGGCCGGCGGTGTTGTCGAGGCCACCATTTGCTACAGTGGTGACATGTTGAACCCCAGCAAGAAGTACAACCTCGACTACTACCTTGCCTTGGTTGACCGGATCGTCCAGCTGGGCACCCACGTCCTGGGTATCAAGGATATGGCCGGTGTGCTGAAGCCCCAGGCTGCCCGCCTGCTGATTGGTGGCATCCGCGAGCGCTACCCCGACCTCCCCATCCATGTCCACACCCACGACTCTGCCGGTACCGGTGTCGCTTCCATGATTGCCTGTGCCCAGGCTGGCGCTGATGCCGTTGATGCGGCCACTGACAGCCTTTCGGGTATGACCTCGCAGCCCAGCATTGGTGCCATCCTCGCTTCGCTCGAGGGCACTGAGCAAGACCCCAAGCTCAACCTCGCTCACGTCCGTGCCATCGACACCTACTGGGCCCAGCTGCGCTTGCTGTACTCGCCCTTCGAGGCCGGCCTGACCGGTCCTGACCCCGAAGTCTACGAGCACGAGATTCCGGGTGGTCAGTTGACCAACCTCATTTTCCAGGCCAGCCAGCTCGGTCTGGGTCAGCAGTGGGCCGAGACCAAGAAGGCCTACGAGGCCGCCAACGACTTGCTTGGTGACATTGTCAAGGTTACGCCGACTTCCAAGGTCGTTGGTGACTTGGCTCAGTTCATGGTTTCCAACAAGTTGTCGGCTGAGGACGTGATCGCCCGCGCAGAAGAGCTTGACTTCCCTGGCTCCGTTCTTGAGTTCCTTGAGGGTTTGATGGGTCAGCCTTTCGGTGGCTTCCCTGAGCCGCTGCGTACCAAGGCTCTTCGCAACCGTCGCAAGCTCGAGAAGCGTCCTGGTCTCTACCTGGAGCCTCTTGACCTGGCTGGCATCAAGAACCAGATCCGCGAGAAGTTCGGATCGGCCACCGAGAGCGATGTGGCCAGCTACGCCATGTACCCCAAGGTCTTCGAGGACTACAAGAAGTTCGTTCAGAAGTACGGTGACCTCTCCGTCCTGCCCACTCGTTTCTTCCTGGCCCGTCCCGAGATTGGCGAGGAGTTCCATGTTGAGTTGGAGAAGGGTAAGGTGCTTATCCTGAAGTTGCTGGCAATCGGTCCTCTCTCGGAGCAGACCGGCCAGCGTGAGGTCTTCTACGAGGTCAACGGTGAAGTGCGTCAAGTTAGCGTTGAGGATAACAAGGCGTCGGTGGAGAACACTGCTCGTCCTAAGGCCGATGCTGCCGACAGCAGCCAGGTCGGCGCCCCCATGAGTGGTGTTGTTGTTGAGATCCGTGTGCACGATGGCCATGAGGTCAAGAAGGGTGACCCTGTTGCTGTTCTCAGTGCTATGAAGATGGTAAGTTTGGCCCCACGGCTCCCAGGAAAAAGGAAAAAGAAGAAAGATGCTGACTAGTTTAGGAAATGGTGATCTCCGCACCGCACAGCGGCAAGGTATCCGGCTTGCTCGTCAAGGAGGGCGACTCTGTTGATGGTCAGGATCTCATCTGCAAGATTGCCAAGGCCTAAGTGGGTAAAAGTTGGATTCTCTGTACAAATTAAGCGCACGATGCTATGATGTTTTGAGTTTCATTAGAGCGTTTTGTTTTGTTATTTTTATATAGCGGATGTTCAATTGGAATGATAATCTCGTTCAAGTTCAAGCAAGTCCTTTATCGTAGCAATCATCAATTTATCTATAGAACTTTGTATGATTGTCTATCTACAATCGAGCACTCCCCCTCCCATCCCTGATCTCTGGCACAGCACCCCAAACCCTCATCGCCTCATCCCAAAACCCATCCTCCCAAATCCCCACCTCCCCATCCCCCTTCAACACCCTCATCTGTCGATGACTACTCGTCCCCCACCCAATATCCTCCTCCCCATCCAAAAACCTCGCCAGCGGCCCAATCAACGTCCTCCCAACAACCTCTTTTTCCCGCTTCTCAAGAACCTCCCCATTCCCCCAGAACCAGATAAAATGGTCCGTTGCGTGCGTAACGCCCCATTCAATCGGGATCTGCTTTTCAGCGCATTTCACGCGCATTTCAACACGATACCTGTAGATCGAGGAGTCGGAAACGCCATGCGAAACGAGCGAGTGGATAAGCCCCCGCTGCATTTTGTACACTTGCATATCGGCGTATATACGCCCGAAGGCATCGCTGTCCCAGTTTTCTTGGCCTGGGGGGAGTGTACCATCTGGGTAGTACAGCGGTAATAAAGCGTCGACGGTGGACGTTGGGTACTCTGCGATGAGTCGGGTGTGCAACGCATCTAGGGTATTAGCCTCTGGCGGAAACCAAAGACTGTAGAGTTTTGGCTCGTTGCATGTTTCTCCTAGGAGTAGTTTTATGTTGCGGCTTTTGAAGCGTCGCGCGAACTCGCCGTTCTCTAGGCTTTTGAATAGATCCCGCGAGACGAAGGCGCCGTCGGATGTTGGGCGGTACTGGTGGAATTGGGTGGATATTGCTGCGTTGAGGAGCGTGTCTGAATCGAGGGCACGGAGACGGGATAGTTTCTCGGAGACTGAGAGGGTATTTGGGATATTGAGGTGGGAGAGGAGGGCATTGAATTGGGTTTGGGCTTCGGGGGGTAATTTGGGTTGGGCGGCCGGGCTATTGGACCAAATGCAAGCTCTTTTTATTATTGATTGTTGGGGTGGGAGGGAGAGGTCATAGGTTAATTGGTGGAAAGTTGAATATGCACCTGTTACTGTTAGCCCTTTGCCCTTGAGATAACTATGAAGGGAGGTTGGGGTAAAGATGAGCATACCAGCAGAATATCCCGCAACAGTGATATTCTCTGCATTACCACCAAAGAGCCCGATATTGTCTCTCGTCCATTCTAGGGCAAGGCGCTGGTCCCAGAAACCGTGGTTTCCAGTTGTTTCGCCCGCGGTGGCAGCGTCGTGCTCTAGTTCCGAGGAGTACAGGAAGCCGAAGACGTTGAGGCGGTAGGCGGGCATGATGATTATGGCATTTACGGGGGAGTCGCCTAGGAGACCTACACCGGAAAAGCCATTGGGAGAGCCAAATTGGAGCCAGCCGCCGTCTATCACTGTCAGATATCAAGTCCCTATGACGGATGGGGATTGAACGTACGAATGTAGAAAAGAACAGGCCAGCCTGATATTCATACACATTAGCAACACAAACAACAACAAAGCCAGACAAAGTAACTAACCACCCTCCGGAACATCCCCAACCGGCACCCAAACATTAACCTGAAAGCAATCCTCACTCCACCCACTCCTATCCATAGGTCCCAGAAACGCCGGCTGTGGACACACCCCGGCTCCCTTATCACA
This sequence comes from Aspergillus intermedius, assembly GCA_039880815.1. Taxonomy (NCBI): domain Eukaryota; kingdom Fungi; phylum Ascomycota; class Eurotiomycetes; order Eurotiales; family Aspergillaceae; genus Aspergillus; species Aspergillus intermedius. The sequence goes on along the minus strand of JBDODA010000011.1, from coordinate 366,998 downwards.
CTTCCCCGGCTCCCCTTTCGTCCCGTAACTATAATCAGACGGGAGGGGAGACGCTCTGCGCCATCGTTGCGCGGGGAGACCATAGCGGAGATTACCGAAGAAATGACAGAGAGGGGTGTTTGTGGCTGCGGCGGAGAAGGTGAGGCCTTGGATATAGCCACGGTGTGAGAGTGAGTGGAGGTATGGTTTTGTGGTTGTTTGCATTGTTATTGTTTTGTGATTTTGGGATTTGCATTGGTATGTTAGGAATGGGATGGAGATGGTGTTTTATGTCGAGGAGTTGGGGAAACTTGGAGTTGTGCAATATGCGGGGTTGATTGGTCGGGACGTAGATTTGGAGGCCGAGCCGAGCATATCAGATTATATAGTACACCATATTGTGAGTAGAAAATTGGTCATGTCATTAGATATCCAGCATACAATCAAGAAACAAACTTATCAGAGAACGACAACAAACACGCAATTTTTACCCCTGTCTGAACCACCGCTATTTGCCCTTAGTATACCCATCCCACCACTTTGACAAGAACCCTCCCGGATTGGACTGCTCCTTCCAACTCTCTCTTCTCGTCGCCATGTTAGTATCCAATGGGTTTCTCTTCTGGGTCGATAGCCCGCTGAAGAGGGCCGCGTTGCTGGATCGTCGGCGGTCACCGATACTGGGGGGAGCGGTGTTTTGGTTGCTGGGGTTGGAGGAGGTGTTGGCGCTGGATGCCTGAACATACAACACCTCTGTTAGCTATGCTTAAAAAAAAGATGGTGGGGTGATGGAAGCGGGATGGCTTACTCGTCGGTCCATACTGGACGTCGATGCCTCACTGGACGAAGACGCTCGTCTTGCTGGATGGTAAGCCTGGGGAGAACCACCTCTCACCCAAACGTTATGATGCTCGTATCTGTCTCCGATAGAACCGTGCCAGTGTCTAGGGGGAGAAGACGCTGTAGGCGTAGATGTAGACTGCGATAAATTTGGGAATTGATTGCTCATAGTAGTTAAACAGCCCTAACACCAAATCAGCTGGGAACCCACATCATCATCATGATTCAACGTCGGATGGATGAGGACTAGACATACAATGATGATAAATCGACGATTATTATGACACTAGGATGGCCCGGATATTGCTCCGAGCATCGTTCATATATATATATATATGTATTATCGCTGGGAGGGGATTTTTGACCGTGGATCGCACGATGACTTGTGATGATGACATTGTGAGACCTCACGCATACTGTTTATTGGATACAGATCCGGGGTATCCGTGGATTGACAGTATCAAAGAGAGGAAACATGAGAAGAGGAATGCTATGGTTGACGTCAGCGGTGTAAGAGTCCCTATTTAGGTAACTGGCACATGATTTACGATTATCACGTGTCAATAGAGCTCTATTTGGTTTATACGAGATAAGGGTTGGATAGAATGATAACGGTCACACAGGGATCATGATATAACTAGTCATTTCAAAGAGAATACTAATTCTCCGAGGGTAGCGATGCTTTTCATGTGCTTCAAATGTGCCGCTGCGGCTCAAAATACAACTCCATACTTCGTATACCTCGGAGTATACTCACTTCACCTCACCTGGGGACTCAATATCAACCAATTAAAGACTCAGGCCCATGGCACAGATGTATAAAACCTTTAATATGCGGAATACATCCATGTCACCCAAGCAGTAGTGACCGGACAATCCCGGTCTATCAATACACACTACACCACGAAGCAATGCAACACCACCCTCATGAAGAAAGGAAGAGCCTTAACCCCTCTTCCTTTAGACTAAATGCTCTATCAAAATTTTAACTGGCCCCATAAAGAATAGTGCTTTTTACATTCTGCCTGAACGTTCCAATCGAGCCAATTAGGCTGGCTATGTGGGTGATCTTCAACACCTCGTATTGCACTGCCGTGCACATAGACTAGCGATGCATTAAGTCCATGCATGCCGTTTATATACCGCAATCGTTATAGACTAACCACTGCATATTGCTCAAATGTGCTGTAGCCGCATGTTCCTGTCTGCAGCATAGTTCCGGCTCCCTTGTTATCTTTGGTCCGAATAAGTCTTCGACATGCCCGACGCAGGCCACGGCTACCAACTAGGCGTCGACGTCGGCGGCACGTTCACAGACGTTTTCGTCTTCACCCCCACCGGCCACACCCTCCGCGTTAAAGTCTCCACCACAACCCCAGACCAAAGCATTAGCATCCTCGACGGCATTGCCAAAGTGCGCCAGCAACTCCGGCAACAAGATGGCGACTTCCACGACCCATTCCAGTTCATCCATCATGGCACGACGACAGCGACTAATGCCGTGCTGGAGGGGAAAGGCGCGCGTACGGCGCTGGTCGTTACCGCGGGTCATAGGGATATTCTCGCGTCGAGGCGCTCGCATATCCCCGGTGGACTGGGTGCTTGGATTCATTATACACTGCCGGAGCCGATTGTGCCGCTTGAGAGGGTTGTTGAGTGTAGGGAACGGATGTCAGTTTGGGGCGAGACGGTTGTTGATGTGGATATCCGGATTTGAGGGTGCGGTTGAAGGAGATGGCGATGAGGCATAGGCCTGAGGCTGTGGCGGTTTCGTTGCTGAATTCGCATGGGAATGATAAGCATGAGAGGACTGTGGAGGGGGTTGTTCGGGAGGACTGGGTGGTGACGTTGCGGTTATTTGCTCTGCTGATGTGCTACGGGAGGCGGGAGAGTACGAGCGGACGGTGACGACTTGCACGAATGCGCTGGTGAAGCCTGCCGTGCAAGCGTATTTGCGGAATTTGGCTGGGAAGCTTGCAACAGAGAGCGAGACGATTCATGTTCTCAAAAGCGATGGCGGGTTGACGAGTCTTACACTCTTAGGGGAGCTGCCTGTGAACATCCTCATGTCCGGACCAGCTGCAGGCGCCAAGGGGGTTGCAGATACTGTCGCGCAATACACACCGTACAAGAAGCTCATCACGCTCGACATGGGCGGCACATCGACAGATTGCACGCTTATCTATGACGGCAAGCCCCAATTGCGACGGGAGACGGTCGTCGATACCCTGTCCGTTCGATCGCCTGCTGTCGATGTCAAGACTGTCGGTGCTGGAGGAGGTTCTATCGCGGCTTACTTGGAGCTTACTGAGACACTGCGCGTTGGCCCTGAGAGCGCAGGTGCAAGGCCGGGACCTGCCTGTTACGGTAAAGGAGGACAACAGGCGACGGTCACAGACGCAAATCTGGTGCTGGGGTCCTTGCCCAAAACCCTCCTTGGTGGTGAGTTCGCGCTGGACGTGAAGTCTGCCGTCTCGGCTGTGGAGAGTATCGCGACGCAAATGGGTCTCCCAGTTACCCAGACAGCTGAGGATATTATCAAGATCGTCAATGAGACGATGTACGGTGCTCTTCGACTAGTCTCTGTTGAGCAGGGCTACGATCCCAGAGAATTCGCATTGGTGTCTTTCGGAGGCGCAGGGCCATTGCATGCCAATGCTGTCGGAAGACTGCTCGGTGCATCCCCCAGTCACCCGGGACGCTGTGTGCCCAGGGAGATGTAACTACAAAGCTGAGCCATGAGCAGTCTGCTACTTTCATCCGACTCCTCGTTGACACGGCCGCCACTGAACTGCGAGAACAGTACGCCAAGCTGGAGCAGCAGTGCAGAGAAACGCTGCAGAGGTCAGCATCCACCGAGTCATGGCCTGTCACTTGGAACACAAAATACCAAGCAGACCTTCGGTACAAGGGACAAGAGCTCACAGTTTCTGTTGATTTGGAAGCGGATGAGTTAGCCCTTGATACAAAAGCATGGCACGTAGTATTGCGGGGAAAGTTCGAGCAACAGCATCGGCAGCTATTTACGTATATCCTACCAGGATTCGAGCTGGAACTCATGCGACTTGGTGTTGTGTTGGAGGATGCATCTCCCAGTGTGAAGATGCAGCAATTAGACAAGGCATCGTCCAGCGAACCACCTGCAGATGCTAAGCTCGGCGAGTAGACAATCATCGTTGAAGGAAGGGAACAACAGGCCACTTTATGGGACCGGTACAAGCTCAGCAAAGATGGCATCCGCGTCATCGGTCTTTGCATCGTCACTGAAATGGACAGCAACACTTTGATTTTACCGGGTTATTACAGAGAAATCGACAGCATCGGAAACATCCTCATCAGACAAAGCGACGAAGAGACGACCGGCTCAATACAGAAATACAATGACGTATCCCCAACAGAGCTCGTCCGCAATACTCCACTAATCCCAACACCCGTCTCAGCTGCCCTATCCTCCATCCGCGGCGAAATGGACAAGATGATGCTCCGCTGCAGCATGTCCCCAGCCATCCGCGAACAACAAGACGAATTCAACGTAATCACCGATCGCCTGGGAAAGATGCTGGTAGGCCAATTCGGCAGCTTCATCACCCAGTTCTTAGAAGCCTGGCACGGCACGATCGAGGACGGTGATGTGTTCATCACGAATGATGTCTACCAGGTTAAGGGGGCGATTAGCCATCTTAATGATATTATTGTCCTCCTGCCGATTTTCCACGAGGGCAAGCTTATTGGCTGGGCTTCGCAGTTTGGTCATTTGACTGATGTTGGTGGCATGGTGCCCGGGAGTATGTCTATCAATGCTACCTCTGTCTTCGACGACGGTATCCAGGTCCCGTGTATCAAGCTGTACTCCAAGGGAGTTGTGAACTTGGATCTCCTCGATCTTCTCTGCCGGAACTCTCGCCAGCCCGCATGGTGCCGATCCGACATTACCGCTATCATCGCCGCTTGCAGTATGGCAGCTACACGGGTCCGCGATCTAGCCACCCGCTTCGGATGCGAGCTATACCTAGCCGCCTGCGACGAGCTCCTATACAGAAAGCACACAGGATTCGCCAAGATCATCGAGCGCCAGTTCGACGACAAGGAAAGTACATTTACCGATTTCGTCGACGACGATGGCCACGGCATCGGCCCATGGGCGGTAACCTGCTCAATGAAGAAAGTCGGCAATCATGGCCTCAAATTCGACTGGAGCGGAACCTCGCCTCAAAGCTCGCACAGCATCAACTTCTACCTCTCCGAGACCATGTTCAAAATGTTCATCGGGTACTACCTAATCGCAGCCGCAGCCCCGGGAACAGTCATCAACGACGGCTTCCACGATCTGATCGACGTGTATATTCCCGAAGGAACGGTTTTGAAACCAGTCCATCCGGCGCCCATCTCCTGCAGAACTCATTTCCTAGGACGGACCCTGGACATGGTGCAAGCCCTTATCGGTCAAAAGGACGACGCTTACCAAGCCGCAGCGGGATTCAGCGACTCACCACACTTCTTCTATTCCGGCTTCAAACCCAACGGTGAATGGTCCCAGCTATACCAGATTGGATTTGGCGGCGTACCTGCACGACAAGCAGGCGACGGACCAGACTGCCACTGTCTCTTCCCGGCTATCAAGTCCATTCCTACGGAGGGTATCGAGTTGAATTACCCCCTGCGCATTGAAGCAAACGGAAATGTCCCTGACACCGGCGGCGCGGGATTCTACCGTGGCGGTAACGCTCAACGCACACTGTATCGGTTCCTCTCCCGTGGTGAGATCAGTTTGCATGACGGCAGGTGGTTCACGAAGCCGTGGGGCTTGAAGGGGGGTAAGCCGGGACAACGGACTCGGAAAGCCTTGTACCGACACTCTACAGATGATCCAGGCGTGATAGACCTAGAAATCCTGCCCTCGAAATGCGACTATGTCCGCGTCAGCCAGGCGACCTCCTCGAATGGATAACATGGGGTGGAGGCGGACTGGGCGATCCTCTAACCCGCCCCGCTGAGAAAGTCGCTCTCGAAGTCCAACGCAATCTTGTCACCGTTCAAGGTGCGAGGACTGGATACGGCGTCGTTCTAAATGACGATCTCAGTGTGGCGCTGGAGGATACGGAGACGTTGAGAGCCAGTATGCGTGCTCAGGGGGGTGAGGTTTCTAAGTATGATCGTGGTGGGGATCTCAAGGTGTTGAGGGAGTCATGTCTCGAAGAGACTGGATTGCCGGCTCCTACGCCGCAGTGGGAGGTGGAGTTGTACGGACCGCATGCTGGGCTGGATTATGTGAAAGGGTGGTATGCTGATATGGAGCGTGAGAAGGGGTGGAAGTTGAATTCGTAGTCTGGATAGTGTATCTGATTGAGTAATGGACGATGAATGAAAAGAAGTATCCTGTGAAGCCTTTGAACCCCTAATATTACACAACTTTGATTACCCCCTTTTTTCCAATTTCAGCTTTGATTTCTCGTAAGTTGCAAGCGGGTCATTCTAGCCCAACTCGGATGCCAAGTTTCGCAAGAGAGATGTAAGTACAACTTGTTTCGAATATAGCTTCTGATTCTCGTATCGTTCCCGAATTGCTTCAATCGGAGTTCGTCGTCCGTGGTAATCGTGATTAGGGTTGACTTTCAACGATATGTCCACTCTGAAATATCAATCTTTTTAAGCCTTATCTCGAATCCATCGCTCTAAAGCCAACCCATTAGAACGATCTCGCACAAGTATCTTGTCTAACTTTGTTAGAAGACATCTTCGTTGCCAAAAGCCATCCAAAGACCCATTGGTCTTCTCGGCTCGAGGAATCCCCTATCCCAGAAGATTTATTGGTTCCGGGGGCCCGCACGAGAAATGTACCACCAAAGGAACCTCCATTGTCCTTTTGACCTCGATGGCGATGAAGACCGGCACATCCTGGAGGTGGCCATCCGTCATGACACCTATGACGGAGTTGAGCCGGCCGACTAGCCATGGCATTTAAGACCCCTAAGAGTTGGACGCCTTGGATGCGCAACGTGATCATATAATCTATCTTTCTATCTATCCTGTGGGAAGTGGGGAGCTAGAACTAATTAGGCTTGAGCGACTGAGGTTGACTGCTTCAAGATAAGCGCAGAAAAGACAAACCATTGCGTGTCCGACTTGCCCCTGCAGCCGTGCGCTGCTGAAAACAGCTCGTCGTAGGATCCTGCCTACGACGCCTGCATTTACCGCGTTTTCGTATTCAGAAAAGCGGTAGTGCTATAGGTAGGTACCGGCATGATCAAACCTGACGTTACAAAGCAGTCCACGCGGTAGAAGTCATCCTCACCTGATGAGCAAGAAAAGACAAGAGATGATAGCTTGTGATAGGGCGTTAAAAATGATCTTCGAGGTGTTGCTGACGTTACTCCTAGATTTGCTCCTCCTGCTTATGTTTATACCACAAACACTGCTGGCCGTGATTAAGGTGACGGGAATGGTTCACAGCGGGACGTTCTCCCGGATGCAAACCCGGCTTCATAAGCCAAGCACGTGGTGATTTCTTGGATGTTGTACCAATCGTTATTGAAATGGTATTCCAACCCATTTCTATGGTACGGGCGGCCGAATAATTCACGGGGAGGAAGCATAGAAGTGTCCTAAAGGGCTCAATCCACCCACCACGACGAGTGTAATGGGAAGCGACATGATGCGGTGCGCTATAGGCGCTTGCCGTTTTATTGAAAGAACAGAAAATATGAAAGGGGATTGGTTGGGTCCGTCTCGTAGAAATTCCTGTCCTCCTAGGAATTCTACCGTGTTCTCTCCTTGCCATCATTTCAATGCTAGAAGTCCCGAAATTCTATATTATGTGATTTCTATTGATTTTTATGAGGTTGGGATATAGCTCGTGATGCTATCTGGCACCTGCATTTGATATGGTTCTCCAAGATAATCGTTTGGGGTTCCATAAAGGGCAATAAAGGGCAATCAAGAAACCCCATCTGAGTCCACTTTCCAAATTGGAAAGTAGAACGTTTAAAAGTTGAGATACCGGGTGTGTTGGTAGAAGGGGGCGGAAGGACAAGAGACGTCGTGGACGAAAGAGAACAAGCGTAAAATTGCAAGAGCGTCGGGGTAGGGCTTCAATATATGCATAGCAGTGATGGAGAGAAGAGCAAATCCTACGGCATCAAGTGTCTACGAATCAGTCGAGGATAATAATCCCGGACATGGTCTACTTTTGGACGGCAGCCATTTAGGGCATATGTTCTTTACACAGTTCCGAGTAGAATGGACGAGATTCAAACACTCGGAAAGAGAGGACTACAAACAACCAGGGTTGAAATGGTTGTTTGGAAAAGAGGAAAAGCCTTGTTGGAAGACCTCTCCTCGCCTCCGACGGCCGCCTCCATGACCAGAATGGTGCATGGAGAAAAGAAAAGCAAGCATCATCAAAAACATCTTTTCAACAATGGTTATGCGGAAACATTCACCCTTCGTGAAGCCTTCATTGTGAAAAGTAGATGCGTTTTTCTGTAAAACTTGGTAGTTTGATATCGCTAAAACACATCTAACCTTATGTCGTGGTAAGGAGTATTTGGAGTGCGACATGCCCGGAACGAGAAAACGCCTGCCGCCCTTTTTTCTTTCGGAAGAAAAGTTTTTGTTCAATTCATCGTAAAATAAACACGACCCCCACACGCTTTTCCCCAGAAGACCCAAGAAGGCGCTATCATATTTACCGGACGATACCATCGAAGCGGTTCTTAAACCACTTGATGGTCTCACCCTGGGTGATGCGGTGGTTGACACCGATCTGGGACTTGCAGCGGCGGCGCTTGGCGACATGCTCACCGGGACGGGTCCTGTTGAAAATCAATCAGCCTCTTCCTCCCTCTTAAAAGTATTTCGCGATTGTCGGGAAAGGTGCACTCACATGCAGCAGTAGAAGTCCATACCGTAGATACCAATGCCGGGATCGTACTTGATACCCAAGTCGATGTGCTCGCTGATACCGAAGCCGAAGTTACCGGTCTCGGAGAAGTTCCTCTTTCTCAACTCGTACTCCTTGACCTTGAGGCCACGCTCGAGAATCTCCTCGGCCTTGGCGCCACGGACGGTAACGTGAACGGAGATCTTTTCGTTACGACGGATACCGAAGGTACGGACGGTGTAGCGGGCCTTGCCTAATCACGCAAATTCATGTCAGCCTGTCTCACCTAAAATTTTTTTTATTCTCGATTCCCGGGAAAAGGGCGCCTTACTGTAGACCGGAGTCTGACCAGACAGCTGCTCAAGCACCTTGGCGGCACGAGTAAGTCTGTCACCAGACTCACCAACACTGATGTTCAGCACCAGCTTCTGGATGCGCAGCTCGCGCATGGGGTTCGCGCTCTTGTCCTTTCCGTCCGACTGCATTGCGTATTAGAATTTATTCAGGGTCGAAAAATTCTCGTATATTTTTATATGGCTAGAACATACCATGGTGACTCCTTGGGCGTTGAATTGGTCGACTCGAAGTTTGAAAAACACACGGAAAAAGAGAGAGTTGTAAAAAGTAAGTGTTCTGTGTGGGCTGGCCGTGGGAAGCGAGAAGCCCTTAGCGTCTTGGCATTATTTGGCGCTAACCGCAGAGCCGCGTCCGATCCCGACTTTCGGTGGCCGCAGCAGAGAACGACAGCTTAGCTAAAGGTGATAGCAAGCTCCAACCAGAACTGACTGACAGGAAGACACTCTCTTCTGTCATCTCATTTCTTATTCTTTGGTATCTTTCTGGCAAAAGTCGCACTTGTGCGCACTTTCCTGCCATCATGGCGGCCAACAGGCAGGGCAAGATGGTGAGTTATCTTCATCGCTGGCGACGATACGCGCAGGGAACCGGAGCTGAGCTAACGTTTCTTTTCATCTTTAGCAAAACCTCGTAAGCCTCTCGATCAGTTTCGATTCTCGTTTCTAGCGATCGGTGTCTGACTATTGTGACAGATCAACTACCAGATGAGAGTGACGCTCAATGATGGCCGACAAATGACCGGACAAATGCTCGCGTTCGATAAGGTAAATGATAACAGAGAACCCAGTATGGTTGCTACTACCGTTTTCTAACTAATTGTGCCATCACAGCACATGAACCTCGTCCTCGCCGATACGGAAGAATTCCGTCGCGTCAAGCGGAAATCCAAGCCCGCGGCTGGCCCGAACAACGCTCCGCTCGTCGAGGCTGAAGAGAAGCGCACCCTTGGGCTTACGATCGTGCGCGGTACCCACGTTGTTTCCTGCTCCGTCGACGGCCCTCCCCCAGCCGATCCCTCTTCGCGACTCGGAACAAGTGTGCCTGGTGCAGCCGCCGCCGCTACCCTCGCGGCTGGCCCGGGTATCAGCAAGCCCGCTGGACGGGGCCTTCCTATTGGTCTTGGAGGTCCTGCGGCTGGTGTTGGTGCTGGTGCTCCCCCGCCGGGTGGTTTTGGTTTCCCTCCGGCTGGTTTCCCTGGTGGCCCGCCGCCGGGATTCGCTGGACGCGGAGGTCCCCCGGGAGGTCCCCGTAAGTTTCACTTTCCCTACCGATGTTGTCAGATCAAAGCAGCATGCTGACATATGATCTAGCTGGCTTTGCCCCGCCTCCAGGATTCGCCCCACAGGGTGCTCCTCGTAAGTGCTTTCCAAAACGATCTCATCTTAGGTGTATGCTAACCTCTGACTCTATAGCGGGTGCTTTCCAACCGCCTCCGGGCTTCCAGCCTCCAGGACAAGGACGAGGATTCCCTCCGCCGGGATTTGGACGGTGATTTGATCATGATAAAGAAGAATAACATGGCTACATTCGAACTCTCGACTGCGAACTGAGCACGGCAGGCTATTCAATTGGAGACAAGAGGAGAAGGAAGAAAAGGAAACAACGAAAACAAAAAGATATATCCTATTCGACCATGAACAGGTCGATCATATCGATATTCTACCAGGCAAAGGCGTTACGGCGCGTGAGGTTGACAGACATGACCCCGAACTCAAGGCCGACCAAACCTTTTCCGGGATCAAACAGAAGTAATGTTAGATACATACATGGATATTTTGCGCAATTATAATAGTTTTATTTTTTATTTTTTTTTTTTTTTGCAAATGCGTATATGCTGTATGGCGTGAAACGACTCCGCATTCGGCGCACGTGACCTTACGCCGGTTGACTCCGAAACGAGTTTGGCAGCGGGAACGCCCACCTTGTCCGTCAACGGTCAGTTTCAGCGCAAGCTCTCTCCCACTCTCCCACATTTTCTCGTTTCTTTTGATACTTGGCAAAATGGCCGCTGCGATCAAGGCAATCAATGCGAAGATCCGCTCCAATAAGGTTCTGGACTATGTCTGCTCGACCCGTACGTATTACCTGGCTAAGTTCCCCCAATAATGCATTCCGGCCGAGACACGAGACCACAACGATGCAGATATGATACCATCTGTATATGCAAAAACAGCCAATAAATCGCCAAAATGAACACCAGCCATATAAGCGGGGACCATTTATATTGCATCGCGGATTGATAGCTAATGGACTTTGTCCCGGTGTTTAGACTTCTGGGGCCCGGTCTCCAACTTTGGTATCCCCGTCGCTGCTGTGATGGACACCCAGAAGGATCCTGAGATGTATGCTTTCCCTTTCCCTGAATACCCCCCCGGAGTGCCCTCATTGCGCCTGTCCTGTCCTGTCCAGCCCTGTCCCGAACACCAAACTAACACCAACCAGCATCTCCGGAACAATGACCGGCGCTCTCACCATCTACTCGGCAACCTTCATGCGTTACGCCCTCGCCGTTTCGCCCGCCAACTACCTCCTCTTCGGCTGCCACCTTGTCAACTTCTCCGCTCAGGCTACGCAGGGTTACCGGTACTTGAGCTACTGGAAGTGCGTTCTCCCTTACCCCCCTCCTCTGGATATATAGCGGGCCAGCGCCCGGAAGAAATAAAGGAAAAGAAGCTAATGGATTATACAGCTGGGGAGGCCGGGAAGCTCAGCTTGCTGCGAAGGGTGCGCAGACGGGTAAGAAGGCTACTGAAGCTGGGGCATAAAAGTAATGATGGGGTATGTGTGTTTTGTTTGTTGTTATATAGTTATATAGCTTGTATGCATGCATTGTTTCTTGGTATATTTATTGATTTGCTGAGCTGTGTAGCTTGGAGGTTTGTTTATGTATGTGTTCACATAGACCCAAGGAAGGAATGTTGCGACAAAGTGAACAGAGACATACGAAGTACTCGTGGAAGCCAATTTCACCCTCTCAAATATTGCAAAACTGGAGAGAAAAATATAGTCTAAAAGTGATGCATTCTGTATTGACTATAGAGACATTCTAAGCAAACCATTCTACCAAGAAAATGCTCAGAGCACAAACCCAAGAAACATAAATACACAAAGGCATCATTAACTTTCATCCAAAACCGAAAAATGATAAGAAAAAAACATTGGCTAAACAGACAAACGCCGTAGCCTGCAAAGAAAAACAAGAGAGTTGCTAGTCGTGTAACGATCGTAAGGGGGTCGTGATTCATGAATCGCAGTATCCGGGAACCTTCTCGACTTCTCCGCTAATCCAGTTGGAGAGGGTTAGTGCGGTCGTGTAGATACAGCCAAGAATGCCAAAGCAGGCAAGACCAATGTCCAGGCATTTTTGTCGTCGGGATCGAGCGCAGCCTCTGAGATGCAGGAGTGGCTGAAGATTGACGTTAGTTATTATAAGGACTGTCAAGGGTGATTAAAAGGAAAGCTTACCGGGTATACATAGACTAAAGGTACACAGGCAAAACTGCCAACAATTGACACGAACTTGTCGAGGTCTGCGGCACCGCCCCACGCAATAAAAGCGCAGAACAAGACGAGGAAGAAACGGAAACAGTTCTTCTGCCATTTGATGCGCGGGTTGTACTTACCACTGCGCGTGAACATGCCATTCTCCATGATACGGATAGCCGGGAAGAGTTGCAGTGGGGTAGATAGGAGAATCGCCATCGAATAGAGAAGCTGGACTGCGTTGACGAACTTGTTGTCCTGCGGCATGTTGAGGAGGACGACGGTCCTGGTGTTCGAGCCGAAGGCTGCGTAGCTGAGGGCTCCTGCGGATAGGAAGATGCTTGTGATGATTATCATGATGAGGGCAAGGACACCGGGGAATTGTTCCGGACGCTTCATGGATTCCTGGATCGGGAGGATAAGGCCAATGCCTTCAAAAGTGAAGATAGCAGTTCCGATAAAGAGTGTCCACGAAGACGAGTTAAAGTTATTGATGTCTGCGATGCCGCCTTGCGATGCGATATGACTGGCATCGTAGTAGTAAAGATAGATCAAGCCCAGCATGATGAACAAATCTGCAATGAGGGCAGTGAACCCAAGTTTGCTGATATCACGGAATAATGAAAGGGGGAGGAAAAAGAGAACTTGCAGCAATATCAACCATTTGACGTCGATGAATGATTTGCACTTGCTCACAGCAAGGATAAATGCCTGCAAGTTCTCGGCCGTGAAGACCGTGTACGCAGCCACGAACCCGAGTTGACTGATCACAATTGAGCTTAAGATAATGTGCCGAAAATGCTTTCCATAGAGAATACCTCCCATGTCACCAAATGAACCGTCGACCCTCAATCGAGTATTAACCAAAAGGACGAAACAGTAGTAACTAAGAAGCGATACACCAAGCAGCACCAAGCTGCTGAAGAGCATACCTCCATTGAAAAAGGCCTTGGGCAAAAAGAGAACACCAGTGCCCATGAAAGCCTTGAGCAGAAGCATAGCCGCTCCCCACCTGTCGTTGGTTCCAGTCACAGCTCGGGGTTTGCGCACCCTCTTGCCGGCCGCATCTCGTCGTTGAAGTAGGGCGGTTTCTTCTCCAATCCCTTCACCCTCACCTTCGTCCCATGTATCAGAGCCAAAATACTCGTTTGGTCCCAAGACCTCGTCATCTTCTTCGAGCTCTTCACCTGCGAAGTGGCCATAAAGGGTCAAGAACTCGAGGAAGTTGCTTGTCGGTAGGTGGGGTTGAGCCGGTGCTGGCCGCGCACTTGAGCCACTGATACTTTCTTCATAGGGATAGCCCACCGTTCTTCGTATGTGATCTCTCCGGAATCCTCCTGGCACCCGGATCGTGTTGATGTCCATCGTCTCGGTGTCCGGCAGCGGCCGCGTGTGACTGAAACTCTTACTTCGTTGTGATTTTCCCGGAAGATCCCCTTCCTCTGCCTGTTGCGCCCACTTATATATCTGTCTCGTAACATCACCTCCCTGGAGTTTCAAGCTAGAGAACTCATCGTCGCCATTACTTGTCGAGTCTTGCCAGGAACTTGTGGGCCGGCTAGGCGAACCCTGATGGGGCTGTACCAAGTGTCTCTTGACGACTTCCGGGTCCTCGAGCGGAGCTCCAGCGTGACTTGGGCTATCTGTGTTGGATCTGTTGTCAAAAGAACCGTATATAGACTTGATCGGCCGCAAGGCGGGAGACGCGGTTCGCCCTGTCTGAGATTCCAGTCTTGGGGATGAACGACCTGGGACGTCCTGGAGACCCGACGCGATCATCGATTGTCCAGGACCGGGAAGGGAGGACTGGTTTTCAACTCTCTGGAGGTCTTGGTCAGGCCCGGGCACCGTTGGATGCGATGGTAACTGTCTGGCTGGAGACAATCCTGGTGAAGAAGGTATTGGGGACGCCAACCGTGCAATTGAAGACTGCCGTGGCCTTCCGCTCACAGAAGGAGAGTCAGAGCGCATCCCGGAGATCGACACGGGCGTTATTGATCGAGGACGGCGGGACGAGCCCTCTCCGTTATCTGGGGGTTGTGCCATTATTTTTGCTAACACCGTAGACCAGCTGTTCCTCCTCAACCTCAGATCTAACAGCCAGTTTATTGCTAACGATTGTGATATAAACCTGTATAATCGTACTATTCGGTTGCGCAGAGACGTTTGACTCCTGGGATAGCGACGCGCTTAAGTAGCGGAGAAGTGACGAAAGAGCCGATTAGATACGAGCAACACCAGATAAGGACCTCAGAGACGAACGAAACGGCTTGTGACGGGTTTTAGTCTCTTGTTCAGGAAACTCGCGCGAGTAAATGAGAAAGTCGGAGAAATGAAGCGATTCGGACTCATTTCACCGTTCAGCTCCAGTGTCGAATCCCGTGACTGGCGGTGGATTGGCCGATTTGCACTGTTTGTCCGGTGAGGTCATCGCCAACGCCGGCTGCGAATTTTCCTTTTTTGGTCTATGAAGGGGATTTTCAGCAGCGATTTAAATATATTGTTACTATTAATCACTTGTTTCGAATCTCTTGTGTTTTTAGCGATCGTTTTGTCTGTTTTGTTGCGAATTTGAAACCCCGGCTTGCCGAGGCACTCTAATGTTTACGATTCTTACGTGAAGGACCCGAATTCGTCTCCAGGTACCTGAGAGACTATCATCAGTCGCATCAGTCCCATGGCAGACAGCCAGTCCATGTCTCGGAGAACCCCCAATTTCTCGACACGGAGTCCCGAAGAGGATGTTTCCAGGCTTGCTCCCAGCGATTCGGCGCATGCATCGCCCGAGGAGAGCAGCGGGTTCCTCCAGTCCTTGAGCCACAGGCTATCATTTCGGCCGTATGAACCATTGAATTCGTCATCTCGACCGGTTAATTGTCAGCGTTATTCATTACCCTCGAACTTTTTCAGCGGTCTCTTTCGTTGGTGGGATAAGCCGGACAATGGGCAAGGTGAAGGACAGGAAAGGGCAAGATCTCATGTGTCGCTTTCTGCTGGTCCGTTGAGGGAGTCTAGCCGCGACAGGAGTAAGGTTCAGATTCGACCCAAGGTGGAGGGGTCTGACAAGCTGGGGACATTCTCGGGAGTATTTGTTCCCACGACACTAAACGTGCTGAGCATACTGATGTTCCTGCGTTTTGGTTTTATCCTCGGGCAAGCTGGCTTGCTAGGAATACTGGGTGAGTGGTGTATTCTGTCTGTACGTCACTACAACGGCTAATAGTGTGATGGGAAACAGGACTGCTACTCGTCTCATACACGATCAATCTTGTCACAACCATGTCCCTTTCTGCCATTGCAACAAATGGAACCGTCAAAGGGGGTGGAGCATACTATTTAATCTCTCGGTCTTTGGGGCCGGAATTTGGTGGTTCCATCGGTATCGTATTCTATTTGGGATACGTTTTGAACACTGGAATGAACGCTGTCGGTCTGGTGGACTGCTTTGCCCAGAACTTCGGAACAGAATCTGGAACATGGGCCAACTTCCTTCAAGAAGGATTCTGGTGGGAGTATCTCTGGGGAACTGTGGTGTTGATCCTGTGCACCGGGATCTGCTTGGCCGGAAGCTCCATATTCTCCCGAGCAAGCAATGGCTTACTTGTGGTCTTGCTGGTGGCAACCTTTAGTATCCCAGTATCAGTATTGATCATGCGGCCATTCAGCATCCCGCGGCTCGGGATTGAATTTACGGGACTGAGTCTTCGAACATTGATGGAGAATCTCAAGCCAAGGTTCACGAAGCATGCGGCTGGCAGCCAAATTCACGGACGGGAGAATTTCCAGGATCTTTTTGGGATTCTGTTTCCTGCCACTGGGGGTATCTTTGCCGGTGCCAGCATGTCTGGGGACCTGAAAAATCCTAGCAGGTCAATTCCCTCGGGAACGCTCTCTGGTTTGGCATTGACTTTTATCACTTATACCCTGGTAATTCTCGCCATGGCTGCGTCAATAACAAGATCGTCTCTTTATAACAATGCCAACGTTATTCAAGTGGTTAATCTATCCGGCGTGGTCATCCTTCTCGGAGAGTTTGCGACGTCCTTTTTCTCTTCTTTAATGGGAGTGATCGGTTCCGCAAAACTTCTCCAGGCCATTGCTCGGGACAGCCTACTTCCCGGTCTGAGCATATTCAGTCAGGGCACGAAGAAGCATGACGAGCCCATCTACGCCATTATCGTGACTTATATTGTTGCCCAGCTTACGATGCTTTTCGACATTAACCAGATCGCATCTTTTGTCACCATGACCTATCTCATGACATTCCTGGTGACCAACTTGGCGTGTTTCTTGCTCAAGATTGGCTCTGCGCCTAACTTCCGGCCGTCTTTCCATTACTTCAACTGGCAAACTGCCGCTGCGGGGACGCTGGTCAGTGGTATTAGCATGTTCTTTGTGGACGGTCTCTACGCGGGGGGCTGCGTTGGTATTCTAGCCTTGCTGTTTCTACTGATCCACTACAATTCGCCTCCCAAGCCGTGGGGTGATGTCAGCCAGAGTCTGATCTACCACCAAGTGCGCAAATACTTGCTCCGGCTACGACAGGAGCATGTCAAATTCTGGCGACCACAGATCTTGTTGTTTGTTAGCAATATCGACAACCAAGAGAAAATGGTCTCGTTCTGCAACTCTCTGAAAAAGGGAGCGCTTTTTGTGCTTGGCCACGTCCTCGTGACGGAGGATTTCACCGCGGCTGTCCCTGAAGCGCGTCGCCAGCAGAGCGCGTGGACGAAGTTCGTGGAGTCCTCAAAAGTCAAAGCTTTTGTCAACATGGCCGTGTCTCCATCAGCCGAATGGGGGATCCGGAACGTCGTTTTGAATGCGGGCCTGGGAGGCATGCGACCCAACATTGTCGTGATTGACCAGTTCCGCAAAGGACATTCATTGGTGGAAACGCTGAATGTCAGCCAGGAAGAGTCCGCGATGAGCTGCAAGAGCTATGTGACTGTTCTCGACGATCTTCTGTTCAGGCTACGAATCAACGTTGCAGTGGCCAAGGGATTCGAGCATCTTCAATTCCCTAGAGCTGACGGACAGAATACCAAGCGGTATATTGATCTCTGGCCTATCCAGATGTCTGCAGCGCTGGGGGCGGATAGCGAAAGCAAACAGAATATTCTTACGACAAATTTCGACACTTATACCCTGATTCTACAATTGGGATGCATCCTGAACACGGTCCCGTCGTGGAAGAAGTCTTACAAACTGCGGGTAGCGGTCTTCGTCGAGTATGAGACGGATGTCGAAGACGAGCGCATACGGGTTGAAGCGCTTCTCGAGAAACTAAGAATCGAAGCCGAAGTCCTGGTTTTCTGGTTGGCGTGTGGTGATTCGAAAATGTATCGGGTAATCGTTAACGGCGACAGATCGCCGGGAATGGAAGAGGCCCGGGAGAAGGCTCATGAAGTGCTGAAGGATGAAGAATGGTGGCAGGAGATCCAGAGGATACGTCGCAGCGCCAAGGGACAAAAAAGCTCGGGTCCCAATCGACCAGGTCGTGTTTCTAGTTGGCATCCATCAAACCACGATGGTGGATCAATACTGCAAAGCCCCAAGATCGGTGGATTGAAGCGATTCATCAAATCATCGGAAGGCCGTCGACGGTCGATTTCCAGTTTCCGAACAACTGGCAACGTCAACTTTGGAATGCAAACACACCACCTCCTTGATGCGCTCGTGGATTATGATATTATGGATATTACTAGTGACAGCAGCGAGAGCAGCAGCGACGACAGCGATGAAAGTGCATTTGAGCCATATGCCGACGACCCAGGTAGCGGCAGCGATGATGACAGTGATGATGACAACCGCAGGGTTGAAGCTGACCGTAACACAATAACCAGGGTCCAAGCGCCACGCGCCTCGTGTCCGAGTCAATCCGCACCATCTCCGGGTACGGTTCCTCGGGGAGGGGAAGCTGAAGCTGTTGATGCTGCAGGACCATCGATGATATCTGTCATTCCTCCATCCGAAGACGGAAACATTTCACCCCGGAGCCAAGCATCACCTGTACGGCCTAAACCCAGTCGCTCTCCATCCAGCAACCGCTTCAGCTCGTCACCCATCCCGGAAGCCCGAGTCAATGCGGATGAGACTGGGGGGCCGTCTATCATGTTTGCGGCCAACTCACCACCGCCTCGGTCCTCACCAGCGAGTAAGGCTGACTCGATATACACCCGTCATTTATGCGCCCCTGGTAGTGCTCCAGCAGGAACAGCAGGGCCAGCATCTGGCTATCCCAGCCAAGCGGCTGTGCCGCTGTCTTTCAATGACCTGCCCAGTCGGGCGCAGCATCTTATCTTGAACGAGCTGATGATCCAGCAGAGTGCGGAGACGGCAGTCATTTTCACGACGCTCCCGTCACCGAGTGATGGAACGTCGCACAGCGAAGAGGCGAGCGAATCGTATCTGAGCGATTTGGATGTGCTGTGGCAGGGACTGCCGCCGTGCCTATTGGTTCATAGTAACAGCATGACGGTGACGATGAATCTTTAGGTGAAAGCTCCGGATTATTATGATTGCGACTGGTTTTCTTCCCTTTTGGCGTTTATGCAGATGCAGGCAGGTGTAGATGTGGGTGAGATGGATATGTAGATATGGCCTAACTAGATAAAGATTTCGCGATAATCTGCTGTATATATAGAGAAGCGTCTTCTATTGTCTCCTGTAACTATTCTATTGTCTTGGTTACATATTATATACCCCTATCTATAGAGTAGTCAGCACGATTGTGACAAACGCGATTGGCCTGGTCTGTGTTTACTCTAGTAGATTCAAGATGTTCCTAACAATTGTCCTTCTTCTTTCTGTTGTCTTCCTTCTATTTGTCTATCTTGTCTATAAACCTCCAGTTTCTCTTCCTCCGTCTTATCTTTACTCTCCTCCTTATTCTCCTGCTCCTGCTGCGCCCTCCTTTACCGCCTTCCCCCTGACGATGCCTAGTCGCGGCGGCCGCAAGAAGAACGCCAGCTTCAGAGCAAAACATCGCCGGACCATGTCGAGTCAGAATAGCATCAAATTAGCTGTGGTCAGCGATTGCGTGCGCGAGTACGATAGCCCCGATAGCCTCGACAGTTCCGATGGCGATGGCTCCTCGACCACCCCCTGTACCTCCGCATCGAGTACCACCACCACTACTGCCACCACCTCAGCTCCTACACCCACCCTTCCCTCCTCACATAATACTCTCCCCAACGGCGCCTCGATAAGCACCAGCGCAGAAGAAAGGACAACCAGAAAGAATATGGCTGCTCGCAAAGCGTCCTCGCCAATGGCGCCCGCCTTCATGGTGTCGGCCCCCGGAAAGGTCATCGTCCATGGCGAACACGCAGTCGTTCATGGCAAGGCAGCCATGGCAGCGGCTATTTCGCTGCGGTCTTACCTACACGTCACGACGCTTTCGAAATCGCATCGCACGGTCACACTGAATTTCAGGGATATCGGGCTGGATCATACGTGGGACATCGACTCGCTACCCTGGGACCTCTTCCACCACCCTTCCAAGAAGAAGTTCTACTACGACCTTGTTACCGCTCTGGACTCCGACCTCCTCAATGCAATCAAGCCACACGCCGAAGCCGTCTCACTGGGCAAGCCAGATGAGCAGCGCAAGATTCACGTCAACTCCGCTACCTCCTTCCTCTACCTCTTCCTCTCCCTGGGGTCGCCGCAGAGCCCCGGCGCCGTGTACACCATGCGATCGACCATCCCGATAGGCGCGGGCTTGGGAAGTAGCGCCAGCGTGTGCGTATGTATCAGTGCGGCGCTTCTGACACAAATACGCGCCCTGGCCGGCCCGCATCCTGATCAACCCTCCGACGAGGCAGAGGTGCAAATCGAGCGCATCAACCGCTGGTCGTTTGTGGGTGAGATGTGTATACATGGGAACCCCAGCGGGGTGGACAACACAGTTGCAGCAGGCGGAAAGGCAGTGCTCTTCAGAAGGGGTGACCCGCCCATGGTGACCCCAGTGCCCAACTTCCCTGAGGTGCGGTTGTTGCTTGTGAACACCAAGCAAAGCCGTTCAACTCTGACAGAAGTAGCCAAGGTGGGCAAGTTGAAGGCAGAGCACCCGTTGGTAACAGACACAATCCTCGACGCCATTGACAAGGTCACCGAATCTGCACACCAGCTCATCCGCGATCAAAAGGAGCAGGGCGAGACCCTGGAGGCCCTGGGTACACTTTTCCGCATCAACCATGGCCTTCTTGTCTCGCTGGGCGTGTCGCATCCCCGACTTGAACGGATCCGCGAGCTCATCGGCGACCTTGGCTGGACGAAACTCACCGGTGCAGGAGGTGGTGGATGCGCCATTACCCTTGTCCGCCCAGACGTGAAGGAGGAGTCACTACGGAAACTTGAGACCCAGCTAAATGCAGAGGGTTTCGAGAAATACGAAACCACTCTGGGCGGCGACGGCATCGGAGTCTTGTGGCCAGCAGTCCTCCGCAATGGCACCGACGAAGAAGGCGGCGAGGAGATCGACCAGCTGAAATTCGAAAACGCCGTCGGGACGGAGGGTATCGAGCGTCTCGTTGGTGTTGGGGGTGGTGATGAGCGACGTGAGGGATGGAAGTTTTGGAAGAGAGCGTCGCCGGCGCCGTTTCCTTGACATTGGCCATACCCGCTAGTCGATATTTCCTACGTTGATGCTGCTCCTCGACCATGCATGACGACTTTTATTTCCCGAGTTTGATTTGAACTGAATTTGACTTCTAGCATCCTTCTTTAATACCTTTTACAAATATCTAGTGATGGGAAAAGGGACGCGTGTATGTGTTGATTAACTGACTTTGTGATATGGTATGTGTTTAATTTATGGTTCACTGAACCTAATACGTGCTTGTTCGATTCTATGTAAAATAATTCTTCTTATTCTCTTATTTCTTTTTGTTATTGCATACCCAAGGCTTCATCTTTCGGTTGTCTTGTTTTGTCTTCTAGCAGTGTTCATATATCTCTGCCATAAATCGCATTCTAGAAAATCTCAAATTAAATCATACTCATAAATCATAGCTCATACAACTAAAACAGATTCATTATCCCATAGTAGTCTCCCACCCTCTCTCCATCATAACATCTATCCAATAAACATCCCTCTCACCAGCATCCATCCTCCTCCAAACCTCCTTCACCAACTGCAAGCATACATGTATCGGTTTCGGCGGCAGGACATGTAGGTACGAGGTGAGTCGTCCGAGGAGGAACTTGCGTGTTCGGAGGACTTCGACTGCGTGCGATACATTCTCCTCGTTACTATTGTCTTGATTGTTGGGGTTGTGGTTTGAATTGGTGTTGGACACGTCCATTGGAACACTGGGAAGTCGGAGCTCGCTACTCGATGCGACGAAGAGGAAAGGTTGGACGCAGCGGGTGCGGGATTCCATGGGGATGGTTTTGAGGCGCGAGAGCGTTGTCAGTGTGAATTCGGTGAGCCAGGTGTTGTAGTAGGAGTCTGCGGCTCTGGTTGTTGGTGTTGTTCCTGATGCTGGTGGTGTTGGGGTTTTCTTTGGGCTGTTGGTGTCAAGCCAGGGAAATTCGAAGCCGTCTAGGTTGCAGTCATTGCCTAGGATTTGGTCTGAGACGAAGGGGTCTCGATCAGGATCAGTCGTGCTGGTGTTTGGTAATGGTAAGCGGCAGCGAAGAAGATCTGGGAACACGCGGTATAGCTGTATCAGGCCTGTACACCGGTATGCCTCAGCCATAGTTAGAAGATGCCATACGGGTGTGTCGTCATCGCCGGGACTGATGATTTCGGCTTCTGCGGGATGCGCCAGTCCAAGGAGTCTTTCTTCGAGATGCCGTGCTTGGTCGATGGCTCTTTGGGCTTGTGAGATGTCTTCTTGGGAGGTGAAGCGTTGGGCGCGGATGCGTTTTCGTTCTCGTCGGACGAGCCTGCCTACTTCTTGGACTGCGGCTTGGGTATCGCGGGCTATCCCGGTCCAGGGATGAGGCATGCGTTGGAGGACAAGTGAGTCGTCCATTCCAGAGGTATTGCCAGACAAAGAGAGCGAGTCATTGTCCGTGACAAAGGATAGCAGCATCTCCCAATAAATCAGAGCTTCCTCGAAGAACTGAAAATTTTTGCTGTGTCTGGACAAAAATGATTCCGCACCAGACAACTTGCCATTGAGGTGCTTTCGAAGTAAATTAAAGAATGAAATCCCCAAATCCTTCGGATCGTGCCAACTAGCTGTCTGCCCCAGCATGAGTAATGCGAGGAGGGATTTATCATCAATTTCCGTCTCCTTGGTCAGTATGTCAACGGCTTCGTTTCGCATCTTCAACCCCATCGGCCCGAATTGAGGGAAATCGTGGACTAGTGTTGCTGCGGCCATGCTCTGCATCGTTCGACACATGGCCAGCGATGACCCCCATAGCCGGGACACCGTTGTGCGGAAGGGATTCATTTGGCTATCATAGCTCGAGAACAGCGCTGCCACTTCTTTGAAGTAGTATTCGATTAAAGTCCAGGATGAGTTACCGTTCAAGGACTGGGGGATGCGCTGCGGCCTTGAGCACGGAGGGGGATAATTGCGCACGATGGCCATTGGGGAGAAGTGGCCATACCTCCGGCTGTTGTCCAGAAACGCTGGCGCTGCTAGCGAAAATAGGTTTGACAAGTCGGTTGCTGCAAGATTTGCAGCGGACGGCGAGGCTGTTTGCTGAATTGATTCCTCAGATGTCGATTCTGCGATTGAGGAGGAAGGGGATAGGTCGTCTAGCTCGGGCAGGGAATCCCCATTGAGATCCCATAGGTTTTCGCATAGAACGTTCGTCTCATCTACTTCTAGGGTAGACGGGTTTGGTAGTTCCTGTGTCGCGGTAGTGGCACCGATTGTGGCGGGATTGTTCGCGTCCTCCACAGCCGTTGACGGAGACGTAGGAAACGGTTTAGTAAACCCTTCTGGTGCTCTTGGTGATTGAAGAGTAGGAGATCGAGCTGCTCTGGGGGTGGTAGCATTTTCGAACTGAATGCCACTGTGATTGGTCACCCAGCGCAACGACTGGACATATCCGGGACATCTGACACCCAGTCTAGTGCAACGATTGCAATGAGGTTTCTCTTCGCCGCATTTGACCTGTTGATAGTGGTGGTTAGTTCTCTGTAGTCTGACTATGATAAGCGCAAGACTCACGCGTTTACTTTTGCACCTGGCACAGCCATTTCGGGATTTCTTCACTCGTCGCATTTCGGATCAGAACTCTAGACACAGTAGGAAGGAACCCAGAGAATGAGTTGGGAGATGCGATGGATGCGACGAGCGACCAAGCGATAAGACATTATGGAGGCTCTTGGACGATGCGGGGATGCGACCGAGGGAAAATATTTCCTGTTTGGGATTCGACTGTCTGGACCTTTGTCCATATTGTAGCTTTCACTTATATACTACTGCAAGAGTTGAGAGAAACAGAGAAAGGCTTGGTTATAAACAGTGTTTGTATGCTCTGGACAAGTATGTACCCTTAAGTCGCAAATGTGCTCGCTTTCCCTTTTGGGTTAACACGGCAATTAACTTCTGGACTTCAGCCTCATCTCAACCATCTTATCTTCATCACAATCAAATCAGATCAACATTGGTGTTTTATCTCAGCATATTATTCAACCCGGCACTGACCCTGGCCCATACATGTGACTATCAACGGAATTGGCAATATCGACTCTTTACTATGTACGCGTACCGGCTCATACGAAGATCGTCTTAATAGCCGGGCAAAGGGCCATACGGAGGCCATTGCTAGAGAGAGAGTTCAATATGACCCATCGCCATTACACAACCTCTCGTGAGCCATTTCTCGATTCGTCAATCATCGACATTCCACAAGGTCAAGTCGCATGTTCTTTGCCCATTCCGGAGTGTATGACTGATAATCGCATTAGGTCAAGTTTTTTTTTTTTTTTTTAACCGCTTTGCCTCGCAGCCCTAGGGCCCCAAGCCAATCCGATCCTAAGGCGTTGTCCCGGACAAAGTAATGTGGAACCGAACGCTAGCCGAAGCGGAAGAAAACTAATGACCATTGTGCTCTCCCCTATTCTGCGAATCGTGGCGGCCTGTCAGTGCCACTCAATCTTTTCATTCTGGGTTGACCCTCAATGATCCTTGGTTAGGATACGGATTAGACCGCGAAAGTCGTGTGCCGGGCTTCCATTTCTATTTCTATGGACCACCTCCGAGACATTTCTTAAACCGGCACAACACAGTGACAATGACTTACCTGGTTTGTCGGTCAAACCCCAAAGCAACCTCCGCTTTTGGGCCATCGCTTGCGAATCTCGAGCACAGTATCTCCACCAGGATAGACGCTAAGGATGGATCACAATCCCCTACCATTCTTATCCGTAATTGAAATTCAAGGGTGCTGCTCCACGGGACCCATGCCATGTCTTCCTTTCTAGCCTTGTGAAGTAACGCCTGATGTAGCAGTCTGCTTTTGAACTCTCCAATTCTAGTCTGCCAGATCTCTTTTAGCTACAGGTCTGGTGTCCGTTTTCTCTTCATCCTAAATCCGGGGAACTACTCGTTATGGAGCATTATTAACGACTACCTACGTTTGACTTCCCGGCGTCTATCATGATTGTTTCACGCTCTCATTTCTGGCAACCATTCCTGGTGTCTATTTTGGCCGTTTCAGTGCTTTCGTCAAAAGCGCTTCATGTGTTTCAACATGTTCACTCTGTTCCTCGATATAGCTTGGTGCTCTATCTCCCAACCTTCTTCGTTCAGGATGTCTTGCTGTGCATTGCGGTTTGGTTCCTGCTCCACAAGACCTCGGGTGTAAAATCCGTCGCAGCAACTGCTTTTGCTGGGATAATAGTGTAAGATAGTTTTTCTCGTTTCCTCGTCTCTTCTATCTTCTTTTTTTTCTCTTTTCCCTCTTCTTCTTCATTCCCTAATAGATGGCCTAGATGCATCGCCTTAGCCGCAGCGTCATCGCAAATCGGCTTCTACCTCGTCACCGGTAGCGAGATTCGTTGGAACACCGCCAAAAGCGTCGGAAATGACCCCGAAGGAAGAAAGTTGATGATGAGTGGTCTGAGACCAGTCCTTGCAGTCTCAGGGTGTCTTACCGTCATCTCATGGTTCCTGACGCCTCATCTTTACGCTCTGATCACCCGCTGGGTGTCTGCACTTTTCGATGGGACAACAGAGCCAAAAAATTTGACCTCCGTTCTACCAGGGCCTGATACAAAGCGACAAGCCCGCACCAGAAATCCAGCCCGGATTTGGACATTATGCTTCACGATAGCAATTGCTGGACTAATGATCGTTCGGCCTTCCGTGCCGTATAATCATATGTCCGGAACCCTGCCTGCCATCCTCATGCAGGTTCTCATCCCCTATCACCATAGTTCTCACGGGGATATCGAGCACCAATTCCCGTTCCCGGACCTTCTGGAGTCAGAGTTCTGGGAAGCACCTCATGACCACTTTCCAGGATGGGCACCAACTGCATCCCACGCTACCCCAGAAACGTATATCCGGCCCCAGCCTTGGTGGTCGTTTAGTCGATTACCTCGAGGTTTCCAACGGTGGGCAGATCCGACTAACTTCGCAAAGAGTGGCTCGGATGGGAACAAGGATGAAGCCACGCCTTACTATAACCCGGTAACCGATCCTCTGAAGATCTCAAACTTGGATTTGCCGGTCTTAGAACCGTTGAAGCAGGCACTGCAAGACCATGACATCCCGATCAACCATGTCGTGTTTGTTTTAATGGAAAGTGCTCGGAAGGATGTGTTCCCTTTCAAGGCTGGTTCTCCTCTCCACGAAAAGATCCTCGCCTCCCATGACACTACGGACGAGGCTGTCGTTCAAAAGATCAACGAGAAGTTATCTAAACTCACGCCGGTTGCTGAACGACTTACGGGACAGTCATCCGGCTTTGCGGAGGACTCAGCTGGTAAATCCAAACTGGGCGGAATCAACATCGAAGGCGTTTCCACAGGCAGTAGCCTTTCCTTCAAGAGTGCTGTTATAAATTACTGTGGTGTGCAGCCACTGCCCGTCAACTTCATGAAGGAAGCAGAATCGGATATCTATCAACCATGCATCATGCAGATCCTTGACCTGTTCAACCAAATCAAGGGTGATAAGACCGATGCTGTGCATGACCGCAAATGGAAGTCTGTCTTTCTACAATCGATCACTGGACGCTATGATAATCAGAATGTTCTCAATGAAAACATGGGATTCAACGAGTCTATCTATAAAGAGACTCTTATCGATAGTCACTCCAGGCATTACCACGTGCCGATGGAGAAGATTAATTACTTTGGGTGAGTCTCGTTAACTTCCCCATTAGTTGACATGTCACTAATTCAGGCCAGGTACCCCGAGCCTGAAATATACCCGTACATTCAAGATGCAATTAATGATGCTGTGGAGAACAAAACCCGGCTATTCTTATCTCACTTCACCAGCACGACTCATCATCCTTGGGGAACTCCGAACGCGTTTGAGTATAATGACTACTTTTCAAAAGACAGCGTCCTGGGGAACCACGAGGATATGAACTCATACCTCAACGCCATTCGTTATGTGGACACCTGGCTTGGAGAAGTCATGAAGCTCCTCGATGATTCCGGAATCGCCAATGAAACCCTGGTAGTCCTCGTGGGAGACCAGTAAGTGACACAATTCACATCTAAACGCATCAAAAACTAACAAAGAAAAAGCGGCCAAGCCTTCCAAGAAGACGCCCCCATCTCCGGAACCTACCAAAACCCACACATCAGCAACTTCCAAATCCCCCTCGTCTTCCACCACCCGCTCCTCCCACGCATGCAAGTCACCGCAAACACAACCTCCATCTCCATCCTCCCCACAATCCTCGACCTTCTCATCCAAACCAGATCCCTCAACACCCAAGACTCCGACATCGCTTCTGACCTCCTCCACCAATACGAAGGCCAGTCCCTCATCCGCCCCTACAAAGCCACCCAGAACGGCCGCCAGGCGTGGAACTTCAACGTGATCAACCCCGGGGGTGAGATTTTGAGTGTGGGTTCTGCTGCAGCGCCGTACAGGCTCATTATCCCCAGGACGGATGATTTTGAGTATCGGTTTGTTCATCGGGAGAAGGATCCTGAGGAGGTGGAAGGCATTACAGAGTGGGAGATTGAGATGCTGGCTGAGCATGTTAGGCGTGTTTATGGGGATGGCGCTGCGAGGTGGGTTGCTGAGGCTGAGAAGGTCGGGAGGTGGTGGGTTGGGGAGAGGTGGAGGTTGTGGGATTATGACGAGGAATAGATTGTTGTGCTCTTGATAGACTATAGAGGTAATAGTAATGCATTGGTATATGGACTTGAATTGGGTTGGCACAGGTGAAATTCGTCTGCTGGACCGTAGGCATTGTCATAGGTCTTCTCTGGACCACCCCATAACAGCGATTATTATGATGATTTATCTACGGTACAGATGTGGTCCATTACAGGAGAATGCTACATACAAGATCACATCCATCATAGCTAAATCAAGATCAAAAAATAAGATAACGAATTAATCAATCTCATTACTGTAATACTTTTCTGTATAATACATATCATGTCTCGTCTCTCGTGAACGATCGTAGCATAAAAACCGACTTGGCCTATCGAAAAGCTTCAGAGAAAACACCATCACAAACACCGTAACCGTAACCCCAAGTTCCTGCGCAAACAGCATCCCCCAGAATAATCCCAGACCCGCCAGTGGCAATCGCTACACAGCGCAGCTGTGCGGTCCAGGGGACAGCGCGCGGCCGGTTCAGATCGCGCACATTGGGTAGTGACACACAATATTGCGGTTATTCCGTTTCAATGATGGGATCAAAATCGATAAAACCCTTTTCAAATGGAAATTTCTTGCTGATCTCCTCGGCCTCATCGAACTTGCCGTCGTTCACCAACTCCTTAATTTCTTCGTATATCTTTTCTTCATCTATTATGAGATGCTTGCCCTCGAGATGAAATCCTCCCACCGCATTGAGAACCTTCAAAACCGACTTCAGACCCCGGGTGGCCAGGTCTAGTATCATCTCGGGTTCAAAACCGTACAAGTAGACAAATTGTCGTAAGTCTTCGGCGGGCCGACGTTCGGAGAACATCAGAGCGTCGGCCTCGGCACAGCCACCGTGGACAATAGACCGGTTCAAAGATCGAACCCGAGTAGTCAGATTTGGCTGTCTCCACTTGTCTCGCAGATAAGTCAGAAAGGCTCGCTCGCGCACATCGATGAAGAAACTCCCCAATTTCTCCATACGGTCCGTTCGAGTTTTCAGTTGCGAGATCTCTCTGCCATATTCATCTCTCAGTTTCGAGATCTCTTTGCCATGCTCATCTCTCAGTTTCGAGATCTCTTTGCCATGCTCATCTCTCAGTTTCGAGATCTCTCTGCCATATTCGTCTCTCAGTTTCGAGATCTCTCTGCCATGCTCAGCCCTCAAAGTCCGCTGTTCATTCAAGATAGCCTGCATGCTATCAAGCAAGCTCTGGCCTCCATCATTTGTCACAACGTGCTTGCCGTCCATTTCCTTTAGCGTTGCATCCGATGCAGCGTTTTCGATAGCGCGTTTCGCGGTATCTTCGATCTTTTCGTTGTCTTCTTTGTCGATAACCTCGTAGATGGCCACATCCACTTTTTGCGGTTTCTACGACAAGACGAAGATTAAATCAGCCAAGTGGTCACGGATATGAATAAGGAAGCATAAATTCACGCTGCTAAGACTCTCGCGGATTGGAAGTGGCCCCTCTTCTGATTCCGGCTGGCCTCTCTTTCTTCTCGGTGCCTTTTTAGCCTGTTGCTTAGGCGTCTTCTGAGGAGTCGGGCTCCGCTTCTGTTCGCCTTCTGACTTGGAACGCGGGGGCGCCATGATGTCACAGAACCAATCGGATAGTGCGGATCGTACAAAAAGCCGCGAGGGCCAAGGAGAATAGAAAAAAGGGTGCTTTCCAGGTACAAGGCTCAGGAAGCTGTCGTGTCCAGGGTTGCAGTGATTAAGGCTGAACTAAGCTCGTAGGTACCGTTGGATAATAGGGTGCACGGCGTACAAGAAGAGAATTGGTCCCGGCTTCCCAATTGATATGGCGGCGGAAATGACGTAACCCCATTTGAACCTTTGAGCATTTCTGCCAATCTGACCGCCTAGCTGAAAAGCAATCCAGAATCCAGTTGTATCGACCACATAAATCTCTATTTCAACAGTCACTGTGAATTAGTGACATTGATCTCATTTAGCCCACTTACATGGCCCTAAGATTTTCTTACTCTGTAGTACATGTTGGTATGTAGTCCGCCCTACTGATATTGTCATTGTCCCATACCCCACACATGGCAGCTTTTCATTCCATCATTCTCTCGCCCTTCGCTTCTTCCCTTAACATCGACATTCTGCATTGCTTGCGCTCGCCTTGGAAGTCAGCAGATACACTAGTTAGTGCCTCTGCTACTGTCTCAATCGTCTTTTGATCGCATCGCTCAGGCGCACAGTGACTCCGCGAGACCGCAACAACGTTGACTCGGCAAGCCATCAAGAATCCTCGAATTGGTAACCTATGTCCTATTTGGTCTGATTTCTCTCGCATACAGGGGTACCAGTGCTGTATATCCACTCTTATCTAATATGGCGGGCAATCACTCCTCCGACACCAAACGTAGATGTGCACCTATACAGCTCTGAATTTTCTCCAGCCACCTGGCTTTCTCTTGCCACTTTGGCAATGGCGCTCAGTCCATAATTAGTGCATGCCACGTCTATCGCCCAACCGATCTCCCGGCCTTCATCACGAACACTAAAACAAACTCAACGGGAGATCAATATTTCGGCGTACAGCTTACCTCGGAACAAATACCGAACGCCCACCGTGAATATTCTCGACCGTTGCTCTTCTTGAAGGTCTTACCCAGTCATGATCGTTCTCGTGAAATGCACTCTCTTTTTGAAGACTTGGCACATAGCGCGCGATTCCTGATTGAATTGTGAGAACGCCCTCTATATTGGATACCGGGCCCTCATCCGACATTACCTCCTGGAGATGCACCCGGGGCTTTTTCTCCTCATCAGGATAAAACACGCGGGACCTAGACCGTATCCCGGGAGTGCCTCCCAATTGTATGTACTACGAGTGCTTATATTAGTTAGGGGGTACCTCGTCTTTGGACCTCTCCCAATTCTGTCTATCTATCTATCCAGAAAACGAAACAAAAGTAAGTTAGTTGGACAAAAAATCATTTAGAATCACTTAGAATCACTGATACATGGGTTCACCTTGGAAAGTGTCTAGCAACCTCGTCCCACTTACCATCATTAAAGGCGCCGGCCACGAGTTCATCCCCCTCCCTCAGGGCCAGAACGCAACTACAGCCGACTTCCACTCTGTGCGCACCAAGACGACTGAATCCCCCGCATATATTACCTCGGGATTCTATAAGATCGAGGCTGGACCTCAAAGACCCGCGCATTACAATTTTGAGGAGACGAAGTATGTCCTCAGCGGTCAGATCGATGTTTTGGTATATTCCCCATTCTCCAATCCTGTCAGGTAATTCTGGACAATGTTGACAATCACGACCTCATTCGATAGGACGAGGCTACTGGAATCACTCACCACCTAGTCCCAGGAGACTTTGCTTTCTTTCACGTCGGATCCAAGGTCAAAGTTGGTCACAACCCCCTCTCTCTCTCTCTCTCTCTCTCTCTCTCTTTTAATCTCTCCTCTGCCCGAGTTTCCCTTACCTTACGCACAGAGAGCGATTAGGCTAATATAGCTCTACTTCCTTCTAGTTCTCAACCAAGTCCCAAGGTTTTGCGTTCTACGCCGTGACTCGACCTGTTCGAACTCCCCACCCTAACCTTCAAGGCCGGGAGGAGGGCAAGGCCAGGCTGTAAGAAATAAAAATCGATGAAGATGTGTTTGTAAATGGTAATAAATATTCTCCATTTCAAACTTTTTACCGCATGCTGCTGCGCTGGGTCTTGTCAATATACCTGTAGATACACTGGTGTTTGAAACCAGGTGCTTCGCGATGAGTGCGGGCAAATCCGGACAACATGGGGACCTCTATGTGAACAGCTGCCACGTAGGAAGAGAAAGCCCTGTTTGACGGAAACTAACACAGCAACCCATGACTTACTTTTTCGGTAGTCTTGCCAATGACCCTGCTTGGGAAACCTCCTTCCAAAGGAGGCCTCGTTGAGCTGGCAATGTATTAAGCATAATTTTGGGACGGTGATAGCTGGAATTTACGGTGGAAGTACTTGTATTGATTACTATCGAAGAGAAGTATCCGGAATCTCAGTCAGAGGTCTGGCGGCTCCGACTCCGCATTCCTCTATCCAACTGCAACTACCCCTCTCCCTGGAATGTCCCATAAATCCCTAATCAAGTGTTTTTGGAAAGAACCACAAAGCCGCTCTGCAGCGATACTGGTGCTGGTACACCCTTGAAGGTGGTATAAGGAGGTTGAGGCTGCTGAAAAATGCTACTTTGGCGAAAACAATCATGTATAGTTTCACTGGGAATGTGATGCTTCCATATCTGGTCGACCCAGCGAACAGCAAGCTCTGGAGACATTCCATGAACAGGATTCATGCAATCTCCGCCGTAAAGTTTCCCAAACATGTGTTTTATCCATATCTGGCGGTAATGACTTTTGAGAGCACGGTTTATTCCCTGATCAAGAGGCTGATACCGACTGGTAGTTCCTGGTGGAAGCCATTGGATCCGGATATTCGATGGAGGAGGCCTTGATTCAACTCCTTTCTTATGGGCAATGAGGTTATCCAGGAGGAGGATGATTGAACGTCGCTTTCCAATATGGGAATAGAAAGAACGGAGCCATTCCCGCATAGCATCAGCTGTCATCGCTAAGTTCTTGCTGGACTGCCAGACGCCGCCGAAAGCTCTGAGGTTCAATCTGTCGATAGAAATTGGTCTCCTCTCAGATGTGATAACCCAGACAGGAAGACGATCTGAGCCAGTGGAATTCACGCATAATGCCAGGGTCATGTGCGAGCCGTCCTTCGCTGATCCTGGAGCAAGAGCCGGATACAAGACGTGTTCCCAAGAGAGACTAGTCTCGTCCATGTTGTAGACATCATTCTTATGGTACTTTGCGCAAAGGGCCCTTATGGCGTTCATGTCTTCAGAAGCTGCGACTGCTTTATCGTGCTCTTTCGATTTCAGCGATGAAAGACCTTGATCTGGGGGTGTAGTCGGACGAAGGATCCGTGCCGCTTGAGCAGTAAGAATAGGACCCTCGGTATTGCCACCTTTTCTCTCAGCCTTTTTCTGATTTCTCAATGATATACCCTTCTGGGCAGGCCGAGCTGAACCTCGCTGATGGGAAGTCTCAAGGGAAAGGATTATATTATTCTCTCCCATCTGGGTTT
The DNA here is from genome assembly GCA_039880815.1 of Aspergillus intermedius. Lineage (NCBI taxonomy): Eukaryota > Fungi > Ascomycota > Eurotiomycetes > Eurotiales > Aspergillaceae > Aspergillus > Aspergillus intermedius. The sequence continues at coordinate 334,090 of JBDODA010000011.1, read as the reverse complement.
GATTCCTAATATTGGACTCTGGCAGCGGAAGTCTTTGATATTGAGGAATCTTTGGAAGAAGGACCTGTAAGCCAATATTGTATTCTGGCGACGGAAGCATGGGATATTGCGGCATTCTGGGAAGGAGCTGTGTCGTTTGAATAGCAACAGAATCACTAGCCGCTTTCTCAGTTCTCTGTTCCCTGGGTTGTACATCTTTGACGAATTGATTTGAAGCTTGATGACCGAACGTGTTTGACGAGGATTCCTAATTACGAAGAGTTAGCATATCTTCTGACCAGACATAATTGAAAACAGATGCCGCTATACCTGATATGGCATGTATGATGGCTGGAAGAAAGAAATTGCTTTAGAGGACTGGTTTGAATTTCCCGTGAGAATACGGCGCATTCTCAAGTATCGGATTCGAAGCAAGTGGATATAGGAAGATACTTCAGCCATGGCGAAAATAGTAGAATTTGCTGTTTCAAGAAGTTATTATGTATGCTGAACATTAAAAGCGAAGACAATTTGAGATCCAGACTGATTGATTGACGGAAAGGTTGATAGGGATCGAAAGAGCTATACAAAGAGAGGAAAGACAATGATGCACCAGGTGACTGATATGAAAGGAGACAAACAGCGCAAATGTCAGTCACTAGAGAGCAACTGCCATATCAAATCTCTTTGAGTTTTCACAGTGCCTAAAGAACGGAGCGATGTCAGTGCTGTACCTAGCAAATAGATCGAATCACCGACAATGTACTAAAAGAAACCGAAAAAGTTTTAAGTCATATATATTATGGTAACTGACACTATACTAGTACTCACCAAACACACACCCAACCTTGGGGTAGTATCAACAAGGATATGGGAGATCAATCAGTATATCAAAAGAAGCCTTGATTGAACTAACCATCATATCATACATGTTCGAAGGCTAGATAAAAGGTTATGTTTCAGTGGAACAATGATATACGTCAAGTGGACAATCTCAGCCGGCAAAAAGTGACCAAGTCCATATACCCCAATCAGTACTATTAGGGTCTCAGCGCACAGCTTCTAAGACTACTATGATGATTTTCACCATATATCATATCTTCCTCGTATATCATAAACATTTAGTAGAGGCCTTTAGCAATTCGCCAAATAGGGCATCTTTCCGGTGCAGGGCAATTCCACGAGCTACTCTTCGTACAAACCGTGAGTTTCGTTGGCATAGAACATAGCCCAAATTACTATTGGCCATGAGACATACCAGAACCAAACAATGAACGGTTTCAGTTCCGCAGAGTTCCTCAGAGTTCCTAAAATCAGAGTCATTCCCTACCCTCTTGCTTGGAGAGTCCCCGCAGTAGTAAAGGAAGAGATAACCCTCATCAATTACATTGAATCCCTGTCATATTCCCATTCCCGCCTATTGTGGCATGCTAATGATACACATAAATAGGGCATTGCTGTCATCTAACAGGGCCCATGAGCATTGATACATGTAAGAACCAATGCCCATTTCTCCGCGTCATCGTCCAAACAAGGCTGTCAGGAAGAAAGAAGTTGCTGTATACGGGAATATAGGTCCATGATTATTCTTCAAGTATCATGGACTTATATCAAACGGCTCTCCACATTACAACAAATATTACCATAAATTATAACAACTCACAGATCAAATCCAACTGAACACTGGAAGATCAAATACTCCCCCCATACCTCCCACTCTCCCCTATCAAACCCGCCGACTCCAACAACCACCTCGCGCTCTCTCTCGCACTATCCCCAACCCCAGCATTCAAATTCACATTCCTTCTCCTCTCCGCCTCCCTCGCTTCAAACTCCCACTTCGCCTTCTGTAATTCAACAGCACTTTGTCCTTGTCCTGTCCATGCCGAGGAATCTTCCGGCTGCACAACGCCCCATATTTCCAGGTTATAGATACAAATGTGTGTCTTTTCAGCCGTCGGCGATGCAGAAACGATCTCTGGCGGGAGGAAAGCACCATCGTGTCCTACGGCCAAGACATGGAAATATGCTGATTCGAGACTGGAGTCGACGAGGAGACTTCCTGCGCCGTGGGGGATTGGTTGGACTATGCTTGTTCTGGATGAGGGTGGGAGTTTGCAGCCGAGTGCAAGGCCGGTTGTTGTGGAGAAGTAGGCGGTTGGTGTGTTTGTGTTTTGGTGGATTGAGGGGGAAGGGTTTCCAGGGAGGAGGAGATGTTTTGGGGAGAGTTGGAAGAGGGAGGGGAGTGTGTCGGGGTGTTTCGATGAGGATGAGGAGTGGTGGGAAGAGGATACCCAGGGGGAAGGGAGGTAGGCGCCTAGGGTTATTGTTTTGTTTTCTTCTGTGACTCCGTTGAGAATCATGAGGGATGGTGCTTGCCAGGTAAGCACATTGTGGGAAAAGGAGGTGAGAGATGAGCCGTGGGCTGCGGTCGAGAAGACGGGGTGTAGTTGAGCGCAGCTTTGAAGGAAGCTCAGGCCACGAGCAGTGGATGGTAGGAAGAATGAAAGATGGGATATTAGACTCGGGTTTAAAATCACAGATTCAAACGCGCCAGGAAGCATGACAGGGGGTGGCGGCGGCAGCACAGGAGTATCGGACTCTGATTGCTCTGTATGCACCGATGGCGACGAATCAGTTCTTCCTCGCTTCTGAGACAAATTCAGATTCTTGCTAAACAACATGTGTTCGAATAATGGTGTCAACGGATCGAACAGGTGCGGCAACGAGTTGGAAACCACCTTCGAGAATGACTTGTAGCTGATACCGCTGCCACTTTCAGTGGCTTCATCCTCGATGAACGCGGCCAGGATGTTGTCTGCTTCGTTTCTGATTACCTCCATGCGCTCTACACTCAGGTCACCCGTGTATGTCCTGATATCGTCAAGTGTCTTCAACGGTGCGATGACAAGAAGTAGCATCAACAAACGACGGAACGTGTCTGCCGAGATATGAGCCACATAGACAGCCGTGTCTACACGCTGATCATGCTTAAACACCTCAATGGCATCCAGCGATTCCAAAGCTGCCAAAGCGAGATCATCACCGTCTTCATCCTCTTCATCGTCGTTGGCGGGCTGGTCGATATCATATCTAGACGGATGCCCCTTGGAAGCATTATCATCGCCATTCTCCGCATCCTGGCCAGATGGACCCAAATCTCTCCTCCCAACATCCGCAAGGCTCCCAAACAATAACCTAATTCTATCCCTCCTTCCCCTTCTAAGCACCCTTCCATACCGCTCAGTCAACAACACAACCACCTTCACCATAGCATCAAAAGTCAACACACTCGGAGCCAGCTTCTTCTGAAACGGAAACGCCCCTAGATACGAAACCATCCGGAAAATAACTGGACCAGCATCGAGCGGACACTCAGTTTCACTGCTATCTGGGATGCCCAGGAAATCGGAGAGAGTCTTTTCGTTCCAGTATTTCAGCCCGTTCTGGTCTGTTGCACGGGAGAAGAAGTTATCTTTGAAGTGGGTTAGTTCAAGCGGGGTGAAGCATTTTGTAGCAAAGCGTTCGGCGAGGGTGTAGCTAAGGGCCTCTGGTTTTGTTAGTCTGCGTAGAAGGACTTCTCCGAGATGACAGTTCTAATGGCCGATGCTCACCTGGAGTAGAGTGACCAGCATCCTCGACTGACTGGCTTAATCCCATTTTGACGGATGTATATCCCCAAGTCTCCCGTAGTAGATCCAATTCCGATTAGAATCTTTACCGGAATCCCTTTCAGTGAGATACTTAATGCTCCGAGAATTCCGATGCTATTTGCAGACGTCTGGATAGAACTGTCAGCTAATTGCGTAGTAACTCGTGGAGCCACCTCTCACAGACTCTGATAAATTAAAACATACTGGAATACGAAGTTCAATTCTTGAAACCGTTTATAACATCTTACAGCACCTGAAAAGGAAATGGCTAAAGCCAAGGATTGTTGTTGTCGACGTTTTGAGGATGACGACGTCACTGAAAGAATGATTGCATGAGGCATTAGTATGTTTCAAGACTCCGACGGATTTGGTATAGATTGACATGCAGGAGACAAGACATGGATGGAGATTCGGACTTTTTATTGCATTTATTATACATTTCGCTATCTGATAGCCAAAATATAGAGATTCTCTACTTTCTGGGGGGATTTTTGGTCTTGTATATCAGCGCTATTTATGCTTATGAGAGCCGCAAGCGCGTCCGGTAGACAGCTCTATAGCATAACAACGCCAACTCCACCCATCTTCTTCTCGTCGGGCAGGTTCTTCTCATTGACACCTCCCGCAATAGGCGCCGCACGGTAGTTGTAAATGTAGTAGTGGAGCTGGCCATCGCCTGCGCCGAACTTGAGCTGCTCAAGGAATAGAGGGTTGTCGTGGAGAGTGAGGGCGTTGAAGACGTCGAATTTGGCCTAGATAGTTAGCTTTCTTTATCTTCTGGAAAGAGGTGAAGGATGCTTACCTTCTTAGCCAATATCAAGGCGTCGTTCATAAGCTGCAACAAGCGCTCCTTGAGAGCCTTCTGGTCTCCGGTGAAGGCAGTCTCGGTTGCGTAATAGTAGAGGTAGGCGGCGCGCACGTTATCATGCTTAGGGTGTTGAATAACGGTGGATTCGAGGTTGTAGAAAGAGAAGAAGTCGGTAATCTTGTGGGTTTCGGGGTCCTCCACAACATACGACCAGACCACCTGATCCTTTTGTTCCGGCTTGTGCAGCAGCCAGTGTTTAATCTCCTCGCGGTTAAACGCCTGGTTCAGGTCAAAGCGCTTCTCGTACCGCTCGAGCAAGTCGTGGACAGCGTCAATGTCCTTGGTTTCCATAGGGCGCAGGTTAGGGGTGGATGTGACGTAGGGAAGGTGGTTCTTGCTAATTTGGCGAGCCTTGGTGGATCCGTGGGGGAGAGGCGAGAAGCCAACCTCGTAGAGCTTTAGCCAGTCGAGGGGACGGTGGTAGTAGCGGCACGAGCTGACAGGGGTGGGGAGAAGGGTGCCTCCCGTGTAGATGGCCTGGTAGATTCCGTTCAAATAGCACCGGCGCGTGATCTCCTTGATCAAGACTGGTGCCAAACGCTTAGATCGGAGCTTCTTGTGGATGCAAAGGAAGTTGATCTCTGTCACCTTGAGCTTCTGGTCGCGCACTCTGATCTCCGTTGGCACACCGCTAATGGAAGCAACCAACTTCTTCGACTTGGAGGCGCGGACACCAACGTGCCACTCCTTTTTCCAGCCTGGCGACATCAAAGCCCTATCTCTGTTAGCTTGCGGCTAGCCAACAAGTCTTCACAGATAACCCTTACCAATGCAGAAACGACTGCGAGTATCTAAACCGAAACATAGCATTATCATCCTCCACATAGTGATTCGTCAACAAATCCCACAGCTCTTGCAACTCCTCCTGGTTCGTCAAATCCAGCGTCGTCCACTCAAATCCCTCCAACAACCTATCTGGCTCCTTCGACACCTTCTCCGGATCAATCATCTTAATCGGCCCCTCCGCAACCTCCTTCTTGCTGAAATCCTCATCAAACCGCTGCACGGGCTGCGTCTGCCAGAACTTGTACGATGCCATGTCCTTCGGGTTCTTCCCGCCCACGGACAACCCGGTCAACAGCTCGGAAATGTCCAGATTGTGCAGTGCCTCTGCGGCTTTTCCCTTATCCATAGTGGCCAATTCATTCTTCAGGGCGGGGTTTAATTCCAGGAGTGCCTCGGTCAGTTTGGGGTCCATCTTGGGTGCGGGCTTCGATGCGCCGGCATCGTTGGCGCCGGTGTTCGCAGGATCAGTATTCGATGCCTCGGGGACCTTTTTCTCGAGTTCTCTCTTGTCGGACATGGCGGGGGAGGGGTTTTTTTTTGGGAGGGGAGAGGTGAATGAATTGGAGGGAAGGTGGTTGAATGTCGTGTGTTGGAAGAAAATGGTTCGGCCCCACGGCGGCGGAGACTTCGCGGGGTGCGGCTCTTCAATTGTTGTAGATGCTTAGTGTTTATTTGGACCACACCGAATCAACTTGAAGATGTGGTGCCATTTTACATTTATCCTTATATTTATTTGTTTTATTCACTTTAAACTGTCAGGAAGTATGTTGTATGCAATGTCTCTCGGTACGCCGATATATGATCTACCTCGGCAGAAACTCACAAATGCGAAGAGGACAACCAAGCACTCTTTTGACCTTTATGGATACATAACCTGCCTCGTGAGTAAACAATGGCTGTTGAAAACCAGGTATAGATCACCACCCCAAGAACTCCAGCAGGCACCGAGACGCTGTTGAAAACTCCAAAGTGAATGTCGTAGATACAATATTAAATAGCAGGAATAATATAAGGAAGGGCATAGAGTAGGATAAAGGAAATCTAGGTCAGGCTCACTGCGGACCCGGCTTGGTTTCAATCACATCGAGGAAGCCGCCCACCAAATGCAAGCTGCCGGTGACAAAGGTCGTCAATGGCGCTTCATCCGCGACGATACCCTGCTCTTTCGCGGCAAGCTCCCGGGCGTAATCGACGGCTTCTTCAATAGTACCGTACACTTGAACTTCGGTTCGCGGGTCAATCTCCTTCCACGTCTCGGCAAGACTGTTCTGAACCCGCAGTTTCTCTATATCAGTAACACTCGTGTTCATGCTCACGAGATCAGGTCGGTAGCCAGCTTCCTTGTATGTGACATTGGTGCAGAAGATCGCGTGGGTGAACGGCCTTTCTGTTCCAAGAGCCGCAGATAGCGTGCTGTGAAGTGCCTTAGCCAGCGCATTGCTATCGCGAGTCTGTTGGTTGAAGATTAAAAGCCGCAGCTTCCGGTCTGCAGTCTCAGTTGATGACGAGTTTGCTTTGACTTGAGAGACGAACCACTCGCCGGCCACCTTGATGCTCTCCAGGGTATGACCTCCATCAATGTACCAGGTGACGCTCTTCTCGTGTCTCGTTTCGCATCGGCCTCCCAGACCAGCCAACTCAAGTCCGCGGCGAAATTCTGCAGGCAAAGACTGGCTCATTATGTCCTCCGGAATCCCTTCCACCCCAATCTTCCTCAGATACTCAGCAGCAGTCGCAACGGCCAACGTCGCATTCGTGTATTGAAAATCACCGGCCAGACCAAGCTTGATATCGGTGCTTTCGAGATCGGGGTGTCGCGATACGATGGAAATCTGTGTCGCCTTCTCCTCCGCACGTCGTTGCAGAACCTCTTCAGCACTAGCGGCCTGCGAAACACTAAAAGCCTTGACACCAGGCTTGATTACTCCACCCTTATGCCACGCAATTTGCTCTATCGTGTCACCCAACATCGCCGTATGGTCAATGCCCAGACTAGCAATTGCGCTGGCTGCTGGCCGCTCAATCACATTTGTGCAGTCGTACTCTCCACCAATGCCGCATTCAATGATGGCAGCGTTCACCCCTTCGCTCAAATACGTGTGGAATGCCATAAGCGTCAGGTATCGGAAATATTGCGGCTTTGCAAGCGGTCCCTTCGGATCCTCCCCAGCTGCTACCGCAGCCTGCTCGAGCCGGTCCCACACCTCGAAGAAGTACTTGGCGAATTTCTCCTCTGACAAAGGCGCATTATCTATCCCGATGCGCTCCCGGGCGAATCGCAAATGGGGGGAGGTGTACAGGCCGACTCGGTTGACTTTCGATGACGGACCGGCATACTGCGAGATGATAGACGTGATGAAGGACGAAGTAGAGCCCTTTCCCTTGGTACCGGCGACATGGACTGCATTCAGGCGGTTCAGATCGGAGCGCTATTAATGGCAGAGACAAATATCATTAGCGACTCTACATCTATGCGCAATGCAGTTGGGTGTGAAGCAAACCTGATACCCGATACGTCTAACCCATTCAACCATCTCCGAAATAGACGTTTTGTTCATATCATCCCTGCTGCGCGTTTGGTTAAACCTCTGGATCGCCGCAAAATTAGTTTGCAGCGAATTGAGCGCTGCGATTGCATCCTAGAGCACATTCTGTCAGCGATCAATCCATGACGATATTCCGCGGGAATAGAGGGGCAGGAGATCAATTGACAGTCCATACGGCTTACCCCGTAACTGCGAGACATTATGCCAGAAGTAGAGAATTGTCGTAGCAAATAACTTCTCTGGAACAAAGGGTAGGTGCGAAAACTCCCCATCAAGGATCGTTCCTGTAGGGAATGCGCGGGGGTCTCGTGATCTTTCTGCAAGACTCACCGGAGATAAACCGGAGATATCACGTGAGTGGGTTGTGAGAAGATAACATCGAGATGTCCTAACAATGGTATATGTAATTATAAATACTACAGGAGACTCTCGATGGGATATGCTCGGTCAGCCATGGTGGTTGAATGGTGCGGCGCGACAAGGTGGATAGGTTTAAGAACCATTAAACGGGTTATTGGATTTGACAATCAGGGTATGATAAAACATAGAAAATATCTGGATTATGAATGACCGTGAAACAGTAAGTGAAAAGGTCTAAGAAGGCCAATACCGGGTGACAAGTTAGAAAAAGAGAAAATAGAAATACAGCCAGTCAACGATTAGCGAGGTAAAGAATGTAAAGAAAGAGCCGACCCATGACCCAGTCGGAAAAAAGAATGGAGTATCTACTCGATCCTCGTTTTCCCTTCTTCCAAGAAGCCCAAGCGAGCATTGCTATAGCCCCGTTGGTGTCTCTTGATAGGGATCCAATGCCCAAAAATTGGGTCTGATCGCGCCTTAACGAGCGCATCCTGGTAGCCTTCTGCGCCGGCTGAAGGAGTGTTCAGCTTTGGCCAGTTCACCTGTATTGACGTGGTTAGCACACTGTAACATGATTGCCATGGACTCGAGTAGATACTTACATAGAGCATTCCATGTCCAGAGACGAAACGCAGACACCAAGCAGCAACAGCTATCCAAAATATGGCAAACAGACGAAGAGGCCACACCGCGGAATCAGGGTCGCGCTTGGTGAGGATGAAAACCGTAATCATGAAGATACTTGCGGCAAGGATGTACGGAATAGACTGGATGGCCAATGGCCGACGGTCGAAGAAGAGCTGGAAGCTGCCAATGGTTGAATCTGGGGGAAGATAGGCTCCCAGGAACACATCGAAACCGTCTTGTCGGGGACCGTCCAGGAAATTATTGCGCACATATCGAGTGATAGAATTACTCAGATCTTGCACCATTCCGGCCCGCGTGCGGTTTCCGGTACGAGTAAAGTCCGTCTTCAAGGCCCCTGTACCGGAGTATGACTTGGACACGACATCGGCATTATCAGCCCAGATATTGCGGAAAAGATCTTCGAACGCCGGGTCGGCCGTGGCTTGTTCACCAGGGCTAAGGTATCCGGCCTCCACAAGCTGTTGTGTGATAGCCCAACGTCCAAGCATACTCTGCACGACGTTTGTCCGATCCAAACAATCCATACAGTTGGTTCGGACAACACTGGTTTGCACTGATCGAATGTCCAGTGATCCACCAGGAGCACCAGGGTTTTCCACACCACGGAAATAGCCACCTCGCGAAAGCCCGTTCACCAAGCGATCCATCAACAACTCAGCGCGATGCCACTTAAGGCCCTTGGTTTCGCTGTGGAAGTCAAAGTATATGTAGTGGAGACGGTCCAACTCCTTCTGGGTCTGTTTAGCTTCCAGAATGTGTACCTTTTCAGGTGTGGCGCCATTGGCCTCAGTATCCTCGGCTGTCGGCGATACCAATGCGCGCACCATTTGCTCATACGCACGTTTCACCCGCTCTTCCCGGCCCTTCTGATTCACCAGGTTGACCAGGTAGTTCTCTCCATAAAGTTCAATTTGCTCGACAAAATGCTTGCGCGCCGCATCAACCGCCGTCTCCACCCCACGAACCTGAAGCTTCGGGGTATACTTGAGGTCATTGACTTCCGCCCAGTAGACTGGAACACTTCCTCTGGTTTGCACGAAGGATAGAACCTGCGTATCTTGGCCTGCCTTTTCATCCTTCATCGATTGTCCAACAGCAAACCCTGAGAGCCCACCGGCCGTGTCGTTCAGGATCACAATTTGTTCCGTTTCGTTGTAGTTGGAGACATGGCCTTGTTCATCAATGCCCCGCGAGAAGTATCTTGTACCAGCCCGATGTCTCGACCTCCTAGTGATTAGGGCAAACACAAACGATGTCGACTTGACTTTTGCCGGACTAATGCGCAGCATACCGAACATCACTGGCAAGATGTATGGATCGATTCCGGGCTGAGCACCGTAACGGACACCAGTGTTGTCATGTTCTCCGAGACTAAAATCAATCAAGTCGGACTGGATGAAGCGATTCCAGAAGAAGCGATCATCAGCGCGTTTCCACATGGGAAGACTTTGGTCACTCTGTGATTGACGCTGAAAACTGTTGGTGAGGTCCAGAGTGTAAGAGAAGTACATCGGTCCAGTCCGAAGCAGCTCCTTCAACAGCGCCAGATAGGTATCCTCATCATAGTCATGCAAAGGACGCTCACGCAGAGGTAGGAACTCTGTTGCGGCCACCTTGTAAACCATATGGCCGCGGAGCCTTCCCATCGGCTGAGCCTTGGTGATGACAATGAGATACTTGTCTGTTGTTCCATCAGCATCGCACACTAGTTACAGTTCCCCAATTTCTTTTTCTTACCAAGTTTCAGTTTGATAATGCCCAGAATTCCAGCGATGCTGCTGATCCGCTTTGCCCCTGACAAGGTACCATCGTGGAGGCGCAAGTCTCCGGTTGGCCGGTCCACGATGAGCGATGGGGCATCTGGTGACGAGGGAGAGGTGAAAGCATAGTGCGACGACGAGGCGTGCAGATTAATATCACGGAACGGAAGCACAGGAGGTGCCATGATGCGTAGCAGGTCGACAGGGGATCGATTTTATGGTCAGAACGAGGGAAGGAGTGGGTAGGGAACTAGACTGATATCGGACAAGTAGTGAAGTAGTATGGAGTTGATAAAGGAAAGCACCACAAAGAGCCTCAACGCATGGCGCAGTAAGAGAGTGACGGTGACAATGAATCAAATAGCAAACAATGTCAACACAATTCTGACTGATGAGAGAACCCAACGATGATCTCCTGGTTGTTGGTTGTCAGTTGCTAGCCACGGGATGATGCCGCCACACCGCCCACCGCGCCCCGCCGAAACCGAAGGCGGTGAAGTGCTGAATTGTGGCTGAGGTCTCCCTTCGTCATCTGACAGCGTACTGTACGGTAACGTTTAGTCAAACACTCCCAGCGTCCCCGATCTGCCCACTCGCCTCAATAACTAAACTATTACTGCTACTGCCTGCTAAGAATCATCCAGCCTAATCTCCATCTCCCCTCGCCCTGTTTCTGTCCCGAACGTGGGTTAGATCTTCCGTTCTTCTATAATACTACTTCTATTCTCCTTTCCTCCCATCGCTTCCCACCCGCGCACCCTGATTATGGCTTCTAGAGCGGCAGCAGGAGCCCGCCCGGGCGCCAGATTCGCCCAGTTCAAGCTGGTCTTGCTTGGTGAGCCCTCTCCTACATTTCCCGCTCTAACTTTTTGGACATTCTTTGAGATACATGATGGATGAGACGGTCGCTGACTCGGGTTGTTTGATTGATTATAGGAGAATCTGCTGTCGGAAAGGTTGAAAGAGATCCCTTCGCCTCCCGCTATTGTTACCGTCACTAACATGGATGCTACTCTTCTAGAGTTCGCTCGTTCTGAGATTCGTCAAAGTGAGTGATCGGGAAAAAATTCAAGGATATGAAGGATTTTCGGAATAGGATGCCCATATTGACATATGGAATAGGATCAATTTGATGACTACCGAGAGTCGACAATTGGCGCCGCCTTTCTGACACAGACCATCTCGCTGGACGAAAACACGACAGTCAAGTTCGAAATCTGGGATACCGCCGGCCAAGAAAGATACAAGTCTCTGGCTCCCATGTACTATAGAAACGCCAACTGCGCCGTTGTGGTTTATGACATCACCCAAGCTGTACGATCCCTTCTCTTTTCGTTCTTCATCTCTTGAAATATGTAAGTTTGCGGCAAGATGCTAATCAGGCTTGTCTAAACAGTCTTCGTTGGATAAGGCCAAATCGTGGGTGAAGGAACTGCAGCGCCAGGCAAATGAGAACATCGTGATTGCCCTCGCGGGTAACAAGCTCGACCTCGTCAACGAGAGTCCGGACAAGAGAGCGATCCCAACGGCTGATGCCGAGGCGTACGCGCGCGAAGCTGGATTGCTTTTCTTCGAAACGTCGGCAAAGACCTCTTCGAACGTGCGAGAGCTATTCACCGCCATCGCAAAGAAGCTGCCGCTAGACCAAGCCGGACCACGGAATTTGCGAACCGCTCCCCGTCCCGGCGTTGACTTGCGGCCGGAGGCACCTGGTACTCAAGGCGCTGGAGCATGCAACTGTTAATCGTAATGCAAAACGACTGTCGCCTGTGATGTTTCTCGACACAAGAAACGACAGGCGTCTTCTGGCCTGATGCAGAATGATGATATCAGGGCACATTGCAACACTATGCTATTTCAATGAACCAGAATGTCTCTTTCTTTTCTTCCGTTCTGATGTGCAATCGGTGTTACGGTTTCCGGGGAGAGGGTTGGAACTAGATTATACTGTCAATCTTCCATCCAGCAAGCGGTCTCTCTACATTACGGCTGGGTCCTCGGTTGCGAATCTAACCTTGACTAACCTTCTCTTGCTGCCTTTTCGTTTCGTTCGACTAGGATTTCGATGCTGTTGTTTGTGCGAGGCAAGCCGCGTTCGCAGGCGCGTTTGGATTTGGCTCTCTAGACTTCAAAGAGCAGAAGATGCTGTGCTCTTTTATTTCCCCTTTTTTACCTTGACTCTATTTGCTGCTGCTTCTTACACCTGGCGTCTGCATCATTTCTTGCTTGGGTTGAATTCATGTTACTTTTTCCTTTCCTATTTTACTTCTCTTTACGCCTGGGGAATCTCAGTATGATCATATAATACTTATTATACGCTCGAATTGATGTCTCGATGAATGGACTTGTTCTAGAATACTTCAATGTGTCTTTTATCCTTATAGTAGTAACTATCGGTGCTCATCGACTGTGGCAGAAGCGCAATGTGGCGGTGCATTCATGGCGGTGCAGGATTCTCGGAGCGGATCGTAAAAGCATCATTCCAATTCCCGGTCCGCGTTTTCTCTCTCACGCCTAACATCACTTTCCCTCTCCCCCTCTATCACCCCCGCCACCAGCACTATTTGGTCCGGTAGTGCGGGTCATCATGCTGCGCTCCTCGATTCTTCAGAGCCGGCAATTGCTGTCGTCGCCCATTCGCCAGCGGACAGCGTCGCAATGGCTGTCTAGAGCTGGGGCTAGCAACCGGCTCTCCGGTCAGGTATGATGATATTACGTTGTGTCCCTCTGTCAAGGCTGGCTTGATTAATGGGTTTTGTTTTTATCTAGAGATTCTTCGCCGATGAGAAGTCCCCTGCTACCGGTTCTCCTACCCCCGCTTCTCCATCATCCGAGTCCACCGTCCCTCCAGAGAATGTTGCCAAGGCAGAACAAGGTGCGACTGCCATGTTACCGGATTGGAAGGTAGATCAATGATTCTTGATTGCTAAACCATTCTGCAGGATCCCAAGTCCCTCCGCATCCTCCGGCTCCTAAGACTGGACGTTTCCGTCGATTCCTGTTGTACTTGATTCTCACATCTGGAATTGCCTATGGTGGAGGTATCTTTTTGGCTTTGAAGTCGGACAACTTCCACGACTTTTTCACAGAGTTCGTGCCTTACGGTGAGGAATGCGTTCTTTACTTTGAGGAGCAGGACTTCTACCGCCGATTCCCGAATGCCTCGAAGCATCAGCACCGGATTCAGTCTACACCAAAGGATGCAGGCAAGCATGTCACCATCCCGAGCAAGAGTGGTCTTTTTTCGAAGGTCACAGATGAGGATGCCGGAGCCGATGTTTCGCAAAAGGGCCCTCATATGAGTGCTGTCCATGACAAGCCCGCCAGCACCAAAGCCGACGAGAGGGTTGCGACCGTTGGAAAGGCCAAGAGCGACAAGGCTGCTAAGGAGCAGAAGGCCAAGGATGAGAAGAAGCCCGCCGCTCCCATCCCTACTATTGAGCTTGCGCAAGTGCAGGAGGGAGGTGAAGCTATTGTTCAAGACCTGGTCAAGACCTTCAACGACATTGTCACAGTCATTAGCGCCGATGAGAACGCCGGCAAGTATTCTTCTTCCATTGCGAAGGCTAAAGAAGAAGTCCAGAAGATAGGCGAGAAGATTGTTGCAGTCCGTGAAGAGGCCCGCAAGGCTGCCCAAGACGAACTCACGAAGGTGCACGCGACTTTCGACGAGTCTGCACGGGAGCTGATCCGCCGCTTCGAGGAATCTCGCTCTGCAGATGCTGCTCAGTACCGTGAAGAGTTCGAGGTCGAGCGGGAGAGGTTGGCCCGTGCCTACCAGGACAAGATCCAGACCGAATTGCAAAGAGCTCAGCAAATCGCGGAACAGCGCCTGCAGAATGAACTCGTCGAGCAGGCTATTGAGCTTAACCGCAAGTACCTGCACAACATCCAGGACTTGGTTGAAAAGGAGCGCGAAGGGCGTCTGAGCAAGCTGAACGAGCTGACCAGCAGCGTTAGCGACCTTGAGAAGCTGACTACCGACTGGAGGGAGGTCATCGACTCGAACCTCAAGACCCAGCAGCTCCAGGTCGCTGTGGACGCAGTGCGCTCTGTTCTTGAGCGCTCTGAGGTTCCCCGGCCATTCATTCGTGAGCTTGTTGCTGTCAAGGAGCTGGCAGCTGATGACCACGTTGTTGAGGCAGCCATTGCTTCCATCAACCCCACCGCCTACCAGCGCGGTATTCCCTCTACTTCCCAGTTGATTGAGCGGTTCCGCCGTGTTGCCTCTGAGGTCCGCAAGGCTAGCCTTCTGCCTGAGGATGCTGGTATTGCCAGCCACGCTGCCAGCGTTGTCTTGAGCAAGGTCATGTTCAAGAAAGACCCCGTGGCTGATGGCGATGACGTTGAGAGTGTCCTCGTGCGGACTGAGAACCTTTTGGAGGAGGGCAATGTTGATGCTGCCGCCCGTGAGATGAACTCTCTCCAGGGATGGGCAAGAATCTTGAGCAAGGATTGGCTGGCAGATGCGCGCCGGGTCCTTGAGGTGAAGCAAGCTCTGGAGGTAAGTCACATCCACACCTGTGATTTGGGATAATTTGCTAACTCTTTCTTTCACAGGTTATTGAGACTGAGGCACGACTCCAGTGTCTGAGAGTGGAATAGATACATGACTTGAGCAGTCGTTTGGTTTTCCTTTTGTTAGTAAAATTCCCATGGAACTGTACATCTAGCTGTTCTTCTGCATTGTTAGGTTCAATGTCAGAAAATGCATTTTATTCTCGTTCAAGTCTGCCCCTTGGTATCTATATAGCCGCGTATAGTCCAATATGCGCAACCGTTCGGGAGCGTAGGTTTGCATTGTTTGCAACTGCACGTGCGTATGCATCGCAGGAGATCGGCCCCCGTCTTCATCGGCACTTCTACTTGTACTTTACGCTTTTTCTATCGCATCTGGGTACGATGCTGGTCTTTCTCTGTATTTGTTTTTCTGTTGTTGCCTCAGCTGTTTGACTAATCGTACCTGCCTTGATGCCTCCATGATTTCTGAGGCCGACGAACTACACTCCTCTCCTGACGACACTCCGTCCCACTCCCCGGACCTCTGATGTCGCAACAGTCAAATGACTCCTCCCACCCACCCCCTTCTATGGTCATACGTTCCGATTCGTCATACGGAAGCACTCCGTCGCGCCTACGTGAAGCTGATGGCGGGGCCGGTCGACAAAAAGACACGCAAATGAACGAGGGTCGAGCAAGCGGCGAGCTGGAAGGCAGCACCCTCGGGAGCAGCTCTCGCGATGGCGAGCGGGGAGGAACTCGGAGACAACGGAGGATGGGCTCAAGTAGCTTCTTGCTGGATTCGTCGTTTTTGCATAAGTCGAAGAGTCTGAGAGCTAGTCAGCATCAACATCCACGGCGCTCCGAACCCGATCGCAAAGAGAAGCGGAAGCCACCAGAGGCTGAGAAAAACGGTTCGAGAAAGAAATCGCGCCTTCCTTGGAGTCGCTACCGTCAGTCATTAGAAGAGTCGCTGTCGGAAACTGTTGATACCGGTTCACGAACCGTTCGTGAGGATCCTCAACCGTCGAATGCCGCGCGCGAAGAAGAACCGCATGAGGAGCCAGATAATACCCAGAGAGAGGCAAACCGGGGCTCAATAGGCCTCGATCAGGACTCTATTGAGATTGTAAACCTGGCTCTGAACCTGAACGAGTCGAGACGGAGAGGCAACATTGGTCGTTCAGCGTCTCATCGGGTTTCTGGGGGAGCTTGGACAGCCAGACAGCCGTCTGTTCACTACACAGATAGTCATGTGCCGGCTGTTGTGGGAGGTAGTCTGGAGAATCGCGGTCGAACCCAAGGACGTCGTAGCCTCACTCATTCGTTTGCCGACGGTCGTCCTCGGCCTCTAGACCCATACGCGCAGCAATATCCCGTCGATGAGCAGTTGTCTGTTTCCAACTTTCTACCAGATACAGTCAATGACGGTTCTCTGCCACATGATATCTCAGAGAGTACGCTTGCTAGGGTTGACAAAGCACGCCGTCACTTTGAATTATTCAACGAGTATCTACGCTTACTTCCGTCGCTCCCTCCTTTGAGAAGCCATGCCGCTGGGGAAAGTGGCTATGAGTCAACTCGCGTGCACAATCCCCTTCAGACTATCCGCAATCGAAAGGTCAGATATCGTGAGAGGTGCCCAATTAACGTCGAGAGAGAGGGTTGGGATGATGTCGCAACGGTTCATGAGTGGGTCAACACAGTCGAGCAACAATATGGCCATCAATCGCGTCAACCCAACGAGTGCTTGAAACTCCCACGACTAGGTCAAAGAACCTCCCGTGTACCCCAAGGCGAACACGACGATGCGGAATCATCCGCTGTCATATCTCCTTCTGATAGTGCGGGACCAGGAAGGCGCTCGAGTAGTGCTAAGGCACGGAGGCCGAGATTCGATTGGGTTGTCTCGTCGGCCGAGCTACTAGCTGACGCTGCATGGGTCGAAGATGGGTTGAACAAGAGTAAAATGACTGATAAGGACGGAAACAGCCTCTATCCAGATCCAATGGAGCTGCTCTCCTCAGATGCCAATTTCGATTCTTCTAGCGTCCAGCGTGCGTCACTGTCAGGAAAGGGGGTATCCTTGGATGTTCCTTCTCGAACATCGCTTTCAGACCGAGGCATGTCCCACGATTTACAGGGTGTTGGTCGCGGGCGACCGCGGCATAGATTTAAAAGTCCATCTAGTCCCATTCACAGCAGCAGTGCTTCGGCGAAGGGCGGGAAATTCGAACGACGATCCCGCAGTTCTTCCAGCGTTTCCATGGGCGCTGGATTGTCTGAAAGGTCGGGATTTTCCAGTGCTTTGTCCACGAATGTTAGGTCGACGCGGGACCCCGACTCGCCGCTGCATCGACCAAAGAAGGGCTCTGCGTGGGCAAACACCGATGAAAAACGACCCTCCATATCATCAGCAGCGAGCACGGATGATCGATATCGAATGTCCCTAGACGCCATGCAGAGCACTTCTCTTAACTCTCCTATGCATCCTGGCCCTTTTCCCAGTATAGCAGTCAATCTTTCTCCTCAAACGAGCCGTTCGCCCTCGCCGCCATCCAAGAAGCGGTTGTCTCGGAAGATCGCTGCTCATCGTGAGCGGAGTAAGAGCAAGAACCGTGCTAGAGAACAGCGTGAGGATCTTCCTTTGGACTCCCAGTTTTTGCGCAAGCACCCATCACCCGCCTATCTGGATGTTATAACTCTTTCGGGCACCGATCGCCCTGAGCAGCTTGAGCCGACCGCTCTCCCAGACCAGGTCTCGTCATCTCACCAGGATGATCAACCAATGGATGATACGCAAGGGCAAAAGGGAAGCGGTCAACATGAGTCCAAACTTCGCGGCATATTTAAAGGAAAGGGAAAGGTTACGGCGAAGGTTGGCAACGAAGTCTCAAAAATGGGCAACTTCATCTTGAAGAAAGACCATCCGGCACACTCTCGTCAGTCGTCATTCGCAACCAGTGCAACCTCCGATGATGCCGATCTCGAAACCGCCAACGTCGGCAAGACTGTCAATCCAAAGGGCTTCTTGCGCCGTTTCCCAACCCTGTCTGATGACAATGGTCGGTTTGCTCGCAAAGATCCGGAGAAAGATGCCAAAGCTCATGTGCCTTCTATACCACCTTTCACGTCACTTCCGGAGAATGACCGCGATGAGCAGCGAGAGACATCTGATCTTGAAAGTGCTCGTGATACAAGGGAAGTGCAAAGGAAGATCGTTGATACTCAAGCTGCTCAACCAGGCATGTTTGACACTCACATTTCCGTGGGAGGTCCCAATGAGAACTTTGGCATTGGACCTCCATTCCGCAATGTCCAGGAACAGAGTAAGAAGCAAATCAAGGATCCTTCTGTTCCTTTTAGTATGACCCGGCCACCTGTCACTGGTCTTGCGCAGGCCGAGGCATCTGCGCCACCGTCTGCTCAGAGCAAACGTCCAACCTTATCGGGTACCTGGACGATTTCAGATCGCAGCATTCCTACCTTGGCTGATCTCGGTGTATCCGAGAAACGGGAAATTGAACGCACGCGAGCTCTTCTCTTGTCTTCGGGGATCAAAGCACGAGAGATCACACGCCGTGCAGAAACTGTTCGCGATCCTCCGTCGGAATTCCTCTTGAATACGATGGATAACGCTTGCGCCTTTCCACGGGTGGCTCGACTACGGGAATTTGACCTCGCGGTTCAGAACCTACAGCGAAAATTTGAAAAGACACAGTTCCAATTCCAGCAATCGATGGACCGTTTTCCAAATGAGACCGTGTCGCCTCTAAAGTCGCGGTTGAGCAACCTGGAAAATCGGGTTAGCCATTCGCTCACGCCTCGAGTTCAAGCAGTGGCATCCGACGCCGAAGGCTTAAGCATTCAGTTGAATACTACGAGCACGCTGGCTCTGAAGCAGTTAAGTGATACACTGGACAAGGGCGTCAGAAAGCGTCGCCGGCGGTTACGCTGGGTGAGACGTGCTGGCTTTGTGATGCTCGAATGGGCTCTCGTGGGCATGCTCTGGTGGGTGTGGTTAATTGTCATGGCCTTCAAGGTGCTTCGCAGCGCCTTCCGCGGTGCGATTTCAGGAGTTCGATGGGTTCTATGGCTATGATGGCTGTTTCCGTCTCATTTCTATGGGTTTCATCTAAGCCCTAATACCTGTTTCTTTTCTGAGTGAGTTGGATGTCTCAGATCGTACACTGTTTTTTTATTTTTGCAAGATGCGTATATACCCCATCTTCTGGAGTTTCTGGCTTTTACCTTTTATCCTTTTTAATAGTTTACTTGGTCTGCATGCTTCATATGGTTCTTCAAGACATGTTTTGACATACTTTATGTTCTTCCTGTGTGTTTCTGGTTTTCGCATTCATCTGTACATATATCATTACTTTACTTGTAATCAACTTTATATTCGTTTCTTTTGAATCATCTGGTTTTTCATTCCTTTTATGTCCGTGAAACAATGACCTTGTCTGACGGGAGTGCCATGAAACGAACTGAAAGAGAACGCAAACACAAAGAGATGTAAGTGTTCATAATGCTCGCTGTTTAGGGCTCTCTCCACTAACCGTTTGTAGGATGTTGCAGGTGTTTATCAACTCCAAAGACATGGTTCTCTTCTTTCATATCCAGTTAGCATCCTCGGGGACACTTCTAGGATATAAATACCACCATAAGATCCCTGTTTGATCCCTCTTTCATCAACTCTATTGTTCTCTTCCATCAAGCTCTTTCAATCACAACAGCTTTCACAATTCCACAATCCAACCGGCCCACCAGTTTCACAGAAAGCATCCCCAATCACTTTATCAATATCAGCAACCCAACCAGCAAAATGCACCGTTTCTACGATAAGTCCTCTAACGATAGCGTTAGACCACCCCGGACCCCATCCCTCAAGCCCGACCAACCGCCCATGAAAACCAGCCCGCTGGAACCACCCCGTCTGCGTCGTTCCAACGCGATTAGACACGTGGGAGAAGCTCTGGTCAATTGTCGTCGTGAGGGCGCTCGTGCGGAATCATCTCCAACAACAGGTAGAATCCGGCCGTTGTCTTTTACGCGAACGGGTGGTCAGGATCGTATCAATACTGGCGCTGGTCACGTCCACAACACTAACAAGGTCATAGGCGATTTCGATATCCCGCCCATGGAGGACGAGTGGTTGTGGGAGGACATGCGCCGTCTACCGAACATTCTGACCTCCTTCATTAAATCCGGAATGCCAGCCGATGATCTAGGTTTCTATCTCGACAAGATGCTCTATGGCCGCGACAAGTGTGTCGGCGGGATCGTGACGAACTTGGTTAACAATAATGTCAGGTATGATGAGATCGCCGTCCACACGCTCAACCTCCTCGATCTATACGATGACAACGGCCAACTCCTGTCCGAGCAGATCGCACCCGCCGAGTCGCAATCGCGCTGCCGTCCTAACTGTCCCTTGCACTACAAGATAAACCATAGACAGGCCGTACAGACGCAGACTCCTCCCATCTCACCCTATGCACGCAGCGAGGAACTACTCTCCTACAACGACCCCAACACCACCTGTCTCGAAATCATCTGTCCTCAACCCCGCCACGCCGCGCTCGAGTTAGAATGTATCCAGCGCCTCTTAGCCGAAGATGCAAATGCAGACGCTATTTCTAGCGAAGACGAAGATGAAGACGGTGAGCAGCCCGATCCCGACCCCTTTGCCGATTTCGATCTCGCCTTCGACGCCCCGCACAACATCAATACTAACGCTTATGCTGGCAATGCTTATGGCCCCAGCAGCAGCATCAGCAGTAGCAGCAGCCCCTTTGATGGTGACTTCGCTATGCAGGACGCGCAGGCTATCCAGTATATCAATCCCGGTCCGGCTAGGTTCTATAGTCAGTGCTATGATGGTGACAGTATGCCTGTGCAGACTAACAGGAAGCAGCATAATGCGAGTGGGATCCCTGAAAAACTTCTTCTGGGAACGGCGCCGAAGCCGGGGCCGAAGAGGGAGAGGTTTTTGATTGACTAACTGGAAAACTGGCGATTGATTGACTACAGACAGATTGATTTGATCTTTTGTTACTGTGCTTTATTGAATGCTGTGTTCTGTCTGCTTTATGCTGCTTTTGTTGTCTCTTTAGATCATTCTGGCTTTTTGGCTTTTGTTATAGATCGCGTCGCTTTTGCGTGTTGGAATAGTGGTTCAAGCTCACGCCACAGGACTCTCAATCTAACCCGGCAAGAAAAGATAAGTTAGCCGCCCCCCCTCCCGCCCTCCCCGGCCTTCATCTGTTCATGTAGAGCTTGTACTTGAAGCTTGCACTTACCTTAGCCCTGTAGTATTGGTTGTTTGCAATGTTGTTTTGTCGTTTCATTGTTCTAGGTTGGGTTACAGGTAAGTCTATCCTATCCTGTGGGCTATGTTGGTGTTAAATAGGAAATACAAAACAAAAACCATCAAAATCGAAAAATGAGTTCGTTAGATATGTTCCCATTGTAATCCAATCTCATCTCATCTAATCTCAATCGTAATATAAACACCCCAGCTCTAATTTTCTCCCAGTAACCCTATCTCATCCCCCTCATACATACATACAGCAAGACCTAACCCACTATATATAACTTCACCTTCACACCATAACCATGTCATATCCAATTCACCTGGGGGCCGTTAATGCCTCGATGTAGACCGATACTTCGCCCCCGTCGTCCCATGATGCCGATGCGCCTGCGCGCGCTGCCAAGTCGGCGCATGCTCGGAGCGTCTCCTTCGCGAGACGCGCGGCGGTCGGCCTTGGGTGGTCACGCCCATGACGTCGCGGTCCACGTTGGAGATGTTTTGGTCTTCTTGGGCTTCAGATTCAGAGGGGGAGGGGGAGGGGATTTGCACGCGGTCTGGGGAGGAGGTTCGGTGGGAGGACATTGTGTAGTCTTGTATTCTGCAGTATAAAAGAATGGAAAGTAGAGTTATTGTAGTTTGTAGTGTGTTTGGGGAGAACGCTTGTCTATAAACCGCTGGTGGCACTCAACATAAGAGTGACCTCATTATGAAGGACATGCAATCGAAGGCAATTTATTATACAATACGCCACCATAGTCCAATAATCAGGCGCAATTCAAGTCATACCACTACAAATAATAGCCTAGAGGATCGGATGCAGTGGAGTTCCCCCGTGTATGTCGGAATCCATCATGTCCTCCCATCAGACCCCGGATGCCTCGGCGATGTCCATGAGAGGGGACACGAGGCGAGAACCATTTCCTTCCTTGGCTTGAAGCAGACGAAAAAGAACTCCATCGGTGTGGCCCGGAGCTCCGCGAGCCAGAATAGTCACGAAACGAAAACTGTCTTTCCCTTGGGGCCAAATCTGGTAGTCCTGACTCCGAGGATTTTCCGCGCCAGAGCTTCCAAAGTGACATGCGTTTCCCAAGTTTATGCACACGAGCTCGACGAGCCCCGATGGAAGAAAATAACTGCTGTAGAGTGGAGTCCAGAGGTACAAAGTCCATATCGATAGCTTCCAAAGACAAGGTGTTATAAGTGTCATAAACTGCGCCAGGCAGACCGATATGAGGTCGATCCCCTTGGAAGAACTGCTTGCTCGCATTTAGACTGTGAGAGCGCTCTGGTGGCATAACAGGAAGCCCGTTACCGGGGTATCTCAGTGTTCCGTTCACAGATTGACATCTTCGGATGAACGAGCTAAAGTTGGCTGCCAGCGTCACTGCACAGAGTGGAAGAAAGCCAAGATGTGTAGAGCACTCTGCCAGAGTTTCGTCTATGTCATCGTCTGCAGGTCGTTCAAAAGATATTTTGAGGCAGAGGGCCCACAGATCCGCATATAGACTGCAAACGACATAGAAGTCGCCAGTGGTGATGTCAAACTCATCTGGAAGCTTCTCTTGACGAATAAACTGAGTGTATGACGGATCGACGCAAACAACTAGCGATCCTTCTTGTATAGCCCATTTCTCACCAACTTCCAAGCGTATGTCCCTATACGAATGAAGACGAGTACAAAGACCGGCCTTGTTCTGCCGTAGGGGACTTTGTAGACGGCTCGGTATATTTTCCTCGGACGAGTTTGGGGATTCTGACTGATCGTTTACCGCAAAGAAGTAATCGCATTGTCTCTTCGTCGGTTCACTAAAAGGGCTCTGTGCTCTGTCAGAACACATCCGCCTGTGTTCCAGAGGACAGGACACTCACAAGCAATGGCGTTTCCGGATCCGAATTCGAACCAGCTTCTGTCGCTTGAGCTTCCGCCACGGCGGCTGCTATATCACAAAGCAATTCCCGTTTAGAGACTTCCTGTTCGTCTGTCGTTTTTTCACCAGCAATATCCCGGATATCGGTATCCTGTGCGGAATCCCTTAGACACACATCAGCAGAGCATTGCTCCAAGCTCTGCTTCATTGAGTTTCCGCAGCGTCCACACAAGATATCATCGTATCCACCAGAAAAGTCTTGGTCGTTGAAAGGCGGATCCGGGCTTAGGAGCCAAACTGGAGGTCGTTCCATGTACACGGCATGCCGACGTCTTTTAGTCACAGAGTCAGAACCTGGTCCATCTTCCAGGGTCCCTTTTGAAGTATCTTTGCGGAGCGGGGTCGCAGGAAGTTCATCGACGGGCACTGGATGTGAACTGTCGTCCTGGGAAGCATAGAAATCGAACAAGTCTATAAAAGACATGATAGAAGATGCAGCGTCCACTATTAGACAGAATAAGCGCGAAAGGTAAAAAGTACAATGGTGCTATTAGTATCAAAGAAGAATTCTGGAGGGAACAAAAGAGTTCCTCCGTGGTCAGGTTAGTGTTTATCAACTGAGGAAAGTGAAGGTGCTCCTTCCCTCTCCGGTGGAGACCAGTAATTTGGGGAAGGCGCGTGGCACATCTTGAGTTGCTCTCGTTCCGGGAGCATATCTAGTAGCTACCCAATAGTACTTTTCCATAATTCCGGGTATACTATTGCCTCAGTTGGGGAAGAGTCGGGTCGATATCACGTGATTCTATACGCACGCATTCGGCCATGTTTCTCTTGACTTTTTCTTTTTTTTTTCCCCATCTTTCACCCCGAAGAGCAGACACATATCTCCTAAATTCCCAATTGGAGAGGATATCTCAGACACAATGAATGTGACCTAACACTCCACGCACCATAAGGCTGATCGCAATGATATCATCGCCCGTTGATGTCATCAGCCCTACGGGACGGGATCTCAGGCAACACAAGTCCAAATCCCCAGACTAACCTGGAGACAACATTCTCCCTATCAGTCTCATTCCTTAATTTACCTCACGAAACCAATTGGCTAATTTGTCATTACTTTTCACGCAACAACGCCATGAGCTCCGCCAAGGACAACAACCCATCCGTTATCGAACAACGCGCCGAACCGACACCAGGGACTGGCAACGAGAGGTACATGGACGGCGTCAAAGACCAGGCCAACTCAACAGAGACGGGGAGTTCATTGGAGGATTTCGGGAATAATGCTAGTGCGATGATTGGGGAGTCGTTTAATGAGGTTAAGAATAGAGTCAGTTCGATATCGCCGGGGGAGGTGGTTGATGGTGTTCGGGAACGGATCCAGTCGATGATGAATGGGAATGGAAATGGAGGTGACGCGGAGAGTGAGCGAGCTGCGAAGCAGGGTTAGTCTGTTATCTATCTGATATTGTGGGCCTGGGGTACGTGTGCTAACGCTACGATAGAAGCAGAGAACACGCCGAGCCACGAAGAAATCCAACTTATCGAGAATATGGAAAGGGAGAAGATCGCAGAATTTCTCCAGGAAAAGCACATGAGTAACGCCAATTTACGACGCGGGAAATAATATCATAACTACCATATACCCCTCAGCCTGTACGTGATAGTCGTATATGCAATGTTATTAAGGTATTTACAAGACAACAAAAACTGGTCAATCATTCAACGAATATCAATAATAAACAACTCCCATATTTCGAAACCCTGCGCGACAACATTTACAACAGTGCGCGGAATCCCGGCTCGAATTTGCGCTCTAATTCACAAAAGTCGGCCACCTGGCCCAAGTGGTCAATTCCCCAGAATCCTTCCATCTCACCCTGGGGGTTCGTGCATTCGAACCAGGGAAGGCCGAAGGCACCGGATCTGAACGCGCGGTCGGTGTTTTCGCTCAATAGGCTCTTGATGTCTGATGTGGTGGACTGTCATCACAATTAGTATGGATATAATCACTCAGACTAAGGTGAACAACATACATCCTTCACAATCTCATGCGTTTTCTCTTTCCCCAACACCTTCTCCAGAATCGGGCCAAAAATCTCCGGCTGTATGACCTTGGAGTTCCCATCCGCCCAGAAGGCATAGTACACACTCGCGATCGCAGGGACAAGCTTTTCCGGGTATCTCTGGGAGATGGCGCAGAGAGCACGCTGCAAGCCAAGCGTCAATGGTGGGAAATCATTGGGGAAATGGTCGACCATGGGAACTCTGAAGTAACGAGACCATCGGATTCGTTCTTGGTTGATCCAGATGTCCTTGTCTGTGTTTATTAATATTAACTCATTTATTGCCCAGCTGGTTTCTCTTACTTTTAATCCTAATAGGCGGGGTGTTGCCACAAGAATGCATCAAACCACCCAGGAAGATGGGAACATAGGAGACGGTGCAATTGCGGAAGGCTGGGGAGTTCTGTTTATCGTTGTTTAGTTCGCCATCCATGTCGGTCTGGGAATGATTAGTTCCCCAGACTTACTTGCAGCGCGTGGAAAGCGATGTACGCAAAGGGGCTGACAATGTCAAAGTAGAGGGTGATTTTGGAAGTCATATTGATTAGGAGATTATAGGTTTCTTCTGGAACTGATGATGGACGAGAGTTGACGCCTGACACGGGCTGAACTGAATGAATCCTGAATCCAGATCGCGATCGCCGCGGCTGAGTCAGCTACCGAGGTCGTCGGTACTTTTTGAGTATCGATCGAGTTTATCGAGTTTGAAGTATTTATGGGCGGATTTGATTGTTTATAGGCAGTTTTGTATTGAGAAGGAGGACGTTCTCCCGCTGAGGTCTGAGCTGAGGGGTGTTGCGCAAGTAAACTGTCGTGCTAAAAATAGCTGCCACTCATGCTATTCCAACGAAGAGACAAAAGAAAGAAAGAGGACATAGCGAGAGAGCGCGTTAAAAGAGGAAGAAGAGGATGTGAATAACAATTATATATCCCAACTATCAACAACATCCAACGCGCCTTGCATCAATCCCAAAAACCCACCCCCCAAACAGGCAATATTAGGGCACCCCCAAACAGGAATAGCGCCTTCGCCCCGCCGCTCCATCTCACCCAAGATCTTTACAATGACCATATACCTTCAAACAACTCCAGTCCAATCCGCCACCAACAGCCAGTCAACATGGCCCCCATCCCCGTAACAATAGTAACGGGCTTCCTGGGCTCTGGCAAAACAACCCTCCTCCTAAACCTCATCCCACAACTCCCGCAATCCTACCGCCTAGCCCTCCTCAAAAACGAATATGGCGACGTTGCGATCGACTCCCAACTCGCCTCCACCCAATCCATCTCCGGCGTCCGCGAACTCCTCAATGGCTGCATCTGCTGCAACCTCGTCGGGCAGCTTGGCGATGCGCTAAACCAGCTCCGCGAAACCGTGCAGCCGGATCGTATTGTCATCGAGACGTCGGGAAGTGCGTTCCCTGCGACGCTGGCGATGGAGGTTAATCGGTTATCGCGCGAGGAAGAAAAGGAGGGAGAGGGCTTTGTGCTGGATGGGGTGATTAGTGTGATTGATGTGGAGAATTGGGAGGGGTACGAGGATACGAGTTACACGGCGAAGTTGCAGGCGAGGTATACGGATTTGATTATTTTTAATAAGTGGGAGGGGGTTTCGGAGAGGAGGTTTGATACCTGTCTTGACAGGGTGGGGGATTTGGAGGTTGAGACGCCGTATGTCAAGTCTGATCGGGGGAGGGTAGATAAAGATGTGCTCTTGGGGATTGATGGGGCGATGTTTGCGAAGGAGGATGCGGATGTGGTTTTGGGCCAAGCGCATCATGACGACCACGAGCACGGCCACGAGCACAAGCACAATCATCAGTCCGAGGTCGAAGTGCTCTCTGTTACCCTGAAATCAGACCAGACCGTCAACGTCGCCTCCCTTGAGCAACTCCTCTCGTCCGCACCGAAAGAAGAAGTCTACCGCATCAAGGGCATCCTCCGCTGTTCCACCAGCGCTCCGCCAGCAGAGTCATCCGAAAGACTCAACGAACCCAGACCGACGCCCTCGCCAGATTCTCCCCTGTCTCAGTATTATATCCTCAACTGGGCATTTGGGCGCTGGGCTTTCACGCCATCCGCTGTGGTTGCGGAATCGGCAGACCCAGGCGTGGCCGCTCGTTTGACGTTCATCCTCGCGCGGTACGAATCTGGGAAGTGGAAGAAGAAGTTGGAGGCCGGTGGGCTTGTGCAAGCGAATGAGGGAGCTGAGTTGTCGATAGAGCGACTTGTTTAGATATTCATCTACATACTACACGATTATAGAGGATGGAGCTGGCACTCCTGGATGTGGCTTCAGTAAATAACCAAGAACTTTTCATGCTGTATATATGCCGCTTCGTGTAATTTGCAGCCAGTCAGTCACCAAAAGTAACAATACACTTTTATAAACGCAAGAGCGCACGTCTAACCTGTTGATTAAACAGCAAAGGATTACTAGAAACAACGATGACGACGACAGAAGTACAGATGAAACACGACTCTAATCTAAAAGCAAGTAACGTGGCCTACAGGGCCAATGACAAACATACAAGAAAACAAAGCATAGTATAAAAACAAATCAGTAGTTAAGGAGAGCAGATGCCCCGGCTTCGCTAGAGATGTAAATCACCTCGTGGTTGTCGGAGAAGCCGTTGAAACGCGTAGCGCTACACTTGGTGTACGCTCCCATCTCCTCGAAGAACAGCCAGTCTCCGACATCCAACATTCCGGGCAGCACGATGTGCTGGGTGATGACATCGATTCCATCGCAGGTAGGACCCCAGATGGAGTAGTGAACGCCTTCAGCGGAGCGGTCGATGCCATTCGCACAGGACAGGATCTGCGCGACCGGATGCTGGTGGTCGAATATGATGTTCGAGAAGTTGCCGTACACGCCATCGTTCAGATAGATCATGTACGCGTCGCGCGTAGAATCTGTCGGGTCAGGGATGTCGCGACGTGCAATGACGTTGGCCGCCAAGGTAAAGGCGTTGGCCACGTAGTAGCGACCGGGCTCCGCGATGATACGGACGTGAGGCGGGAAGTAGGCATCAAGCGCCTCGCCCAAATATCCAGCGAACTTCTCAAACGTGTCATGGCTGAAACCACCGCCCACATCCAAAGTGTGGAGCTCGTGGCCCACTTCCACCGCCTGGTCGAATACCATACGCGCATCCTGGACGGCTTTGACGAACGCGCTGGGGTCCTCGGCACCCGAGCCGACGTGGAAGCTCACGCCAACCACCTTGAGCTCGAGTTGCGCGGCCAATTCGAGAAGCTGGCGCGCGACATCCAAAGATGCGCCAAATTTCATGCTCAGACGGCACAAGCTAGTCGAGTCGTCCGTCAAGATGCGCAGGTACAGCTCAGCGTCCGGGAAACACGCCTTAATTTTGTAGAGCTCGTCCGCATTGTCAAAGGTCATCTGCTTCACTCCCACCTGAGCCGCATAGCGCAAGTACGACTTGGTCTTGCAAGGTTGCGCGTAGATGATGCGGCTCGGATCGATACCGGTCGCGAGGGCCAAGTCAATCTCAGATTTGGAAGCACAGTCAAAACCGTTTCCAAGCTGAGCCATGAGACGAAGAATCTCCGGGTCGGGGTTGCACTTGACCGCTAATTGATTGTCAACGTGAATGCTCAAGCCTAACGAGAGACGGGAACATACCGTAAAAAGGCTTCACACGGCCCAATTGCATTTTCCAGCGCAGATGCTGGCGGTAGATTTCGCCCATGTCTGCAACATAGAACGCATCCTCCTCTCCGGCGCCACATTGGTCAACATCCACTTCAGCCGCACGCTTCTTCAAGACGTCCAGGACAAGGTCCTTGGCCGTCAACCTCGATTGCAACGATTCGTCCCCTCCATGATTACCAAGCGGATTGAAATTATTATGAGAATGTATTATCTCAGGTTTGTGTTTGGTCGCGAGAATCTCAACGGGAGGGACACAAGCAGTAGGTGCCATAACCACACGTGCTATCGAGTGCACGAGGATGGAAACCTGAGTTGGTAGATGGGAAACGGAAAGACGATTTTATATGGTAAAGAAAACAAAAAAAAAAAAAAAAAAAAAAGAGTGGTTGAGCAGTTTTCTGGAAGGAAACTGATCAGACCGAAAAAAAAAAGTAGAAAACTTTCAGAACGCGAAAAGCGTATTAGGGAGGACGAAAAGTTTCGCAACCGAGGTTGACTGGACCAAGCCTCCTAGACCCTTCCTCCTGAAGAGGAAGAACCTTCAGAGAAGTCCTATGCGGCAGCTCAAGGGGTGAGGGATTAAGCTGGAAGGGCGTCAACGGGGGCAAAAATGACGCAGCGGAGAAAGACGCGGGGATCGATGGCAGCCGGAGGTGGAATGTTGTTAAGAGTGTCGCGAGGACGTCTATGGCAGACAATTTGACGAAAAAGGGCGCGCGAGGCTGCGAGAGCCGTGGTGAGCTGGTGCCTTTGGAACAGCTGATTCCAAAGGCGACGGAAATATTTTTTAAAGACAGAAACCTTGATTTCTGGAGAAAGGGTGACGGTCAGCGAAATGAACGAGGGAATTAATCTGGTTTTATATCCCAGGAAGGACGGCCTATGTAGTGAGAAGTGGTGGGGGAGTAGCGTTGCAGAGGAATTTTCTGGTGTGAGGCTTAGGGCAAAGGGCACGCTAATGGAGGGGGTCAAGGCACACAAGCCATGGATACCAACAGAGGATCACATCGATAGTCTGGGATAAGGGGGTTGAAGAACAGCAAAACGCTCACCTGGCAATTGGTTCAATTTTTTGCTCGTTCAGACGGGGAGGTCGTCTTGTTATGAGGGAGAAACGAGAGCCAGCAGCGCCGATGATGAAAAAAGACTGACGGGTCCTTAGTCAGCAGCCCGTCGCTTAGCCTAGAACGGAATCTTCCGAGAGGCCGCTTTTTCCTGATTTGGGAGGCCGCTTCTACGGGGAGGACAAAAATGACTCAAATTGCAAGGAAATAATTGACCGATAATATTATGGTTGTTATAGCAGGGCCTCCTGATCGTGTCTTACTTTCGCCACAGCCATAAGTGGCTGAACTGAGTACCGAGATATATGTCCTCCGTGCATACACTCTAATTGCAGAGCCCAACCATACATCACATCGACGCGTCCAGCACAGTTCATCGAAGAAGTCGAAGCTGAAAAGAAGCGCTCCCCCTGAAAATCGGCCAGCAATGATGTTATGCCACTGTTATGACGCACTTGTCGGGCTTGTTTCCACATCCACGCACGGACCAGAACACAAAAGAAATTTCCTGGGCAGCAATCCGCCGCCCACTCATTGGTGATCCGGGTTTTGGAAATCCAGACGGAAGGACCGAGCAGAACCCTGGAGGTGGTCAGAAGAGCGGTCGAGATGGCTTCTTCGGAGGTTTTGGGTGTATCATCCGGACTCCGGCTGTGGATTCCGTCCATAAGAATGCAGCTCAATACAATCTAATTGGTCATGTTGTGCCGGGAGCGATAGTGTCTGGACTTGGTGCCGATCGCAGAGTCCTGCAGACTGCATCAGGTCAGAAAAGATTGCTTCGCTTTCATGGCGCCGCTTTAATGCCACGAGAATGAGTACATTCGGGGAACTTTGTACGAGCCGGTCTAGAACTGAGACTAACGCAGGCAAACTGTCGGCGTTATATGTACAGTCCGAAACGAGAATCAGGTCTATAGGCTCGTGGCAGAGATTCTCCGGCAGGGGTTCGTCCCAGTCGAGGTTTTGATATTCAATCTTGGATGACTGCGCTGGTTTGGCCGCAGTGATATTTTGCATTACAATGTCCTCAACTTCAGGTAGGTCGGTGAGCAGAACAGAGCACTGTGGGAGCAGTTCCGCCAAAGCAATGCCTACAATCCCGCAACCCGATCCCAGTTCAAGAGCCTGAAGGGGCTTGTCACGCGGGTTCTGTAGAATTTCTGAAAGCACCGGCAGGGTAGATTCGGGACCACCTTGCACGATCTGCTCAAGATGTATCACTGATGCAAGGGCTGCATCCCTAATGGACAAGCCAAAATAGTACTGTTTAGAATGATGGATGAGAATTTGGAGGGTTGACGCCCGCTCACCAGATATGCCGGGCAATGCTGTTGCCTGTCTCCTCCCATATTCTCAAATCCAACCGGTCAGTAGGACCAAACCGTCTCTCCACAAGTTTCTCTGCCACCAGAGGCTGAGACCCTCCAAAAGGTGCGCTCCAGCCGGAGACCACCAAAGGGGCGCTGGTGGGTCCCAATATAGCATCGTTCCAACGAGTTTCTGGTCTCCGCGATTCAATTGCACTAACGCTTAGGACCACAGTCTGTCGTGCGAGATGCTCGGGAAACGGCCCAAGTGAAATGGGAAGCTCTCGTTTGCCGGCGGTCCATTTGAGAGGCTCTTTGTACAGGATTCTTTCTGTCTGATCAACACTCAAGGTTGCAAGCAAATGTGCGTCCTCAGCCAGGAATGCATCACCCAGATCCGTAGTGATACAGATCAGAGCAGAGACAGAAACAGCTCCTTTTTCCTTCTGGAATCGGGGAGTCTTGAGGAAGCGAATGTAAAAGACCATCCTGTGTGGGCGGACAGAAGATGATCCAGTAAGTGCAGAAATTCCAAAACTATCTCTTATACTGCCATGCGGTTTTCGTACTATGTATGTTGAAGCAATTCGATAAAAATGGAAATAAACCCAGATCCCGTGACGGCACGTGCCTTTCTGACTAATTTTTTAAGCCTGAGGCCGCTAAATGACATCGTAAGGCGGAGACTGCATACGAACTCCCCATCAGGGACAGCGTACACAGCTATTGAGCTACTGAGTTTAACCACGCTCATCCTTTCCTGTAATTCTCGCGACAAATGTGACTGGTCATAGTGGGTTGGAATAACCTACGCTCGATTCTGCTCTCGCCCTTCTTTCGCGCTTTCCCGACATGATGCGACCCAGAGACCCTCGCATTCGCCAAACCCTCAACCAGATCTCCTCCAACCTTGAAAGCGCAAACGAGACGGCCCAGGAAGGCATCTACGCCTTTTCGCAGAACTACATCTCGCCATGTTTTGCCAGTATCGGGAACTGCGTTTACGCATGCACAGCGCCATGTCTCCCTAGTCGTGAAGACCAGATCCGGCGTCGACGACGGGGCCGGGCGGAGGCCAATTTCGATTTCTATGATGACTGGGATAATGATATTGCCAATGATAGCCTGTTAGGCTGGGGATCTGATGAGCTTGATCGTTTGCTAGCTGGGAGTGGTCTTGCACGCGGGATTGGGGACCAACCACGCCGACAGCGAAAGATGAGTTATGGGACGCGCGGTACCAGGAGAAAGAGCAGTGTGCTTGTACCTGAGAACAGAAACGATCCGACAGTCATACCTAGCTCTTCATTTTTGGGCTTCTTGGAACGTTTCCCTTGGAGATTGGGAGCGCGGGGACAGAAGTACCGTCCATCGGCTGCAGATCTGCAGGAGCATCCCGGAGGACGTCGTTTTGGCCGTGAAGAAGAGCCATTACTTGAGACTGGTGATGGATCTGAGGATCCTGCTTCTTATGGTAACAACAGCAGAGATCGAAGCGCAACCCAGTCGTCACGAGAGACTACCAACTCTTTGAGTTCCCGGGGTGATTTGATTATGAGTGACGAGGAAGAGGATGCGGTGCCATTAGATGATGAATTTGCCTTGGCGTTGGGCCGTCGCGGCACAGGTTTAGACTCCGATGACCAGTCTGGAAGAAAATTATCGGCGAGAAGGTCCACTTCGGGGACCGTCAGTTCTACAACAGACGCTTCTCTGAAGGAATTACGAATGAAAAAGAAGAGAAGTAGTCGCATTCAGTCGCCTCGAGTCATTGCTGTCGATACGCAGACTCCTGATGCCCAGTCATTGGATGACTTGAAGAGAGAGGAAGAGCAGGCTGAACTCAAAGAGGAGCAAGAGATTATCGAGAAACGGTTTGCCGCGCAAAGATTGGCTTCAAACCGTGGACTCGATCAGAACAACAAGGTATTACACGATGCAGCAATCCCTCATACACGTGTGGCTAATGTATGAACCAGTCAACATCTCGTCCTTCTCTGTCTGGACACTCTACGACAGTTTCACCAAATGCCCAATATGCGACTGCCGTCCACTCGTTGCGGGAATCAATAAGTGACAGAAACTTGGCCGACGACCGTGACAATACGCAAACCGAACCTTTTCCATCTCTACCCCAAACTCCCGTATCGTCAACAGGTCATGAATCTTGGCCCGAAATGAAGGCGTCAGACGACAATCTGGGCTCTCCAAGTCCGGGTTCCGATAGAGCAACCGACAGCTGATTTATTATCATAATCATCTCATATTCTCTCTCAGGCAGCCTTGGCCATGCAGAATGGCCGGACCATTCCACTTGGCATCGGTTCTTGGACTCACGAGGCCAACGCTATGGCTATCCATTCTAGTTTGCAGGTCAAACTCTGGGAAATTGTACTACAGGAAACCACAGCCTGTAGAATTTCGTTGCTGCCCTTTTGTATAACTACGACACGATTCATGATATGATGCTTATACCCTCTTCTTGGAAATGACCGGGGCTCTACTAGAAACTGGTTTCATCTTGGATGTAAAAATATAATTGTTCCTTTTGAATTTGTTGCTGGCTCAATTGTGTTAATACTTCACCGATATTTGGATTAGAGCGGCCAACGACACAAATTTATTGCATGAATCTGGGGGCTCTGCATAGTGAAGTCCATCCCACATTCTTAAACTTCCGTTTTCGTCATCCCTGTACATAAACTCCACCCTTGGCCTGTGTTTATTAGCATCCTCCCTAAATCATTTGCATCATAATAACATATCTTACGGACAGCACAATGGCATCTCAATCAGGGTTCCCATCTAGTTACGATCCAAGCAAATACTACGATCCAGAGATTCAAACCGTCCGCGAGCCTGCAAGGACAATTTTCGAGGAATATAGCAAGATACCAAATGAGAGGATCGCGAATCATATCAACGAAGTGGTGAGGTTATGTGAAATGGGT
Organism: Aspergillus intermedius; assembly: GCA_039880815.1. Classification (NCBI taxonomy): domain Eukaryota; kingdom Fungi; phylum Ascomycota; class Eurotiomycetes; order Eurotiales; family Aspergillaceae; genus Aspergillus; species Aspergillus intermedius. The sequence continues at coordinate 299,733 of JBDODA010000011.1, read as the reverse complement.
AACCGAATATACATTGTAGCTAACAGCCATGAACTAGAGGAAACGTGCTTTTGCCGTGGTATGCTTTGCTCCGGATCACATAAACAAGTATATACCACGCTGCTGACAGCCGACTGCGCCTATCGATAGACCCCCTACCCATGCATTGGTCTTTTCAGATTCCTCGAACTAGACCTCCATCGAATGTCGATCTATCCTGAGATCCTAGAACGGGTTAAATCTGGCGACAAGCTTTTAGATCTAGGATGTGCACTGGGACAGGAACTCCGGCACCTGGTGAGCATACATACATACATACCAACCCAAAACCACCGCGCCTCCCCCCTCCCCGGGGGCCAGGAAATCCTCAACTAACAAATCGCCAGGTCCACGATGGCGCCCCCTCCACAAACCTGTACGGCTGTGACCTAACGGCCGATCTAATCAACGTCGGATACGTCCTCTTCAACGACCACACCACGCTTCAATCCCAATTCATCGTCAGCGACATCTTCGACAACAAGTCTGATCTAGTAACTCGCTTCACAGGCCACTTTGACATAATCAACGCCATGTCCTTCTTCCACCTTTTCACCTGGGACCAACAAATCGTCATCGCGAAGCGTATCGTAACCCTCCTCCGTCCTCGGCCTGGCTCTCTACTCGTCGGACGGCAGGTTGGGAAGATTAGGCATAGCGAGGGTCCTGAGGCGGAGGGGAGTTTGATTGGGTATTATCATAATGAGGAGAGTTGGAGGGCGATGTGGGAGGTTGTGGGGAGGGAGACGGGGACAAGGTGGAGGGTTGATGTTGTGGGAGAGAAATGGGGGGAGACTGCTAGTGAGGAGATTTTGAGGTTGGTTAGAGAGCAGGGGCAGATTAAAGTTAGGTTTGTTGTTAGGAGGGAGTGATTTTTATCAACTTCTAGTTTGTTTACTTGCATATGACTATGGATATTTACGTTCTGGGGTGTATTGAGGATGTTCTCACGTTCTTAGTCCGCTCTGCGTAGGCTGGAAGAGGATTCAGGGCGGGTCTGATAAACGGAGATTAGAAGTGTACTTCAACGCCCGTTTCCAGGCGAGGAGTTCACATTCCGGAATTGATATTGCGCTTGCTCCGTCCTCTCGTAGGAGACACGGAAACCTGTCTAAGACCATGGACGTAGAAGGTCGGAGGCAGGCTTACCTGTTCTTGGTTCGCGCGTAAGAGGTTGAGAAAAGAAGGTCAAGGAAGGAAGATAAGGAAAGATGAGTGAGGATATTGTACAAAATGTCTATATACAAACTTTTTCTTGGACGTAAGAAGCATCAACATCAGCATAAAACACAGGGTATACCACACATCATATCATGCATTTTGTATACGAAGAAACCAGAATAAATGGGTTATGATGGAAACGGGAAGCAAGCAGTTCAAACAGATGCAACGTCAACTTCACCCTCTTCAACATTCATGGAAAGCTTCCGCACCTCCCAACCTTCAGAGTCCGCCCAGTCCTTCTTCTCACCCAGCAAGCAAGCAGACTTGCGAGATCCCTCGACCAGGAATCTCTGCGCAGCCTCGTTAACGTCCTTCGCAGTGACGTCCAGCACCTGTTCTCTCCAGCGCTGGTCCATGTCATGAGTGACACCACTCATGAAGTAGCGAGCGCCCTCATCGTCAACGCTCATAGGCGCATCGAGACCCTGGAAGATGCCCAACTTGGCCTCGTTGATCTCGCGGTCGGACCAGGCGCGGTCTCGGGCGAAGATGCCACTGTTCTGGAACACCTTCAGGGTGTTGGCGGGGTTGGGATCACGGTAGCTGGTAAAGGCGAAGATGCCCTTGAGGGGTCCATTGCTGGCTCCGGCGCCGTACGCGCCTCCCTTCTCGCGAATTTCGGGGTGGAGGTAGTTGTGAGTGAGGAGCTGCGAGAGGACGCTCAGTCGTGCACTGGAGGGGTCGACAAATGGGACTGATTGCATTGCCAAGCCAGAGTAGTAGACCTTGAACGGCATGTCGTAGAATGCCTTGTCAACACCCAGGTTCATGCTGGAGGCTTCGGGAGCTGCGGTGGGTGCGCGGATTTGAGACAGGCCTCCAAGCCACTTTTGGAGTGTGGATTCATTTTGTGCAGCACTGCTGGGTTCGCAGACAAAGCGAACGCGAAGATTTGACGATCTAGAGATAGCAAATGACTGAATCAAGCGAAGCTTCTCAACCAGCTCTGCCAGGCGCTCGGGAGAAGTTTCGGCATCGCGAAGGAGGTTGGCCGTAGCCTGCAACTGCGCGAGACCGGTCTGCTGCTCTTGAACCCAGAAGCTTTGAGTGAGACTGGATGCAGCCGCATTCAACGCAAATCGATGGCCGGAACTGGCAACGGAGTCCAATGCACCATTTGTGACCAGTCGCAAAAGTTCTTGAATCATGGCAGGAGCGTAGGGACTAGTAAAGTCGGTTTCGGTGATGAGGGCAGAGAAGATCTCAAGCATCTCTGGAATGTTCTGATCCAGGGCAAATCCGGACAACTGAAGGCCTTCTTTGAACTTGCCGAGTTCGGTCGGAGAGGAAACATGGAACGACGACGTTGATACACCACCAGTCTTCAGTTTGATAAGGTCCTCCCATTGCTCCATCGTCCTGTTGGCCGTGCCCAATCGCATGATGCAGTCATTGAAGAGTGGCAAAAGCAGTCGAAGGTCATCAGGCAGACCCTCAAAAGCATTCAACGCTTGGAAGTAAGTGAGGCCGTTGGTTGGGGCCTCGCGCCAAACAACATCGACATCATCCACACGAGATTCCCGCACTGGCTTGCGCTCCTTCTCTCTGGAAATGTCCCTGACACGGAGCGAGGGCAAGCAGCTCAGGTCGACATTTTGAGCCTCTTCTTGAACCTTGAGAAGCTGCAACTCCTCTTCGCCAAGCTTGGCAACGGCGTTCTCCACGGATCCGTGCTGCTCAACGAGTTGATTAAACTTCTTCTCCTTCCGCACCATTTCCTTATCATCCAAGTCCTTGCCGAATGTGGGCGAGCCAACCATGTTGAAGGTCAAGCACTGGTCATTCATGAGATACTTTTGCATCAAAGATTCGAGATATCCACCCTTGGCATATCTTGCCTTGAACTCGTCAATGACCTCATTCCAGGAGAGCTCCTTCATTGGATCCGAGCCGTTGAGCCAGGAGGAGATCGTCTTATCCATCACGCCAATTCCGAAGTTGGCCGTTTTGTGTCGCAGCGACAGCTCCAACTGGTGCAAGAATCCCTGCACCTTCTCATCACTGAATCCGGCGGACAGCGACTCCTGATAGACCTTCTGAATGGCCCCTTTCACGGCGGGCGCATCTTGCTCACTGACACCAGTGACTCCAACAGAGAAAACGGGTGTCCTGCCCGAAGCATCAAGACCGGTGTTGGGGGTAAAAGACGATCCCAAGCCACTTTCAATCAATGCCCGATACATTGGGGATCCAAACCCGTCCAAGAGCAGAGAGGAAAGGATGCCGTTGGAGAAGGTCTCCACAACATCAGTTGCATCTCCCATATACCACGATGTCGAAGTCTTGAACTGTTTGTCTTGTCCAGCGAATGTATCGATGGGACCTGGAACAGTGACGTTCACCGGGCCACGCTTAAGATCAATAGGCTTCTTGATGTCCGTATCGGCTTGACCCTTGTCGAAACCATTCAACACATCGCCAATCTGTTTCAAGTGAGTGCCCAACGGCATGTCACCGTAGGTGAAGATCTTAGAGTTGCTGGGGTGATAGTTTCGTTTCGAAAAGTCGACCAATTGCTTGTGCGTAAGATCCGTAATGTACTCGGGGTCTCCACCAGAGTTGTTGAGGGCGGGGATAATGTTCTCCTTGTACTTGATGTAGTAGAGGTAGTTCGAATCGGAGATTTGACCCTTCATCTCGTTGTAAACAACGCCCTTGAACAGGATGTCCTCCGGAGTGAGTTTTCCTTTAGTTTGCTCGATCGCACGAGGGTTCTCGGGTCCCAAGCGCCATCCTTCCTGTCTGAAGTCCTCTTCCTTAAGCAGAGGGTGGAAACTAGCGTCGAGATACACCGAAAGGAGATTTTGGAAGTCTTGTGGGTTCGTCGTGGCAAAAGGATATGTGGTATGGTCGGACGCAGTGAAGGCATTCATAAAGTTTGATAGAGAGCGGGGAAGCATTTTGAAGAAGGGATCGCGAATGGGATATCTATTTGTATATCTCAGTTAGTACTTCCACCGTTAGAATGACCGGAAGGATGTTCTCACTTTTCGCTCCCACATAATGTTGTGTGCTCCAGAATATGCGGAACACCCGTAGCATCCGGGGGGTTGGTCTTGAATCCTATCCCAAAGACATTGTTCTGATCGTCCCTCGCCACGTGCATATAATCCGCATCGGTTTTGTCGTGCCTTAACCGCACTGCTGTGAGGTGTAGCTCCGGTACGTGTTTCTTCTCCTGCACTGTAAACCCGTGAAGCTTCTCACCCACTCCAGGGAAATTTTCCAGACTTGTCACCGTCGACGCATTCCGAATCTGGCTCCATCGTGATAAATCATAGTTCGACCTGAGTCCACGACTACCGGCGAGCTGTTGGCGCAAGATGGGAACCCGGCATTTGCTGGCTCCTAAGAACGGACGCAACATGGCACAAGCTGTCCAGTTGATGAAATGAATGAAAAATTGGACTCTCGAGAGTGATTGAATGAAGTTGTCGTCTCGTTGCGCTTTTGCCGACTGCACATCGAAAGCTTCGGCGAACCGAGGGGACGGAGGTCGGAAGCTGAGTCACCACCACGGGCGAGACCACACTGTCTGTAAGCAGGTCCAGAAGCGTCTAGCGAGCGTCAATGCGAGAATACCAGCCGCGAGTTGTATCCAAAAACAAAAACAAACAGCAGACGGTGGCCGGAAGTAGGTGAAGTGAGGTCAGCCACACCAGCCCCAAAGAAGATGTGCCAAGATCAATTACCCAATACGGCTTAGTGCATCCCCTCTTAATCAACGCCGACGATTGGATTCGATCCTCCTCTTCCCCAGGCAAAAGATCCTCGACTACGTGCGAAAATTGTGGGAATAAGTGTGGTTCTTCGTCTTCTGTCGACCTCGCTATACCAGGCTGATCTGTGTTTGTGTGTGTGAAAGGAAATAACATCGATTCATCATTGTGGCACTTTTGGCTTCTGGTTATCTTCCAGTTCTTCGTTGGTGGAATCCCTCCGTGCGAGTTCAACCGACGAGTCCTGGAGGGAAACTTGAGGCTTCCGTTAGACTCGATTCGATTTTCTCCCTGTTGTCCATTCGCTTTTGATTGAGCGCCATTCTCGTTCTGAGGTCGTTTTGCGCCTTCGTTCCAGATTGGTCCGGTGACCGGCTAAACCCACCTCCCGTGTCCTCGCACTTTTCGGCTTCCGTGGAGTCGCCCACGCGATCACCGTCTACGAGTCCACCGTCCCCAGAAGTCGAACCCCCGACTCCGTTCACCATGTCCTCCGCAGCAATGTCGAAAAAGAACAAGGGGAAGAAGGTTGCGGACCCCAATGAGACCTCCAAATTGCTAGCCGCCAAGATCTCACAGTTGGAGCAAGATGCAGCGGGGGAAAAGGATCAAGAAGCGGAAATTGGTGCGTGATTCTGCTTTGCAATTTTCGTTATGCGCTGGCAATTTCTCGTCGACCTTGGTTTGTGGGGTTTACATGTATAGCGGGGCAAAGATTTACCTAACTGATGGTTTGCGTCTACAGAGCGTGAAGTCAAGAAGGCTACGAGGGATCTGAACCAGCTGCTCAGCAACATAGAGTCCCCGATGACCCGACTAGAGACTGTCCACAAGAAATACACCGAACTTCTCGCCGACATGAAGAAGCTGGATCGCGACTATTCCAAGAGTAAAAAGCGCTCCGATCAACTGCAGAAGGACCAAGACAAGGGCAAATCGGAGTTGAACAAGACCGTCACCATGAAGGATAAACTGGAAAAGCTGTGCAGGGAGCTTACCAAGGAAAACAAGAAGGTCAAGGTGAGTGGCGATCCGGGGCTGAGCGGAATTTCGCGGACTCCTCCACCCGACTACGATCTCAACCGAGGCAACATCGAAACAAAACACTCGACTAATACGACTATGCCACCTAGGATGAGAATAAGAAACTGGAGGAAACTGAGAAGAAGGCACGGTTGATCGTCAATGAACGTCTGGACTCTCTCCTATATGACATTCAAGATGTCATGGCCGCCAAAGGCAATCCGCGCAACGAGAAGGTGGATATTGACTTGGACGAGGCGTGAGTCACGGAGCCACAAAAATCGCATTCCCTTTTCCTCGCCCACTGACAATATGCGATAGTTTACGTGCCAAGATTAAGACCATCGGGGAAAAATTCGAGATGCGCGAGTTACACTACAAGGCCCTCTTACGCAGCAAAGACGCAGAGATACAGTGCCTTACCGCCAAGTACGAAGAACAACGCCGTGCTGCCGAGAATGAAGCCGCCCGTTGTCGTGCGCTGAGCTCCCAGGTTTCGACGTTTTCGCATACAGAGGCTGAATTGCGCAGCCAGCTCAATATCTACGTGGAAAAGTTTAAGCAGGTATGGTTGTTCTGCTAGCTCTGCCCGTCTGTTATGACCTGCTGGTAATAATAATGTTTTAGGTGGAGGATACACTGAATAACAGCAACGAACTCTTCCTCACTTTCCGGAAAGAAATGGAGGAAATGTCGAAAAAGACCAAGCGCCTGGAAAAGGAGAACCTCACATTGACCCGAAAACATGACCAAACGAACCGAAATATACTCGAGATGGCAGAGGAGCGCACACGAAACCATGAGGAACTGGAAAAATGGCGAAAGAAGAGTCACCACTTGGAGGCACTGTGTCGACGAATGCAAGCGCAAGGTCGTGGTCAGGGTCTTCCCGCCGACCTGGACGGTGACGACGAGGGGACAGAGAGCGAATACGATGAGGACTATGAAGACGAGGAGGATGATGATGAGGATATCAGCGACGACGAGTACGAGCTTGAGCATGCAGGTCGGGAACTCAACGGGGGCAATGTTTCCCAGCAACCCGAGAAGCCTGTCTTTGGTCCACCACCGCCGCCGCAACTTCTGGAAGCACGAGCAGCGAATGGGAACAAGGCCATGATCAATGGATGTCACTAGCGACTACTCAGAACGAACATCAACATTGTTTTGAGAACAAAAGCAACAAAAACAAAAAACATGTGCTCTCTGTTTTGGTGATAAGAAGGCCACATAATGCACTTGTAGCCAGCACTTGTTGGAAAGCTTTTCTGTCATGGCTTGTGCTAGTGAATCACACTGTCAATTCAAGTTTGTTTTATTCAATTGGTTTGATTTGCTAAAGGAAGACCGAGAATGGAGAAAACGGGAAAAGAAATGGACTACAGCGGATGTAGACAAGCGTCTCGCAACCGTTTGGCCTTGTCCTGACGTCGGTCTCCTGACCGGTCTAGGACTCAATTATGTCTGGTTATATAGGATTGCACGGGTGCCGGGTTTGTCTGCTTCTTGCTGCTGTCCCTGTACAAGTACGTACCATGTTATTTACGTTTAAAAGCATGCCTCTTATACCACGGCCATGGATTATTCTACTACAATGCATTGAATCGGGAACTCGAATTGGTATCTTTCAGTATGTACATATTGGGGTAAAAGATAACCTCAGCTGTACTATAGTTTACTCGCTGGTTCGCTGATGTATGAACCACCTCGTCTCAACATGTCCACAGCCTGCTGGACCATCTCCCGGACAATCACACCGGCCGGTTGGATTTCCTGCACAATGGCCGAGACATCACCCATCAAATACGGGATCTCGACCTCCTTGTCGTTCTCAAAATCATGCTCAATAGGCACGACACCCTTAGCAGTCAACCGCGCAATCTCATCCGGCCGTTTCTCCCATTCCTTGACATATTCATTCGGCAGCATCCGTAGCGGTCGTCCTGAAATAACCAGCGTCCGCTTGGTTTCCCCATATTTCGCAGCCACAACAGCCTCCTTATGCAACCGACTAGCGCCACTCTCCTCAGACGCAACAAACCGCGTCCCAACCCAAACCCCAGCAGCCCCCAGCATCAACGCCGCCGCCAAACTCCTCCCATCATTAACACCCCCCGCAGCCACGACCAGCGCTGGCTGCCCTGTCAACGGACTCTTGAACCTCTTCGCCACGTCCACAACCGCAGGCACAAGCACGGAAAACGGCACATCCCCTGTATGCCCACCCCCTTCCCCACCCTGCGCACACACCATATCAACCCCCAACCTCAACGCCTTCTCCGCATGCTTCGGCGCGCCTACCATATTCATCACAAAAATCCCAGCCTCATGTAACCTCTTTATTGTCCGTTCGGGCGGAACACCCACCGCCGACACAAACAGCTTCGCCCCATGCTTGATAACAACCTCAATCAACTCATCCAGCTGCCCATGTGTATAATCGTGGTTCGTCGCGCGTGCATTACCACCAACCTGCGGCAGAGCTAAATCAACGCCGAAGGGGAGGCTAGGGTCGCGAAGGAGGGATTTGAGCTCTGTGAGCATCTCGGAAAGTTGGGAGGGGGTGTAACCAAGGCCGCCGACTGTTCCTAGACCACCGGCGTTGGAGACGGCAGCGGCGAGAGGGGCGCTTGAGGCGCGGGCCATTCCTGCAAGGAGGATGGGATGTTGGATGTTGAGGAGGGGGCAGAGGGGGGTCTGGAGGGACATGGTGATGGTATTCTGTAGAGAGGACTTGGGCGGTTAGTATCGTAGATAAAATGGTGGTGATGGTCATGGGCATACCAATTGGTGTAAGCAAGTAAACTGCGTATCGAGAACAATCAATCAAGATCCAATACTCTCGCTAATATCTTCATAAGAACATCACCCTATTCAATGAATGCTTATAAGTCGATGGAGACCCGACTCCTACAGATGCGGAGAGTGCGGAGACCCCAAATGATCCGGAGCCGAGCCGAGGTCGATTCGCTTCAATTGCCATTCTCTGTTTCCTTCATCTGTTTTGCGTATTCTTTTGGACTCTTTGATCGACAGATCTACTCGCAAGAATAGCCCCATTTGGCTCTGACTGCTGGTCCATTGACTTGAGGTCATCGTGAGAATCTGTTGGCAGCTTGGCTGATTAGGCCAACTGGGAATGGATAGTGAGACAGCGACGGAATGAAGACAACATAACAAAATATACGCGAAGTCCGAGGCTTATGATCTGCCTAATCCCGTTCAGAAAATGAAGGGATTGTCAATTAAGGCCGCCTTGAATGCCTCCATATCTCCACGGCTCGAATGTCTCAGTCAGACGGGAATGCGCAGGAGTTGCATATGACACCTCGCGCGAGAACAAACATGGATAAACTAAGAAATGCAAACCATTGAGCTCTTGCGATTGATCTGGGATTAAGGGATTTCCGGAGATACATACTAGTCAATAACTTGCCACATACTTGCGGAGAGCACATCTCGATTAGAATACTTGACCAAATGAGTCAATTCCGAGCCAATCGGTTCTTGACTTGTTTTGTTTCTCCTCAAAGTTCGTTGGCGTCTGTTTATTGTGGGATTTCATTGGAACTGACGATGCAATCGAATGCCGCAGTGATCAGAATCCACGGCCATTTGATCGGGCCTCATTCTTAACATTGTTTGTGTCTCTGGCAGCCATGCCAGTGTTGAGGTTCCGTTGAGGCGTCTATGACCTTCATATTCTACCTCTTCCCGTTTGTATCAGTCTCTCCACGTATTGTCTTGATAGCGCTTCACGATACAATATGAGGGTATCACAGGTCGGCCAAAGCTTGCTGTGCAGCTTCATCATCATGAGCTTAATAACATGTGCTGTCACGTCCTCGTTCCATATCGGCTCTTTTTCTCCTCAGCTTTCTTGGCTAAGAAGAAGTCTTCCCGGGTCTCTCATCACTGCGCCTGAGGGTGCAGTTGGGTACTATCATCCACCTCCGGGGCCTGTTGCCGATAGATCACAACCAGAAATGCAGTCGATAGAGACATTGGGTGTACCGCGAAAGACAACGACAGAGACCATGACAACGACTGCCCGAGAGTTTATGCATGAGTTAAGACAAGCGCCAGCAGCATCCGGCAATACAACCGCTATTCGGTACGTCCAATCGCAGATCTATGCAGTCCAACTAGCTAGCTGATGTTCTTGCCCCAGACCTAATGATAACACGGCTACGGTGACTGCCACCGCAACAGTCACTGAGCGCGTCATGGTAGCCAATGCGACGGCAATGGCAGATAGAGGCCGGTCATTGAGCACAGCAGGTCTTTTTATATCAATCTTCTTGTCTGTGCTGCATCTATAACTTGTTACTATCGTCTGATGTAAATAGTTGCCAATACGGCATTGGGTTTCAAGTCCAGCAATTCATGTTCCATATGATTAAATACAATCTACTCTTTTGTTTTCTACCATCGAAACAATAGTAAATAATAGAGACCTGCTGAATACTGCCGAAAGCGGTACTGTAATTACCGACGCCAAAACGACGCGTGATCCGCGTCCGCATATGGACCACCACAGCGGCAGCTCCAATTACTCCCCAACAACCGCATCGCAATACTCTAATAGAAAGAAATGAGAATGGCGAACGGTAACGCAAATAACAACTTCCTCAGTCCCCCAATGTCCGTCCATCATCTGCCCCCTTCACCCTCCACTCAATCACAATAACTAACCCGACGATCAACAGCGACGAAGAATATGCGCCGGCCTATCGCAACCCCTCACACTATAACCCACTACACACATTCAAGCTACCAAGTGGACAGGAAAAACACTATCAACAGCAATATGGCGACATGTACTTCCTCCGACTTGCCCGGTTAAAACCCGCCGCGGAACAAGTTGCGGCGGAGACGTGGGATGGGTTTAGCGTACGTGCTTATACTCGCTTGGGATATAGGATACATGTATCTGACAATTTGGAAGATTGCAGGGGAGCGTGCGCGTCGTGTGGAACGAGTGCTGGACGTGAGACAAGGAGAGCTTTGCTGGGTGGCCGGGACGATATACATGGATATGCCGCTGAAACCGAATATTCTGGAGGATTTGACGAAGGAGGTGAGATTGCTTGTTTTCGAATAAAGGGGCAAAGTTGACTTTGGTAGAACTTCACATTAGCCCCAGCTCCCCGACGCACATACATCGACTCCTTGAACCCCGAATCAACGCAATACATGTTGGAGGATGAATCGGGTCGTCTACGCTTAACAGGAAGTCTACTTCGATCTACGCAACTAGCCACTGGCGCTGTAATCGCTGTATTGGGAACGGAGAATGCGAATGGGGATTTTGAAGTGGTTGATATCAAGGTTCCGGATTTGCCTCGACAACCGCATCGGTGGGAGAGGGATCAAGCTCCGGAGACCGAAAGGAAAGGCAAGATTGCGTTTGTCAGTGGTCTTGGGATTACGGGGTCTTCGGGCGATACGTTGGCTTTGGAGCTTTTGGCGGACTATCTTCTCGGGTATACGGGGACGTCGAACGAGGATGAGAACGCGCCGCCCAATGCGTCTGCAATCACCAGACTAATCATCGCTGGTAACTCGCTCGGTGCCAACGTTACAGCTGCAGCTGCAGCAGCAGAAAATAGCGCCTCAAAAAAGAGCGGAACGAAGAAGTACGGTTATGACGCCTCCACATACAATGCATCCCCGATCACCCAGCTCGACTCCTTCCTTGCAGAGCTCCTACCCAGCATCCCCGTGACGCTAATGCCCGGAGAAACCGACCCGGCGAATTTCTCCCTCCCGCAACAAGGTATCCACCGCGCCATGTTCCCGCAAGCACGGGCATACTGCGGTCCGCCGCCATCGACCGATAACCAGACCCCCGAACCGGGCTGGCTGGACAGCGTGACGAATCCGTGGGAAGGAGATGTAGAAGGATGGCGGGTATGGGGTTCCAGTGGACAGAACGTCGACGATGTACTCCGATATCTGGATTTTCTGGATGATGACGGGAATGAGGACGCGAAGAACGGAGACATCGAGTCGCGGATTCGAGTCATGGAGTCTATGCTGCGATGGAGATGCGGTGTGCCCACTGCGCCGGATACAATCTGCACGTTCTCCCCCTCCCAACCTCTTTTTTATTTCCCCCCCTTATTATACACATGCTAACAACAGCAGGGTCCTACCCCTTCCAAACCCACGACCCCTTCGTCCTCCACTCCTGCCCACACATCTTCTTCGCGGGCAACCAGCCGCGCTTCAAAACCGCCCTGATAGAAGGCGAAGAGCCCCTTCTCGCGTCAAATGGGAACGGCACAGATACCGAAATGGCCGACGCTGACCAAGAAGCAGTGACTCAGCGCGTGCGGGTGCTTTCTATCCCGAGGTTCCAGGAGACGGGGGAGTTGGTACTGGTCGATACGGAGAGTTTGGAGGCTGAGGTTGTTAAATTTGGTGTTTTCAAAGGGCAAGAGGAGAAGCAATAATGCATAGTATATTGTAGTAGTAATGTTTTCTTTACGGAGTATAGACGGGCATATATAACCAATGCCAAGACCCACAAATATCTCGATTCGATTTTCACGAGAAAAATAATGCACAAACACCCCAAATAAACAGGGCCAGGGGCCAATAGCAATATGCTGCTCAACGAACACACGGGTACGCAATACCACTTCCAACTCCTAACGTACTTTCCGTCCATTAAAAAAAAAACACCCCTAACTTGGTAGACAAATATCCACCACAGCCATCTCAACCACCCCCATCCTCCTAGTCCCCTATTCCCACTGGCACGTACCACGTTATCACGAATGGATGAAAGATGAGGTATCTCTTTCTACTTTATACATACCATTCACAGAAATGGGAAATGCTGATAGTACATGAAGGAAATCCAACAAGCAACAGCCTCCGAACCCCTCACCCTAGAAGAGGAATACGCCATGCAGCGTAGCTGGCGCCAAGACCCCGACAAACTAACATTCATTATCTGCCAACCTGTTATTTCTACCCCAGTCCCAGCACCAGGTGTACACAGGACCATCAAAGCCCGAGAAGATGACGCCGAAGCCAAAATGCTCGGCGACATTAACCTCTTTCTGCGCGTCGACGAAGGCGACGTCGACGAGGACATCACTGCCCCCACAGAACGCCTTATTATAGGCGAAATCGAACTGATGATTGCTGAGAAGCGGAATCATCGTCAGGGTTATGGGAGGGCTGCGCTGCTTTGCTTCATGCGGTATATTATTGAGCATGAGGCTGAGATATTGGGCGAGTTTGTGCCGTCTACGTTTGCGTGCGGGACGGTGGGGGAGAAGTCGAAGGTTTTACTTACGGGCGATGGGAGGAGGAGTTGGAAGTTTTCTTTTTTGAGTGTGAAGATTGGGGAGGGGAATAAGGCTAGTTTGGCGCTTTTTGAGAGTGTGGGGTTTAGGAGGGTTTCTGAGGCGAATTTCTTTGGGGAGGTCGAGTTGAGGAGGGAGAGGGGGGATTTGGGGGGTGAGAGGGTTAGGGAGGGGGTTGAGGGGGGTGTTGGAGGGTATGTTGAGTTGGATTATGTTCAGTAGGGTGGTCATGCTGTTATGAATTTATGCGTCATGCAAATATAGATGTATAGAGTACAATTATCTTGTTGAACGCCTATCTATGGTAATGTTCTTGAATTGTCCCGGATATCTTCTTGTCGTGACTGCCCTTAGTACCAGTTGATTTCCGCAGTATATCCGAGAAACGCACAGCGTACAATTTACTAGAGAACCATTAACAGATGCACTTAACCCTAGGACAAAGCAATACATACAGAATCTAGTTAGCGTTGAACAGGGCAGGACCAGGCATAGGGTAGCTGCTAAGGTCCGAGTAGATATCAAACTTGATACCCTTGTCGCTAGCCTTGTACAGCTGCTCACCAGCAGTACCAGTCGGGCTAGCATTACCACCACCAGTAACCTTAACATTGACACACTGCACATAGTTCTGCGCACCGTTCTCTTGACCAGCCGAGTGCAGCGCAATCAGCTCATGGCGCAGAACATAGTTGCCGTCAGGAACAGCCTCGGGCATCGTGAACGTGTAGGTGTTGTTGTTCTCAATCATGTTGTCACTGGCCCAGGTACCCGGGGCATTGCTGCCGTCGATCAGACCCTGCTGGTCGATCTTGAAGAACTTGAGGCTGGTCTTGTCGACCTTGGAGCAGTCACCGTTGCAGGGGGCCAGGTAGTTGAGGATGGGGCCGTGGTGGGACTCGGGCCACTCGGTCCACTGCATTTCGATCTTGGAGCCGGCCTTGACATTGGCGGTTAGGGCGCCCGGCTTTGCGTCTTCGTGGCAGATGATGTCGGGGGACGAGTAGCTGTCGGGGGAGACGAAGCCGAGGTCAGTGGCTTGGGTGGACCAGCCGATGGTGTCGGGGGCGTTGTCGGTGTAGGCGTAGGTGTCGACGATGTAGCCGCCGTAGCTGGGGAGGTTAGCTTTTCTTTTTCCAATCCTTGACATTCAATAACATACTATTGGCCGTCAGCGACGACACCAGAAACATAGCCGTGACCAGCGACCATGGAGGCAGAGGCGAGGATGCAAGCGATCTTGGAGAAAGCCATTTTCAATGCTTAGTCGAAAGAGTGAAAGTCGATGTTTAGTTGAAAACAGTGAAAGACAGTAATTCAAAAGAGCCGATGACGAAGACCAGCAACGATCAAAGGCAAGAAAAGAATGTATGGGAATAAACAACTGGATTGAGGCGAGGACAGTGGTTCAACACAAGTAGACAACAAGAAGAGGGCCTTTTATAACCATTTCAATGAGCCCTGGCCACTACTGTGGACGCTGGTATCGATATTGATATCCAAGTATTGCTGTCTCCACTGCTCTTGGCAGCGTTTCGTCTTGAATTGTCAAAGGGCGAGATCTTTCTGGTTCCGGCAAGATGTATCTACACGATGCCTTGATGCATTTTCCTTCACGGTTTGATGGGAGATACCCGATAGACAGAGACACTACATGGCTATCAGTTCAAGTCCATGAATGATCCGGTAGGTTTGCAGTGCAGACAGTAGGCAGATTGGACCCTGACAGAAGACCACTATACTAATAACAAGCGCCTAGCATCTTCCCTGGAAATGGCATGCAATTAATTGACCACAAGAACTCAGTTTCTTCTTTATGAAGCACAGGTCCAATAAGCGCCTCACCAGAACACAACACCCCTGTACCAATAGCGCCGATCCCCCAGGTCCCTCCGAAGACTACACCCGAAAAGTCCTTCCACAATACTCCTCAAGGTAATAATAATATCAGCAGTCGCAGGCATATAGAACCCTCCGGTCCCCTTCGGCTAACCGACTGGCATCCGTTCCCGAATAGGGAGGACCGAGGAGCTCAGACCAATTTGATTAGGGGAGATCGAGTAATCCAGAGTAATCTACCGGGAACGGCGCTGGGAACTGTACAGCAATGATCAGCAATCAGGAATCCACTGTTTTAATAGATGATTCGGGAAGTATCTGCCTTCATTTATTTGTATAGTAGTAAGTACTCGCGGAGCGGTTCGCTCCGTCTGTCAACGGGGTTTCGAGTCAAGACGATGCAGTTGGCCATTGCACCGTGTCTCTGGCTGTCTGTCAGTCATCGTTATGGACACTGCCAATGAGATAGATGAGAATGACAGGAGAAAGCATGGTGTTGTTTCAATGCCTGCTGCCAAGACCTCGCGTGGTCACATGCTGAAACGGCTTCATCTACCCTGGACATTACGGGGACTCTTGATAAGGAGATGGCTGCAAGGAACAGGTAATGCCCCGCTGCTGACCTTGGAAGAGTTGACAGAGGCTGGTTGCGATTGACGGGGTGCGTTGCCACCAAGTCATAAAACATTCGCTTCAGAACCTCATTTACTTGAATCCATACAGCGTCAAGGCTTATGGGAACAGGGCTACGGGCGGAAGGTATACGAACGAATAGAGCGCAACCCTGGTCTTCCAACTGTCTTTTCATTAAGTTGTAGAACCTAGGAAGCTCCGGGGAAGAATAATAGAGGAGACATGTTCGGCATCAGGTGTCCAGAAGATGCAGATCAGACCGAAATGGCCTTTTTCCGGTAACCAAATGTAAGAATGTCCTTCCAGGACCACTCCCGAACGTCAACCCCCAACTTAAGTATGACATCGAAGATCGGGACTAAAGATATTGCACACGCCGCACTCCGAACCCAATGGCGTCTGATTCAATTCATTTTAAGGTCGTATTTACAGAGCCTTCTTCTTGTCACCCTTGGAGACGTCCACGACCTTGAGGGCTGTTTAACGAATCACGTTAGCATCCAATTCCATCTTCGTGGTTACATCATCGACGCGTGGACAAAGGGGAGGTATAGTAGGAAGGTACGCACATGGGGGCAAGCTCTGCTTAAGCTTGTCGGCCTTGTCGGAGTCCTTCAGGACCAGAGAGTAGAGGAAGCGGTTGCATCGGACCTTGAACTTGATCTGCTGGGTCTTGCGGTTGCGCTTAATGCGGGCGGCTATTTCGGAAATCAGTCGTTAGCATATGGCCTCCAAGTTTCCAAGCAATAGGTGTAGAAGATATGATCTTCCCCCAAAACAAAGCTCCCCATAGCTCCGCCACGGTGTAAACAACACGGGAAACCTCGGAATATCACGTACAGGAGGCATCCTTGCGCCGGGAAATTTCAATGAATTGCTTAATGTCGGAGACCTCGCGAGGCATGATGGGCAAGATTGGCGATTATGAGACGGACTGTCGTGGTTCTGGAGATCGAGACGGGTGATTGGAAAACGGTCAAACAAGCGGGCGGACAGCTTCGGACGAGGCGGCGACGACGACGATTGTGCGGGAACTTCTGGCAATTAGGGTTTAGCCTCTTTGGAAACCCTGGGTCGCGTGGCGGTGCGGGTAATTAGTCACCTGTGGCTGGAGCTGCCATTTCCGGGGTGCGGCTGGTCGAGACCCATTGCCATTGTTCCGTACTATAAGGATTGTTGCCCGTGTTCAATGTGCCTGTAGGAGGACTGCCAGCGTTGTTGATCGTGTACGGGTAGCTCTCGATGTCAGCTTCATCTCCCGAGTGAGATGGTGCTCCGTCGCCCGAGGGAGATGGCCATTGACCCCGCGTCGTCGACGTTCTGCGGTACTGGGCGCGGGATCGTCTCCACGATATGAATCTGCAGCAGCGTATTGGTCAGTATCGGCAGGTTGAGAGCGAGTTGAGGCATACACGTATCCAACAGAGACGGTCAAGGTCAACGCGAGCGTAGCAACGCACAGGATAAAGATAGGTCGCAAGCGTTGGTCGAAATAGTCGGTGGTAAGAGGGACCGGAAGTTTAGGAGGTTTAGGGATCTGAGGAGGATGATGAGGACCAGGGAAAGCCATGGTATCGTACGCTCAGGGTATAGAACGAAGGATTCCAGTTGGTCAATGCCTGATAAAATAATACGGTCTATGACAGCCAGGTCTGAAGATAATGAACGAAACGAGCGTCTTGGCTGAATAAACGAGGTGAGAGTGGGATAAGAGATCTTTCAATACTGCGGGCGTTGGCCTAGTTGCTTCTTGCTTTCCATCTTGGACACTAATAGGGAAGGTGCAGGGTGTATATAGTCCGATGGGTGTATACAGTCCGATGCAGAACCAGGAAGGAGCATAACAGGCCGGTAGCAGAACAGACAGAGCCGATAGTATTACCCAGTCTTATACGTATTCAATGTAAATAGACTGCCATCTTGGTTATATTTTGTCAAATGTACTCAGTACCCTGTACCTTTTTCTAACTGGGAATTGCATATTGTGGCGTAGCCGTGATCTAGTGGCGGTGCCACGTTATACATATCTCCAAATCCAACTTGACTCCTCAATGGCCAACTTTCATCGACTGAAAAGATTAGATTCCATTCCATCATCTATCCTTAAACCATTTTGACAATCATCATCATAATTAACCCGAGTGCTATTTACGATTCGAAATGCCTACTCCGTTGGATCGGGCCATGAATTCCAAGGTGCCTAAAACCAAGATATTTGATAGAAATTGACTAACAAATCTCTCCAGAATCTATTCCTGGGTATAAACTTCATATGAAAGAAAAGTTGAAATATTGAAACATCTAGCTAATTGTCATTTCAGGATTTGCCGGGATGATTTCGGCTGCCGCGGTTTGGGCCATCTGGGGCAACGACATGTTTCCTGCGGAGCAAGATCCGACTGGAGGTAAGACATGAAACTCTAGCCGATTCGTCAGATGCTGACTCTGATAAGACCCTGAAGACTGGACAGCCGATGAGTTGAAGAGGTGGCTTCGCTTGGTACACTTCCCTTCACTCACATGCCGATATAGATGCTGACAATATCTAGAGAGGCCTTTTGCCCGACGCGAGGGCCACGCGTGAAGAGCTACTCGAGCGAGTCAAAGCGAATTTGCGTGTGCCAAGATATTCTGGCCAGTAGCAAATGAACGCGTGCACAGTCTCTCATTCTGTTTCCATGTTTCTCGTTTGCTTTTCCTGTTATACCCCGCGTTGCACCATCATTCCCCTTTGCAGCACGTATAGATAGATGGCTTTATGAGCAAATTGTACCGCAAAGCAAACCATGCTCACTGTAGGAAGCAATAGTTCAGACAACGAGACGGAAGTTCTGGGTATAAATAAGCCACTCCTTCACTTGCTTCCCCTTTCCACCCTCCGCAGCCGGATTTGGCACAAGAACAAACGTCTCGCTGAAACCCCGCTGCGGCAGATCTCTCGACTCGCCAAATCGTACGTATCCGCTGACAATAACCAGTATCGACATATCCTTGACCGTTGTCTCATTCGGGGCTTTCGTTCCAGTCGGAGTGGGGGTGGGGTATGCCTGGTTGATGATTTGGCAATCGAATGACTGGACTTCGTAGTGTGTCGGAGGCATCTGGTTGACGAATATATCCTGAACAGCGTTTCCATCGGCGACAGCATTACCGTTGAAAAGGATCGTAGAGGTGGGTTGGTTGTAGAATGAAGCTATCGCGGCGCGGTTTTTCTGGAGCGCGGGGTAGAACGACTGGACAAACTCGGTGGCAGCTGGACATCTCATAGTTAGAAAGCCGGCAATAGCACAGAAACAAAGAATGTGCTCCGTTCTGCGATCACATACCATCGGTAGACACCTTGGTCAGGACGTCATCGCTTGGGGGACCCATCTTGGATACTGAAACGAGAACAGATGAGACACTTTGTCTGCTGTCTGCGAGCAAGCAAATGATCGCAGGAAATACCAACAAACGAGATATCTGCAGAGAACTGAGCGCAACGACGCTGTCAAGCTGTTTGTCGGAGTGGAAACCAAAAGCAATCGCTGAAAAATTGCAGCTCGGAGCTTTCGCCGGAGATTCTCCCGCGCCGAACAACGGAAACAAATCCAACTCCAACAACTGCTATAAACCACCGTCTCTCACTTGCCAATGGCGCTTCCAAGGAGAGGATTCCGCGCTATTTCGTGGGCCTCACAACTCCTGGCCTACAGACGACCTTCATGGAAATGTGCCTCTTGCAGAAACGTCCGGCCGGCTGGGTTGGGCTCTCCGCGCATGTTTGCGACGACAGCGGCTCTGAAGGATGAAGCGGCGAAGAAGAAGCCTTACTATGTCACCACTCCAATTTTCTACGTCAACTCTTGTATGTCACCTCGCTTTCTGAGAAACTGCACTGCAATTTACTGACGGATTGTGCTGGACAGCCCCTCATGTGGGTCATTTCTATACCATGGTGATCGCAGATATCATAAAGCGATGGAGAGTCCTTCTTGGGGAGAAAGACGCTCAGCTTCTAACTGGAACCGACGAGCATGGAATGAAGGTATTGTGGTTGACCATGGCAGCTGTACCAAGCGTTGACAATGGGTAGATTCAACAAGCTGCCCTCGCAGCGGGAATGGATACCCAAGCCTTCTGCGATAGGAATTTCAAGACGTTCGAAGTACGTATGCTTTGTTTGTTGTGAGTCATGGTCGTACTCTAACATCGTCGTTCAACGGTTAGGCTCTAGCGAAAGCCGCGAATATCGACAATAACCATTTCATTCGGACCACCGATCCAGCACACAGGGAAGCGGTTCAATACTTTTGGGTAAGTAGCGGAAGGTTGACTTAGATTAGCGGGAAGCTGAAAGATATAGGAAATGCTGAACCACCGGGGCTACATCTATACCGCGAAACATGAGGGATGGTATTCTGTTAGCGACGAAACATTCTACCCGCCGTCGCAGGTGCAAAACTCGTTGGATCCGTCTACCGGGAGGAAACGAATGGTATTTGCTTTTCTCTGCCCTAGCTCATGTCATTTGCTCACCTCTTCAGGTCTCCGTCGAGACTGGAAAGGAAGTGGAGTGGTCGTCTGAAACGAATTACCATTTCCGCTTGACTGCCTTCCAAGATCGCCTTCTCGAATTGTATAAAAACGACTTTGTCACCCCTGGGAACTATGTACCCGACATCATTAAATCCGTCACTACGAATCTCCAAGATCTCTCCATCTCCAGACCCGTCGAGCGACTGAACTGGGGCATTCCCGTTCCCGGCGATGAAACACAGACAATTTACGTTTGGGTGGATGCGCTAGTTAACTACCTGACCAAGGCGGGATATCCATTTCCGCCAGGCCAAGAAGGTCAATTTGGATGGCCAGCCGATGTGCATGTGGTCGGCAAAGATATCGTTCGGTAGGTATACTTCCTGTGAAGGGTAGGTCGAAGCTAACAACTGCGCACAGCTTCCACTGCGTCTATTGGCCGGCATTCCTCATGGCTTTAGATCTTCCTCTTCCGCGTAATGTCCTTGTGCACGGCCATTGGACTATGAACCATGAGAAAATGTCGAAATCAACCGGAAATGTCGTGAACCCCTTCTTTGCTATCGATCGCTTCGGCGTTGATACGATGCGCTTCTTCCTTGCATACCAGGGAGGCCTTGATGGAGATTCCGATTATGATAACGCCTACATTATCAGAGATTATAAGAAGGTTCTTCAAAGCGGAATGGGCAATCTCGCACACCGCACAATTGGTTGTGCAAAGGGAAAATTGCGGTCGTACATTATCGATGCCGCCGCTGATAAGCTCCCGCCGGCCACAGCTCTGGACCAGGAGCACCAAGCGTTCCTGGAGCAAATTCCCAGCAAAGTGGCCGAGAACATGGAGAATTTGAACCCTCGTTCCGCCCTGCAGGATATCGTATCAATTATTGAGAAGGTGAGGAATGACCCGTCACACGACTTTATCTACTCATATGACCTATCTTATCCATGCTGACTATCGATTTTTCTAGACAAACAAGTACTTCCATGCCGCAGAGCCATGGAAGGCCGGCCAAGAGTCGCAAAGGAGTCTCTATACAGTGGCGGAATCGCTACGAATCTCGGCCATTCTATTGCAACCATTTATGCCCAACAAGTCGCAAGATCTGCTCAATATTCTCCGCGTAGATAAAACCAAGCGAAGCTTCACAGACGCCGGATTTGGTTCCGATGCAGAGTATGGGGAAGGTATCAAAAAGAGCATCCTTTTCCCGCCCCTTGTCATCGAAGAATAAACCGGACCCCGGAATTCGATTTGATAAGAAGAACTGGTGCACTCCAATCACAACCAATGCAACGCGGTTTTTTTTCTTACTTATGACTTACGGTATTCCTCCTCATTCTCCACAAGAACGTAAGGGATTCGCGTTGTCTTTCCCCCAGGAGTATGACTTACTTGTCTGGGCCAACCCTTATTCCACCAAGGTCATACGGAGTACATACCCTATGCGAAACGATAATGGGATCTTTGTTCCCCGTGGGCATGTCACAGCCAATAGCTTATCTTGCGCATTCTTACTCAAAGTTACTCAACGGAAAATCGGATTCGGGAGGCGACATGGCGAGGGTTAATAGAGGATCGGGGCGGGAAACTCGGAAGTTCCCCGCGGCAAACTTTTGAGGGTTATCATCGGGAAGTCGCCATTTGTATATCAGAACCAGTTGTACAGATGGATTGAGATCATTCATCAAAACAATCCAGAAAAGTGAGGTCTTATTCTTCGCCATTGCTCTTAACTTCATCTGTACCAAGTATTTGCTCCATATCTCTAAGCCTGATTCAAACACGATCTATACAATCGATCCTGCCTATTCTGGAGCACTGTTTCGTTTTTCCTTCTTTTGCTCTTTCCTCAAACCCTTAGGTCATCCTCCCCATACAGGGCGACAAGCAAAATGGGAAGCATCGCCCTAGAAACAGCCACCACCCCTATCCCCCAAACCCCATGGATCCAAACCCCCCTTGTCGAATCCGCCTCTCTCTCCCGCGCAGCGGGCTGTCGCATCTTCCTCAAACTCGAAAACGTCCAGCCAAGCGGCTCCTTCAAGTCCCGCGCTATGGGCAACCAGATCCTCTCGCACCTGAAGAACCCAGCCAACGCAGGCCGCCCGGTGCACTTCTACGCCTCGTCCGGCGGCAACGCGGGTCTCGCTGCTGTCTGCGCAGCCAGGAGTCTGGGGTACCCATGTACGGTTGTATTGCCGACGAGTACGAAGCCGATGATGGTGGAGAGGTTGCGGACGGCGGGGGCGGTTAGTGTGGTGCAACATGGGGAGACGATTTCCGAGGCAGGGGAGTTTATGAAGGAGGTATTGATGAAGGTTGTTGAGGAGGGGGAGAGTGAGGATGTGGTGAAGATTGCGCTGCATCCGTTCGATAATGAGCCGATTTGGCAGGGGAACAGCACTATTGTCGATGAGCTTGCCACACAGCTTCCTACGTCTGAATCTGCGGGATCTTACCACGACAGACCCCTCCCGCTCGATGCAATCATCTGCAGTGTTGGCGGCGGTGGCCTCCTCAACGGCCTGATCATGGGCCTCGAGCGAGAACGCCAGAAGAAGCACCTCCCGGTTTCCAAGAAAGACATCCACCTCCTCGCCATCGAAACCCAAGGCACCGACTCTCTCGCCCAAGCCATGGCCCAGAAATCACACATATCGCTTTCCAAAATCACCTCCCAAGCTATCTCCCTCGGCTGCGTCCGTGTGTCCGAAAAGACCTTCAACTACGCCCTCTCCCCGCCACCCGGGCTGAAGGTGCACAGTGCCGTTTTGTCAGATGCAGATGCTGCGCGCGGCTCGCTCCGTCTTGTTGATGATGAGCGGCTGCTTGTTGAGCTGGCGTGCGGTGTCTGCGTTGAGGCTGCTGTTGGCGATGCTGGCAGAGCACGTGCCGCCGCTATCAGCAAGAAGCGGAAGCGGTCTTCTTCTGACGAGGGGTACGGGGATGATCGGTCTTCCGTTGAGAATGAGTCTGACCCGGAGGAATACAACCACTCTGCGTCCTCTTCTTTCAGTGCCGGGTCCTTGCCGTCGTCGGTATCCGGTGAGGCTGGCTCGTTGCAGTCGCAGTTGAAACAGTTGGTGCCGGATTTGAACTCTGAGAGCCGTGTGGTGATTGTTGTTTGTGGTGGGAGTAATGTTTCTGTTGATGTGGCAGTGGAGTGGAGGAAGATGCTGCGAGAGGGATGGGGTGAGCAATAGCCCTTCTTATGTTTCTTGTCACTTTTTCTGGGTTTATTGGCGCATGGCATGGCGCTTTTGAAAATTGTGTACGATGCATGATACTTGTTTTGATACCTTTTGTTCGATTCAGCATGTTGGTTCTCTTGATTAAAAGAAGAAAATAGATTCCAATTCTTCAAATTCCAATTTGATATCAAAAATAAACTCCATTGCAATGCAAAATCAAATCAAGCTGAAGATATCATCTGAATCCGATAATCCCAATAATTCGTCCTAATCGGATCATACTTCTCCTTCAAAAGCGTCAGCATCCGAACTGCCTCCTCCTTACTCTCCCGCGCATACACATCCGCCAACCACTCCAGCGCATGCGTGCTCTTAACAACAACTTCCCCATCCTCCTTAACAACAACAAACTTCCCCGCAAACTCCCTCCACTCCTCCAACCCCCGATCCGCCGCCCTCAAAACCCCGCGCGCATAAGCCCACGGGCTCCGATTCTCCGGCGCCCGCACAATCTTCGCCTTTGCATATTCCAACTCCCCATCCACAACATCCTCATCAACAACCGCCATCCTACCTTTCTCCGAACCCGATGCATCGCCATTCGGCATTCCCGCGGCGGGCTGGTCATCGCGAGGCCCGAAGCGCAGCATGAAGCGGTGGTTCCAGGCGGAGTTGTTGCGGACGTCGGCGTCGATGAGGGTCTCGACATCTGCGAGTTCGACCGGGTGGTCCCAGAGCTTGAAGTGGCGGACGAGCCAGTGGCGGTAGGTCCAGACGTGGTAATTTTTGGAGTCCTGGGCGAACATCTCCATTAGGAAGGCGGATTCCTTGGGCGGCAGGGTGGGAAAGTGTGCTGTGCTGGACATGAGGACTTGGCGGTGGTGCCTGTGTCCGCGATTAGTATTCGAGTGATATAGTTGGTGTATTCAAACATACCAAATCTGGTAGTTCTTTAGGTATGTCAAGGACACACCGTTCAGCCACTCAAGTTCCTCGAGCAGATCTTTCTCCAGAGCGAAAAGGATTTTTGCTCGATAGATCCTGTCAACATAGTTAATGAAATGGTTTCAACAGAACACGGAGTGCAACATACCATACTGTATAATGCGCCGGGTTCAGCGAGATGATATCCTCCGTCAACTTCAACGCCCGCTCCGACATCTCGTTGGCAGCCATCACCGCACGCAGATACGACATGGCCTCGAGATAGTCGGCCGCGTAGGCAATGGTTGCCAGAGGGAGAGCCCCCGAGTCTGAGCCGTCATTTAGGGGGATGGGCTGGACGTTTGCCCATTCGGGGTCTGAGGAGTACTTCTCCGCCATTGTAGGGGAGTGTTGTAAATGTTTGATGTTGATATGTGAGAGAACCAAACCAATACGATTGTCAATATCCGATTCAGAGTTCTGGGTGGTTTGTTGAGAGTTTAAACAATGGAGTCTTGATACGGCCAAACACTGTGCGCTTAGGCGATACACCGTAGATGATTGATTCAATAGCAGCAGAGATGCTCCAAGTACTGTTGCTTCTAGTAAAGAATGCGAGAAAAGAAATACGTCGAGGTTGAGGATGTGAATGGGCGCAGCGATGAAATAAACGGCCGTTGAGGTGCACGTGTGGGGCATGTCACCGCCTGAGGCAGAGACAATGGCCGAGAACAATATCAACGACAATCAAGCTATATATATGACTACTGCACTGAGCATGACTAGAAGACAAGAGCATCTGATTATAATGGCTTTTGGTGAATCTCGACTCGGCTACGACTGTCTTGCTACAACCACTCATGAGCCATTGAGGACTAGCTATTGCAAACCTGAGGTTAGTTTATTTCTTCACTCGAGAGTCCTGTTATACGCTTGGAATCAGTCCCGGGCTACTAAACGTTCTTCTGTCTTGCAGGGCCAGTGCGCAAATAACTATGGAAGGTTTTAATCTATACATCTTTACGAACTACGACAGAGGTAATCTTTGGCGAGGCTGGATCGGCAAGTCCCATACCAGATGAACGAAGACACCATCCATCTCCTGTCAATAGAAACATATTTCTTCGCCCCGAGCTAGAAATACCAGCGTCTGAAATCGCGGATAAGCACGCTTTTAAACCCGGCTTCTTCATGCCGCTATCCGCCTATGGTCTAGTCGTGCAACTGTAACTCACAGGGACGGTGGCTTCCTCTCTCAAAGCAACACAAACGAAGCCGGTAAGATACAATTGGGAAATAGCCAGTAATCACTCTAGCTTTGATAAAACAAGCCTACCGCTGTCAGCTGAAGATAGCCCTGTTCACACCTACATCAACCACATCAAGGCAGACCGCCGGCGGCGGATTTGAGTACATGTCGTGCCGATAGAGATTTGGGGCCTGCTCGACGAGAGTAGGGGGAAAGCAAAATGAAACGCAGTTCAAATGAGGCCCTCTTAGAGAAGGTTTGAACAGTTGTGAGCCAACCAAAAAGAGGCGGGAGAAAACCACTCGAGACTAAATAAACTGGCAAGAATGCTTGCTACTATAAACACACATAATAACCAGCAATTTTGAGAGGGTTCGATGACTTCAAGACCTATAAGAGTTTTTATTTTCCACAACTGCCTTCTTGAGATCGACCCATATCAAACATTCATTATGCCAAATATGGCATACCATTCGATTGCGCCTCGGAGTTGAAGCATATCCCAAGCCCTCATATTACACTCAAAACGTCCATTTTACCTGCGCACAGTCGAACCACGGATGAGTGGTGTAGTAAGGTTACTATGGAGGATTCCTGCAATCATGTTCAATGGGCGCAGTCCACCAGGAACGGATTTTGGAGCTGGCGACCCGGGACCATAGGCCCAATATCAGTGGCCTCAATGCCTGACGGGTTTCCCGAAGGACACGGAGACACCTCAAAGTCACGAGAAGACAAGTCATTTCAAAGGAACAGCAAGCTAGACAATGAAGGAAATCTCACAGGCGCTGAAGGAGCTTGCCGGCTCTTTCCCTTTGACAAGGGTTACCTAGACCTGGGTACCAGCATGAAGACGATGGCACAAGACGATATTGACTGGCTTTTTGCACGGTGAGATTGGCAAATACATATAATAGCCAAACTTTACGAATGTTTATTCTGGGCTTGGGGGCTTTCAAGAAATTGTATTTAGGTTGTTCCTGCATCTAGCAAGCTGCTTTACACATGAAACTACCATAAACTCAACCCAGAAGGCGGTCCATAATAATCCTTCAACTCTTCCTCCTCTTCCTCGACACCTTCATTCTCCGTATCCACAACATCCTCCTGCTCCACAACCACATTCTTCCCCCTCGAAGATTTCCTCGCCCCAGAAACAACTGGAGTTCCTTTCTCCCCCTCATGCGCAGTTACAGTCTCATGCTGACTTCCCTCCCTCGGCAGCCGTACAGCCAAAAATCCATCTGGTGCACGTTCCGCTCGGTCCATGATCTCATTCATGTACTTGCGGACTTCGTCGGCGGGTTTGACGACGCGGGCTAGGGGTTCGAGTACTTTGGGGTTTGGGCTGGTGATGCGGAAGGTTACGGGTTGGTAGTATTCTTTTAGGATTGGTTCTTTTTTACCTTCGGGTTTGGGCGTGGAGTCTGGGTTGTTGGGGTCGATTGTGTTTGGTTGGTCTTTTCTGTCTTGCGACTCGGTGGGTTTGTCAGATTCTGTGGTGGGCTTGGAATCAGGGGCTGTTGATGATGGATCTGGGTTGGGTTTTGGTTCTTCCTTGCCCTTGTCGTCGCCCTTTTTCTTTTTGTCGGACTTCTTCGATTTGGTTGATTTGCCTTTTGCTCGCGAATTGGCCATCTCTGTTGCGGTTTCTAGAGGGAATGGGGTATTCGGATCGACTTTCCTGACGACCAGGAATGAAGCAAGCACTGTATTCCCTCCTGGCAACCAGTCCAATATCGTATACTCAGGGAAGAGGTAGCGATCTCCAGATCCCGCGTGGCCCGAAGTACTGCTTCCGTATGGAGTCAATGGTGATGTAAATTCAAATACCACGGACTTATAGTTCAACCTTGGCGGAGGGGGCGGTGGCGCTTGTCGGTAGTAAGTAGCGGGTGACCCATACTGCGGGGGACGAGAGTGGATTGGAGGAGGCTGGCTTTGGTACGGAGGTTGTTGGTAGGGCGTGTATGGAGCACCTGGGCGTGGTCCTGCTGCTTGCGGGGGAGGGGGTTGCGGCATCGGACGGACCGCAGAACTCGGTTGTTTAGAGTTCGGATGAATAGGCGGTGCGCCTGGTGCAACACCAGAATTCGACCCTGGCGGTGGTACATGCACGGATGGTGGTTGGGTTGGTGTGGCGGCACCAGACTCCTGTTTGACTTGAGTTTGGGGAGCGGGAGTCTGTGGTTGACTCGCTGGTTGCTGGCCAGGGGCCTGCGGTGGAGGGTTACCAGAAGGCGAATGCCGCGGAGCCTGTACTTCCACTAGTTGCATTGGCTGGGGTGTTGACTGAGGTGTCTGCTGCGCTGGAGGAGATTGTTGCAGAGGCGGGGGTGGTTGAGCCTGAGCAGGTGGAGCAGGACTAGGACTAGGGCCAGTGTAACCTCGAGGAGTAGGCGTGGCTTGTTGCTGCTGCTGCCGCTGCTGCTGCCGCTGTTCCCTGGCTCTGATGATCGCGTTGAGCTCGTCGATATGGGCCTGGAACGCTCGAAGCTGTTCCTGCGTCGCCTCTGTCGATGCCACCACTCTCATCAGCGCCTTCAACTCCGGGTCTGAAGCTGCTCGGGTCGCAAGCATCTGAATAACGGGGTCCGGACTAGGTTTCGCAGGTTGCGGTTGTGCGGGTTGCGAAGGCGACGGACGCTGCTGCGGTCCCGGAGGGGGAGCATGAGCAGGAGGGGACATTTGACCAGGAGCACGACCCTGCTGCGAAGGCGGACGCATAGGTTGGCCCCTTGGGTGATACCCTGGCGGAGGAGGGCCCGGAGGGATGGTTTGAGGATGATGTTGCTGCGGTGGTAATGGATGCTGCGGAGGAGGCGGAGGAGGAGGATAAGGATGATATTGCTGGAAGTTGTTGGGATGTCCGTAGTGAACCATCGGCCGCTGAGGGGGTGTATATTGAATGGGAGGCGGCGCATTGGGGTCCTTAACGGTGTAGAGCATGCAATCGAAAAGATGCGGTCCAACCATGATATGGCAGGGCCCGACCTTCGACATGGACTCTTTGGGAGGATTCTTGCCTTCGATTTGCTCTCGTTTGGTCTTTTTCGGTTTTGTCCAGTATCGCACCAGGATACCATCGCTCAGCCATTTTTTCTTCGACCGTTCGAGGGACGCGAGAAGCACCGCACTATAGAAACAAACTGTAAGCTTCCCAACCGCATATTGCAATTCAGATGCAACAAGTAAATACCTCTCTGCGATCGACTGATAGTCCTTGTCCGAAAGCGACGCGACTTGCTGCGGCGTGGGGACGGTGGGCAGACCCTCTCCATCCTTTATCTTTATCGGCAACGGGGTCGCGACAACTGCTGGTTCTGGAGGCGGCGGGGGGGTTGAAGCCTTTTTCTTGCTCGACGGCTGTGTTTGGGGGGTCTGTTGGGGCGTGGCTTCAGAGGCTCGTCTTTTCGCGGCGGGCTCGCGACGTTCGCGTGCCGGGAGTTTGCGCTTTTCGGCCATGGCGGTTGAAAAAGACGGACTTTAGCGGATGTAAAGCGAGATTGAAACCATCCCGGAAACGTGGAGGAGAGGATGACGAAACGAGTTGGCAAAGGGGAAATACAGCAGAGAGGTTGAAGATGAAAAGTGTCGGCGGGCGGAGATAGCGATAGAAGTTCACCACCGCTACGCTACTATCACGACTACAACCACCGCAAAGAATACATGACAAGCAACTAGGCACTTAATGGTATTTCTGAATAATTTTGGTGCTTTCATGGGTTGAGATATTGACGGGTACATCCTCTGGCTCTCACTGGACAGGAAATGCAGCTGACTATGCACAGGATATTTATCGTCAGCATGGAACTGCTGCCCACCTTCAAAAGAGCATACTGGACACTGGCTGCTGCAGGCCTGTTCTATGTATGCTTCATCATCTCCATGACCTATCCCACGGTCCAACGATTGTAGGTGGTATCTCTGTGTACCCTTGATGGATTCCATTCTGATAACCGGGACCATCCCAGTGTGCTGTACGCGAATAAGATCAACCCGACGCTCTGGCAGAATGTCAACGACGTCGAGCCCTTTGGTTTTCTGAGTATGTCTCCGGGCCAATGGTGTTTGACAAAGTGAGGCAGTTGTTGATGCTAGAACAGAAACACAAGTCCAGCCTTTCCATCTTAAAACTCCAGACAACGAGACGCTTTATGGTTGGCACCTTCTTCCGCTGCATTTATGCCATGAGCACGAAGAAGAGTTGGCTGCGAATGAGCCTTCTGGTCCGGCTGAGGACTATACTAAAACGACCGCTTTTAAGCTGCTTGCCAATAACCCGAAGGCTAGAGTAGTCGTGAGTTGTAAGCACTGCCTACTGATCCATCTATATCTGGCATTTGTATAGAAGCTAAATGCATGTAGTCCACGGCAACGCAGCTCACCTAGCATCTGCCCAAAGACCAGAAATCTACCGAATGCTCCTAGGTCTCTCCACCCCCTCCGACCCCGTCCATGTCTTCGCCCTTGACTACCGCGGATTCGGCGTGTCCACCGGCTCTCCCACAGAAGAAGGCCTAATCACAGACGGCATGTCACTCATCAACCTTCTAACCTCCGCCCCCCTGAATGTCTCCCCATCCCGCATCGTCCTCGTCGGCCAGAGCCTCGGAACAGCAGTCAGTGCCGCAGTAGCCGAGCGCTGGGCCTTTGGATCCGAAGATCCCACCGCCATCCAGTCTGCCATAAAGCACCCGGAGCCATTTGCCGGTGTAATCCTGCTTGCGTCGTTTAGCAATGTCGCTAGTGTGGTCGAATCTTACAGCCTGAAAGGTATAACACCGCCCATGCTCTCTCCGCTCAGAGGCTACCCTCGCGTGCAGAAGTGGGCAGTGAGCCATATCCTCGACCGCTGGGATACCGCGGCGCGCGTGGCTCGTCTGGCGGGTATTGGACCAACAGCCCAAAATGACGCTGATGCGGGATATGCTAGTAAGAATCTGGACCTGGCTATCGTGCATGCCCGGGATGATGTTGAGATCCCGTGGTACGAGGGCCGTCGGGTGTGGGTAGCTGCTACGGGCGAGAATCGGCCGGATGTTCCTGGTCGTTTGGTCTACGAACAGAAGCAGGAGAATGGGCCTGGGGAGGTGAAGATCTGGGAGAATAGATCGACAAAGGATTCGTCTATTGTTAAGAAGGTTCGTTGGGAGCGTGTGGGATATGGAGGTATGTTATCGGCTTTTCTTCCTTGTGAGTAAGACTGACTGAATCCAGGCCATAACCGCGTCGCCACCTTTTCTGCTGCATCTTTGGCCGTGCTCAGGGCTTTTGAGAGTTGATTATGATGCATGATGGTTTATAGCGGCTTTATTCCGATTATGACAGACTAAATGCAATGCCTAGTATGAATAGCTACGAGACAGTCAAGCCAACTATGCACACATGTATATTCATCAAATACTTCATCAGGCCATGGCAACTCCAAAACAGCTGAATTTGGATTCTAATTACAACAAACAACAAACAACGCATTTTCCGTGTACCGTTCTATTCTACATGTCTCAGGTCATCAATCAATCAGGATAGGAGAGTGTGGGGAGGCATATTAGCATCGGATTCAAAAGCGCATAATACATGTCGGAGAAGGGAAAGAGAGAGGATACGCGGGTGAGGGATATATAACTGGGCGGGAGGAGATTCGTGATTCTTGTCAGGATTTGAGGGCTTATTTCTTGTGTCTGTCGGCCTGGGCCTTGAGGTACTTGTCGATGAGTTCTTTTCTGCAAGCGGAGAAGAGTTTGTGTTAGTGATTTGGGGTAATTAAAATGGGGAGCTAAGGAAAGGAACGTACTGTAATTGACCAGGAGCCTTCTCGTAGTGGCTGAACTCCATGGTGTATTCACCCTTACCCTGGGTGGCGGCACGCAGGTGGGAACTGAAGCCGAACATACCGTTCAGACTGCAGTCGGCGTACACGGTGAACTCATCAACACCGACTTCACTGTCGTTGATGGTGGCATTGCGCTTGTTCAGGAGCGAGATAACGTCACCCTGGAACTCAGCGGGAGCCGTAACGACCGTCTTCATCAGGGGCTCCAGGACGGCAGGACCACTCTCCTGGAACGCCTTACGGAAGGCCTGTTGTGTGGCGTTCTTGAAGGACATTTCAGACGAGTCAGTCATGTGGGTGGCACCGTCGTTGATGACCATCTTGGTGCCCAGCACCTTGTGGCCGATGAGCGGGCCCTTGTCGCAAGCAAGGTGGAATCCCTTTTCACATGCGAACAGGAACTTCTCTGAGATGCTACCTCCAACAATCTGCTCCTCGAAGTGGTTGTCTTCCAACTTGCCGGTTGGCTCCATCCAGCCGACAACACGGGCGTAGTCTCCGGGACCTCCCGACTGCTTCTTGAGCAAATGGTCGAACTCCACACGGCGGCCGATGGTCTCACGGTAGGCGACCTGCGGCGGGCCGGTTTCACAGTCGACGCGGTATTCACGACGCATACGCTCAACGTAGATGTCCAGGTGCAGCTCACCCATTCCCGAAATGAGGGTCTGTTCACTCTCAGTGTCGTAGGTCACACGGAAGGTAGGGTCTTCTCTCTGGAAACGAGCCATGGCCTTGGAGAAGTTGGCAGCATCCTTGTTGTTCTTGGGCTTGATGGAGAGCGAAATGACAGGCTCGGGAACGAACATGGACGACATGCTGTAGCCCAGCTGTCCGTCGGTGAAAGTGTCACCGGAAGCACAGTCAACACCGAAGACTGCACAGATTTCACCGGCACCAATCTCCTGGACTTCCTCCATTTCGTTAGAATGCATACGCACAATACGGGGCACCTTGACCTTCTTGTCGTTACGGGCGTTAAAGACGTTGGCTCCCTTCCGCAGGGTACCTTGGTACACCCGAATATAGGTCAGCTGTCCAAAGTTGCTTTCTTCGAGTTTGAACGCCAAACCGACGAAAGGCAACGAGTTGTAAGGGATAAGCTTCACGGAAGCTTCGTTGCGCTTCTTGTCAAGAGCAGTGTTCTGCACCTCGGATGGGTTCGGGAGGTAGTCGACAACACCGTCCAGCATGGGCTGCACAGTCTTGTTCGCCAGCGCGGATCCCATGAAAACCGGAGTAAACTTAAGCGAGATGGTTGCCCGTCGGATGGCAGCCTTGATCTGGTCTTGCGTGGGTTCCTGCTCTTCCAGGAAAAGCTCGGCCATTTCGTCGTCGACATCGGCGAGGGTTTCGATGAGCATCTTCCTCCGCTCTTCCGCCAACGATTTGACCTTCTCGGGGATTTCATCAGACACGTGAATTTCTTCGCCGCTCTCCCCGACGTTGCGGAGCGTCTTCATCTGGACCAAGTCCACAACGCCTTCGAACTCGTCTTCGGCTCCAATGGGCACCTGGACGGCGGCAGCGGGGATCTTGAGCTTGTTGTTGATCTGGTCAATGGCCTTGAAGGGGTTCGCACCCATACGGTCCATCTTGTTGACGAAGGAAATACGAGGAACGTTGTAACGTCTCATCTGTCGGTCGACGGTGATGGTCTGCGACTGCACACCCGAGACGGCGCACAGAATCATGACTGCACCGTCCAGAACACGTAGAGCTCTCTCGACTTCAATCGTGAAGTCAATGTGTCCAGGGGTGTCAATCAAGTTAATGTGGTACTTCTCGTCTTCGCCATCCTTGTTCTTCTTCACCCAGTCACAGAAAGTAGCCGCAGACTGGATGGTGATACCCTTCTCACGTTCGAGATCCATGGAGTCCATTTTTGCGCCAACGCTGTCCCGGCCACGAACTTCGTGGATCGCCTTGATACGACCGGTGTAGAAGAGAACTCGTTCGGTTGCGGTGGTCTTGCCGGAGTCGATGTGTGCCTAAATCACAATGCCCTGTCAGACTTCGGGAACTGTATCATCTTCAAAGAAGGTGAATGTCCATACCGCAATACCAATGTTCCGAACCTTCGAGAGTCGCGCGGCTTCAACGGGATCGAGGTTATCAATGATGGCTTCTTGCGAGAGGGTTTCCGGATTCGACGCAGCAGCTTCGAGCCTAACAATAACAAATCAACAGAACTATTCACGGTACTAAGAAAGAAGAGAACAAGACACTCACACTGCAGCTGCCGTAGCCGATGCATGTCTCCTCTGCTGCCATTGAGAGTTGCAGACAGTCTGGTAAGCCGGGCCAGCAACAATGGGGCTCCGGAGGGCGGCCGTCGAGGAGGCGCATCGTTTAGTGAGGAACTGCTGAGACTGGAGTCGAACAGACGATCTGGTCAGGCCAGAAACGGCACGGTATTGCAACCGTGCAAGAGCTGGAGATCTCATGGCTGTCTGTCGTCCGCCCACACGCAGTAAAAGAAAGTTGAAGCTCTCTTTTCTTGCAATTCCTTTTCCCCGTCACGATTCGATTGCTTTGCGGAGAGAAAAAATTTGGAGACAGGTACAGGTCACGTGGAAGCTATCTGATTGGCCAGTGGCTTACTATCAGATATTCCTTAACGCCGACTGGACATTCGCTTCAACATTTGAGCAGTTAGAATGGATTTATAGAGCAATTCCTTGTGTAATTGGAGACATTATTTGAGAGTAGTTGAATAGCTGTGTTGACATTGGTTGAATTATTATCATTGTGTTGGATCTACGCCAGTTCCGATATGATGTTAAATTTGTCCATTGTAGCCGGGGGTTCTTCTCGTTTGCATTTCGGTGTTTGATGTGTTTCACAGCTGTCTGTCAATACGAAAGCTGAGATTCCATAGCAGTAAATGAATAGATGGGAACTTAACCAGCTCTCGGAAGGTCAAGCTCAATTAACCACGGCGGCTGTGCACGATATTCGTCAGTAGCACCCTATGGCAGCATTGACGGAGAGTGTATGGGCATCGTGTTGAATAGGATGCGGGTCGCTGCTGCAGTGCCTAGTTCGATAATTTGTGTTGTGGGCGTTCTCCCAAACGATGGAAAGTCTTTGAACCATAGTCGAGTTCCTGTTGTCAATGTCCGTCATGTGGGGAGGCTTCTCACTGACCATTTGTCTCCACGCGACGAGCTTTGCTCCCCATCCCTCGTGGATGTGACCAAAGCAGTGCATGCGCGGTTTGGCCTGAGCAATAGGTCCAAATAGATCCGAACTACCTGCACGTTGACCATTAGCGTAATCAATGATGCCTTTAGTTGGTTCATGTGTGATAGCCACATCAACGTTGCTTGGGATCGCAAACTCGTGGCCTTGCTCAGGATGATACTGGAAGCCCCAATCTCCAAAGGAAGGGGTGTATGGGCTGGCGTAGACGGTTAGTGATGCACCGTTCTGCGAAAATGGTGGATTCCTTCGTCAAGCAAGATGACTCCGCTATTGTCAAACATGCTTCTGGCTTCTTCATAATTGCCGTATACTCTTCGGACTAATTCTGGGTCCAGTGGTGTACTTGCTTCTGCAACCTCTTCTTGAACATAGGCGTGTCAAGAGTGAAATTGTGATTTCCAGCAATAGCTAACTTGAGGAGCATCAATCCTTTCAAACAGTCGGACAGCGCTTTCGATTTCATCGAGCTTGGATTCCGTAGTGGGATCGCCGCAATGTATGGCCACATCCGCAGGCTGAAGATACCTGTTGGGGAGGTTAATACCGTGAGTGATGGCGAAGAAGCAGACTTTGACGTTAGTAGTAGAGGCCATCGTAAAGGCTATGTCTTCTGATATCCCGTAGTCGGGCATAGTTGTTGAAGAAACAAAATTTACGTCAAGAGATAGGTGCCTTGAAAGTCACGTGAAAACCATAGCGACTAGGCAGACTATTCCAGATACGGCAATCAGTCGTCACGTCACCCAGGAATACTACTGGCGCGCCTATTTCAACACCAACAGAATTCCCCGTGAACATTTGCACTTTTTTTTTTCATATCGAGCGCAGAGCGCCCCTGGAATGCCTCTGAGCAGATGCAGTCATCACTGAGACTGCTTGCGGCCATTACCCGCGACCAACCGTCAAAGTTGAGGAAGCCGGCCGTTAGCTTCGACCATGTGAGTTGTTGGCATATGACTAGATAAGCCAGTATTGCTTTGCTTTACGATATTACTTTTATGGATTCTCGAAAATAGTTGCTAATGGTGGAATCTCAGTTCATCCAAAGACAACGAGTTCTCGGCCTATGGAGAGAAATTGTCAGAGCTCTGAACAGTGAGATTTTTCGCCTCAACTCTGGATGGGGATCAAGCTGATCAGTAGTTGAAGAAATCCCCAACTCGCCGACGAAAGTTGAGTTACGCAACTATGCACGCGAGGAGTTTGAGCGCCACCGCAATGTAACAGACTTGGTGAGTATAATCCTGCGTGAACTTAGGCACTAAGCTAAATTATCGTAATAGCAACATATACGGTATTTACATTCGGTAAGAACATCTTCTGCTTCCTTTCTAGCATTACCTGATAGCTGACATTTGGCAGACTGGCAAGTCGGAATTCCAGACCATGAGACGGTATATCGATGAACTGGTGGGTTAATATAAAAGATTATACCCTTATACACATTACAGACCATCAAAGATGGCAGGAGTGCCATAAATACCCTGCCAAAGCATGTATATATGTACCTATATAAGCCGGATTCGCAAAGCCACCGTAACCTCTGGTTGCCGCCACTTCTTGCACTGCAATTGCTAGTGTATCCCGGAATAATTCGCTCTTCTTTCGATTCTAGACAAACCACATACCAGTCAGTTTGGTTTCTTTAGCCTGACAAACGCTGGAAACAAATAATCAAACTCACGACTTCAACGAGCTGCTCTTGTCAACCTGCGCCCTGTGTACGCTACCCTTCTCTAAATCCTGATCAACCGGCGCCCTGCTTCTATCGGCTGAAACTCCCGTCGTATTTTGCGTATCTGCGTCTGAAAGCTCTTCTCTGACATTATCGGACCTGTCTCGGGCTCGCTCCAAGAGAGCCTCTGTATTTCGATGAGGGTTGGTTAGAGAACCGTTTGCTCCCGTCGTACGGATGGGATAAGCACTCACTTGTTGACGATTCCTTGCGGGATAAATCGGTGGTGAGATCGGACATATCTAGCCAACGAGTTGATAATTTGGGTAGACAGCAATACAGTAGTGCTGTTGTTTATAAAGTCGGTCGACCGAGAACGGTTACGAGATTATACGTCATACCCGGCCTTTGCCTTCGGAGGATACACTATTCCATTGAAGACATGTAATAGTGCGCCTCCCACAATATTCACCGTCCTTGAGTTTATGAGCATTATTAACTCGCCATCATTAGTTAGTTTTGGAATAGTTGCCAGAGAGGAAGTGCCATGTTCAAGCAGTTTCGCAAGACAATAGGGAATCATCAATAGTAGGAGCCGATCACGAGAGGGTATTGCTTCCACTAGGGTATTGCGTAAGAGTAGCATTTTTGGCCTCTGTGATTTGGGCCCCTGTTCATCACGAGACCACAACTCTGAAAAGTCAATTTGATGGTCGATCCAATATCTGCAGCCTTGACCATCACTGTTAAACTCACATTGGTGGCGCTTTTGGTTCACAAGCAGGTTGACGAACTCGCGTACAGTAGCGCCGGGCCGAGCATCGAGTTTGACTATCCTTGTCGCTGACCCTCGAGGTGGGATATGCCAGATGGCTAACGACCATTGGCTTCTGAACCACTAGGCTTCGTGACGCTAGGAATGCTTATAGGATGGGGTAATATCAATGTGCACTGAGTGGCCATTGGGGCTTAAAAGGTAGAAACATCAGTGATTGCCCCCTTTAGGAAGGGGGTTGTGAGCAACCGTGTTGATGCACAAAACAGGGCGGTTGAGCATTTCTTCCCTTCAACCCCAGGCAATTACAAGGGCTCGAATGAGGGCGTGATCATAGCAGGACCTGTTCCATCACACCTGGTCAGCTTCAATACGTGAAAGAGCGAAGCATTTATGCTCATGTTACGTTTCGGTGTTAGAGTAGGAAAACTTCTCGTTTGAGAGTTGGATTGAGCTTTCAAGTATTCAATGAACTTGAGAGAATTAAGGATGCTGATTTCCTATCCACATTGCCAGGTTGGCAGTAGCTGTTATGTTCAACAATCTCGAGGAGTGTACAATATATTGGTGCCCTAAATACGGATCTACATACTCAGTAATTTGCCAATGATCTTGACCATTGGTGGCATCTCAATTTTTAGGCCAAGGGCTGGCGCTCTGCCTTCGTCAAACAATGCGGTGCCATCAAATGTTCCACTCCAGCGGCAAGAGAAGCATACAACTCGGTCTGGTCTAGCCTTGTCTATGGCGAGTACTTAGCCCTGTGGTAGATAACCCTCTGGCGTCACGGACGAAATCGATTCTCAAAATAGAAGTTGAAACTGAGTACTGTATTCGGGCCGTGAATTAGGGTTCTAATAACAGCCAGCACTAATTTAACTACCATTGAACTGTATGACATAAATAGTATGTGTACTTGTAGGGCCGTAAGTGCCAGGGACTGTGAATGGTGAGCTATTGCTTTTTAGCTATCAGAGTTTGATTGTATTATTTGATGCCACTTCTACTAACTAACGTCGGCGCTAATTCGATCACCGCCGAGACAAATACGGTGAAATCGAGTGGCAATCACAGAACCTATCGTTTATTTTTACAATTATTTAGCACCGTGACAATCAAACCCCGTCACATATCACAATGCATATTATCCGTATACCGCCACCAAATACCCGCCATGATGCCGCAGTAGCAGCGCAGGCGCCGGAGTGAGGTATATGAGAAGGATGGGAGAATTTTAGTCAAACGATCGATCAGGGGTGGGGAGCGAAGTTTGTGACTTGTATCAAAGGGAAAGAAGGCGCACGGTCAACCATGTCGCCTCCTACCGCTTTTCTCATCTGAACTTGATCTGTATATAGTTTACAATAAGCGCCCAAATTCCTCCCGTTTTGAACATTTTGGGAGAAGACCACTAGCTCTATAGTGACCTGTTCTGCACTCGAGTTGTGTCATGGTTGACGTGGAGAACTTTGGTAAAACTAGAGTAGGATTTCCTCTTTGTTAGCGCCGTGATTCAGCTAACAGAAGGTTCTCTCTCAACCCGGCCCAGAGCCGAATGGTTTCCCTCTCGACGGCTGTGACCTTCCCCAGGTTTCGGATGGGACTTTGACCGGACTTTTCGACGCCGCACCAGTTATTCATTCCTATGAAGGGACGCGTATTGTGCGCCTGTCACAATCATTGATACTCAAAGGCGGGATCAATGCATGGCCATGTGAAGCCAGCATTCTAAACCATGTTGTGGAAATGGGGGAGAAAATGGGACTAAGATCAATCCCAGTGCCAAGGTTCACTGAGTTCTCATTGTTGAATGGGAAAGCTTCTATAGATGCAAATGTCTGATCGTTATGGATTTCATTGATGGCGGATCAGTTGAGGGCATGCTGGGATGACTTGCCATTTCGCTCAAAGGAGGAACTAGAGGCTTAGTTCAACCGCCGACTTAAGATTTCCAAACAATTCAACCAGGCACCGGATGGAGTTCCGCCATTTCACTTTGACAGGTTGGTTCGCTGAATTAGCATACGCGGAATCAGCATACGCATATAGCCCTTTCGGTCTCCCCTTTGCACTAAACGTCAGGCTATAGCCTATAGTGCCCTTGGCATATCGAAGCACGTGCTTGGCTTCTCATACACCAGGACATTGCGCCCCGTAGCTTGATTTTGGGTCTTGATGGCACAGTTGGGTGATGCTGGGGTATATCCTGAAGGGCTGGGTTTGCGTCGCTCAAGGCACGAAGCTACACTGCGCCAGAGTTCACTGGTATGTTACTTGAAAAAGTTACTCAGTATGAAGAATTGGCGCAGCAAATGGAATGGATTATATTTGCTTTGACTACCGGACAATATCTTTAGGAAAATGGAGGTCTAGCGAATGTTTTGACGAATATGAGTTAACTCGGTACCCTTGAAGACAGCAACCCAGCGTAGGTCGTATCACTACTATAACACTCTGATTCGAGCTGTTCTGAGGCAGCACAGTAGTCCATGCTTGGTAGCCTTCAAGTGATGTGTCTAGCCAGCAGCGCCGCCGGTGAAAATGAACACACTCAGATGATTGGGATAGATTAAGAGGTTGTTGCCTACTGCACCTAGCTCATATAGATAGTCGACGGAGGGCTTAAAGGAATTATACGGGGAAAGGGTCGTAGGGATATCAACTTGTTCAATATCGACCTGAATGCTACGTGGCGTGTTCTTTTTTGATAGAGCTATCTTCAGCACATCCCGCATCAGAACTAGAAGACAAAAAGAAAAATCATAAGAGAAGGGAATCAATGCTCTAATACATATGTACAATGACATAAAAAAACGAAACAAATCAGCTTACCATGCCAATCCATCCAACAGTCATTCCATTTCAACCTTACCCCCGCCTCGACACCATGTCCCTCACAGCATCTATTACCCCAAACGATATCTTCTTATCACCAGGCTCAAGAGCAGATCGAGCCGTATCTTGCTCAAGCGCCGTCTTAGCAGCCCCCTTCCGTTCAGCTTCCTTAGCAGCCGCCTCCATAGCAGCATGCCGTTCCCTCCAATCCCGATCTTCCTTATCACGGATCTCGAGCTCCCGTAGCCACGCATCGCGCTTCTCCTGGGACCTCCGTGCCTCGAGTGCTTTCTCGAATTCGCGGCGCTGCTGCCGTTCCGTCTTGAAATACATGCCTCCGGCGACGATGGCGACGAGGGTAAATCCTTGGGCGTAGATACGGGCGCGGAACATCCGGTTCATTTCAACCGAGTCGCCGGCTTTCATGGAGCGGTAGGCGCGGTATAGGGCGTAGCATGTTGCGGCGCATCCTGTGATTTAGGATAGTTGGGTTAGACTCGATTCGACTACCCACCGTCCGACCTTTGTAGTTTCTGGAGGTGCGGGGGCAGAACTGGACTTACCCAGCGGGATCAAGGGCTCTTCCTTGAGTCTTCTGGTGAACTTTTGAAGAGACGATTCCTCCTTGAATTCACTAGATCGTTCACCTCAGTTAGCTTTCCCTGCGCCTGTAACGAGGATGGTTATGCAGGTGTTCGGCACGTACGGATGATCGTCGAAAGACGAAGGAAGAGGTTCGCTGCTCATTTTGTCGACGGTGTTGTAGTATATGACGAGGTAGAGAAACCAGAGGCGTTCTACGATCGATCGAGGTACGACGTTCCGGATCAATCGCAGGTGGAGCTCCGAGTAGTGCGCTGACTTGGATCGGGGTCTGTACCGGTAGCGGGACACGCAGAATCGACTGTCTTCGTTCGATTCCGTTCTATTGAGACCGTTAAATGTCCCTGGAGAGATTGATGGTGTTTTGTAGCATCAGTTGATGCGGAACATGACGTCGCAAAAAGCGAGTTGACGCCAAGCGATATTTCGTCTTACGCGTATTACAGAAAAGAATGGTAAATAACGGTCGTCCCCGGTATCTAGTAACAATCTGACCAATCAGATGAGACAAAGCGGACAAAGACTCCGTACGGAATAGACATCAGCGAATATAGTAAATCAAGACTTGCACCTTACTTATATACTAATTAGAGAGCATTTGAGGCTATTTACAAGGCTTTCTGTAGCTATCCTGCGAATGGTCATCGTTCATGCAACACCACTGCATCTGCAAAAGGAGGGGATTAGGGCCCAAGTTTAGGGTTGATGACTCATAGACCGGCCCGCAGTCACGGGATTTTCCAAAAAAGTAACGCCGATGGTCTCACAAGGCCTTATCGCTGCTTCAAATCCTGCTCTCTGGGCTGTCTTTTTATTCAATCCGACTTGCTAGAGAGACAACCATGGCTGACGGTACGACAACTCCCCTCGCCGCCAAGGTGAGCAACCTGGCATTGACCGAATACTCCGCTGCCCCGACGCCGCCATCGGAGGAGGTTGACCAGTTGGGAACGCCGCCGGATTGGGGCATCGCGGACTCGTTCCTGCTTCCAAACGGGTATCCAGACGTGAGATTATACCTGTCTGTGCAATTGTTTTTATCTCAAACGATCTTGGTTGCTAATACAAGCTTGTGATGAGTCTAGTATCTCCGATTGATTTTAACGTCGCGGGTTTACGATGTCATCGATGAAACACCACTGCACCATGCTGTCAACCTTAGCAATCGCCTCGAATGCAAGGTCCTTCTCAAGCGAGAGGACATGCTCCCCGTCTTTAGTTTCAAGCTCCGTGGAGCGTACAACAAGATGGCACATTTGCCTCCGGAGAGGCGATGGAAGGGTGTCATTGCTTGTTCTGCAGGTCAGCTTTTTTACTTCTAAGGATGAAGGCAGCTGCTTATATCTGAACAGGTAACCATGCGCAAGGTGTTGCCTTTTCTGCCCGTCATTTGAAGATCCCCGCCACCATCGTCATGCCCTCCGGTACCCCCGCGATCAAGCACCTGAATGTCTCTCGTCTCGGTGGTAGTGTTATCCTCCACGGAAACGACTTCGATGCGGCCAAGGAGGAAGCACATCGGTTGGAAAAGCAGCATGGACTCACTAGCATTCCGCCGTTCGATGACCCGTACGTCATTGCTGGTCAAGGAACTATCGGAATGGAAATCGTGCGCCAGGCGAACCTACAAAACCTGGAGGCAGTCTTCTGTGCTGTCGGTGGAGGAGGATTGATTGCTGGTATTGGTGTCTATTTGAAGCGTATTGCACCCCACGTGCGAGTCATCGGCGTGGAGGCTGATGACGCTAATGCCATGGCCCAGTCTCTGAAAATGGGCGAACGCGTTCTTCTCAAAGAAGTTGGGCTTTTCGCTGACGGAGCGGCCGTCAAGACAGTTGGTGAGGAGACATGGCGTCTGGCCCGCGACGTCGTAGACGAGGTCATCCAAGTCACGACAGATGAGACATGCGCAGCGATCAAGGATGCCTTTATGGACACCCGGTCTATCATCGAACCAGCCGGTGCTCTGGCTCTTGCTGGTTTGAAGA
Source organism: Aspergillus intermedius (assembly GCA_039880815.1). Taxonomy (NCBI): domain Eukaryota; kingdom Fungi; phylum Ascomycota; class Eurotiomycetes; order Eurotiales; family Aspergillaceae; genus Aspergillus; species Aspergillus intermedius. Next base: position 257,147 of record JBDODA010000011.1, on the reverse strand, counting down.
AATACATTACAATGAACCCTAGCCCTGACACAAGTCGGGAACTGGTTGCCGTCACCTCGGGGGCGAACATGGACTTTGATCGGTTGCGTTTCGTCGCAGAGCGTGCTGCTTTGGGTGAGCGGAAGGAGGCTCTTCTGAGTGTTAACATTCCCGAGAAGCCTGGCGCGTTCGCAAAACTCATCGAGGTTGTCATGCCCCATGCCGTAACCGCCTTCAGCTACCGCTACGCCCGTGCTGAATCTGCAGACATCTTGATGGGTATCTCTCTGTCGGCATCAACAGGCCAGAAAGATCTAGCCAACATCATCAACCAATTGACTAAGGAAGGCATGTCCGCGAAGGACCTGAGTGACGACGAGCTCGCCAAGCGGCATCTGCGCTTCCTGGTCGGTGGCCGCTGCGAAGTCCCGGACGAGCGTCTGTTCATGTTTGAGTTTCCCGAACGTCCGGGCGCTCTGGCCAAGTTCCTCACTACACTTCGACCTAACCAGAACATTTCTTTGTTCCACTACCGTAACTACGGAGGTAACGTCGGCAAGGTGCTGGCGGGTATCCAGTGCCCTGAAGCTGAAAAGGAAGACCTGGAGGCTTTCCTTCAGGATCTGGGTTACCCATTCAGTGAACACACCAATTCGCCTACCTACCAGACCTTCCTCCGCAATTGAACTCTTACTAGGAAAAATAACGGAAACGAAAAGTGTATATTCGGATTCAGTTTCAGGTTTTAAACTGTTGATTTCACGGAGTTGAGTGCTCCTGTTAGGCGTTCGGATTAGTACATGAGACAGAGTGTGCGATGTAGTCATGTTTCTCCGTATTATGTATAGTTTATTTGAATAGATAATAGAATGAGGATACTATCCTTACAAAGTACACTACTTGTATGTATACATGGTAGCCCTTGTACAGAAACCCGGAACCGGCGATACAAAATCTCCGAGCAACATTTCCTCCGCGCGGGAGTGCGGAATAGAAACTATCCAACACCACCAAAAATCCATACCAGCCTCAGGATCAAACTAATCCTGATCCTGCCTCCATTTCTATTCCCGGAGCCACCTACCGGCGGTCCTGAAATTCGATAACAACCCCCTGCCGAGCCGCCACGATGATGTCCCTCCGCTCCCTCCTCGGTGCTTCCACCGGCACCCTCCGTCAATTCCTCCCGCAATCACTCTCCCGCTCGACATTCTTCTCCCGCTCGTTTTCCGGGTTGTCGCTTGCAAATGGGCTAAGGAATTTGCGTCTGCGGTCTGAACAGAAGCAAATGCAGATTGCTGGTGTTGGGGCTGTTGGGGCTAGGCAGATTGAGCAGGTTCGGGGGATGAAGACACGGTCGTCGGTTAAGAGGCTGTGTGATGGGTGCAAGGTATGATTTGACTTGATCTTTTTTTCCCCTCGGAGGTGGGGTTTGGCTTGATGTTGGGTGTGGTGTGATGCGATGCGATGCGATGCGATGCGAGACTGGGGTTGAGGGAGGACCTTTGGGGAATGAATTGAGGTTGTGGATGTGGCACTAACGATTGGATTGTTATAGCCCGTCCGGAGAAAGAACAGGGTTTATATCATTTGGTATGTTCCTTCGTGTATTGGTCGTCGTGGATGGGATATTAACGATGGTTTACAGCTCCAAGAACCCCAAGCACAAGCAACGACAAGGGAAATAAACGTGTTCAATTGGACAACAGATTCGATCCATTACGGTTTACTACTTCAAAACGCTATGGAAGTGCATAGAGTGGGGAGATTATGTACTCTTTGATACCTGAAACGCTTCGTGGATATACGGTTTTTCATCTCGACGCCTGGAATGTCTTTATCTATTTCTCCTTTTTTTGCTGGCTGGTCGCGGCGTACGTTATATTGTATATTAGGTTTATCATCAAAAGATCATCATTGAATGCTTATCATTTGGTTTCTGAATTGTGGCATCTTTGCGGCTGCGTAGCCCTATTTCTTACAGATCGACAATGGCATGGACAATCATCCTACAGCGCAATTCTCTGGGCCTTAAATTAAATGTCATGTATGCTCGTCATCGTCTACCACGCCCCAAGAGGTTTCAAATATGCCTTCATATCCTCCGCCTGAAGCCGATGATACTTCGACGTCGGATGATAACTATTCCACCAAACACAACTATGCCCATCATCATTAACGCAAGTAGCATTCGGAAAGCCATATTCTTGAGGGCTGTCCAGTACTTTGTTCATGAATGACCATGAATCATAGAGCACAGTGGTTGTCTGCGTTCGTTCCGTCAGCTTTTCTTTCTCCCGGAGGAGGCACAGGGGTACACGTACATGTTTATGGCTGCTCGTGAAGTTCTTCACCATCGACTCGACGTTCTGATTGAACACGGAGAGGTACTTCGCATGTGACTTCGCGGCCTCGTCTCCCTGACTCAGGATCTCAGGCGTACGACTGACAGCCGGCACATTGAGGAAGAGGAATTTGCGTCCGCCGTCACGGTAGATCTTCTCGACCAGCGATCGATAGCGCGCAATCAACTTCGGCGTAAATGTCTCGGCATCCGTGTTCGAGTATGCATTCCCGATACTGCTCACCACATCAACAACGCTCCCATTAAAACCGGAACAGAAGAGTAAAGACGCACTCATTAATCCCAATCCAAATCCCGAAAACCGTATTCTCGCCCGTCCACGGCACAGCATTCTTATCAGCATATGTCGACTGGAACACATCAACCTGCGAGACGAAATCCTTCGGATTACCCGATACGAGTGTATTATCGATCGTTGCGCCGCCGACAGCGAGATTGTAGGAGAGGACCAGAGAGGCGTTTTGGTTTGTTGTTAGGTAGCCGACCCAGTTTGCGCCGCCGGCTGTTGTGCCGGTTCCTGTATGTTTATACATTAGAGCCTGATTGAGACGTATGGAGTAATAGAGACGAACCTAGGGATGGGTTTCCCATGGGGTTCGAGGCAGATGGAGCGGTGTTGTTTGGGGAGAAGGAGGTGTCTGTGTAGGAGTTTCCGCTGTTATGATATTAGTATACTTATTGCGAATTGTTGAAAAGAAATGGTAGTCTTACAAGGTGAAGAAATGCGTCGCTTCGGCATTCTGTCGTGATAGAGGTGATGCAGCAGCAATGCCGATGGTGCTGGCTGCCAGCCAAATGAGATGGACTTTCATATTCATACTGACTTGATACCCTATTCAGTACAACACAACAGAACAGTGCCAGACGGGCTTCCAACAGAGTCCTTTTATAAGCCATCCGGCATTCGTCTCAGGCTACATCCACCCAAAGCTGCTGCTCAGCCTTGCCGAGAACCCTGCGCCCCGATCTCAGCTCAGCAGCCATGTTGGAAGTTAATTGCATCGCATTCTCCATTCAGACGTCCACCGGATAAATATATGCCTTAGCTTAGATTCGCAGTTTTGCGGGGTACTGCATGTGCCGTTTGTCCGGCCGGGATTTACATATATTATTAGGCTAAATGTTACTGATTGATGGCATGTGAAGGGCATATTGTATGGAGTACATGAAGGTATAACGGAACAGTTGTGTTTTGTGGCAGATGTGACAGGACCACTGAGACCTGCCCGGTGTTGCTCCACTGGTGTTCTTATGAAACAGGAGTTGCTTGGGACATGTCAAGTAATCAACATGGTGCACTTTTATCTATGCCTTTTCTATGTACAAGATCTATCATACCGAATGCGAAAACAAATACATCACATCACATCATGAGAAACGAAAAGGAAACATCACTCCATAACCCTCACCATCTCCATTCCAACCCCACAAACAAGCAACTTCACCCCTTCCCCTCCCCTCTTATTAACATCTGCATCTCCCCGAACAACATCCAAAGCTGCAATATCCGCGACAGGGCTATAATGATTAGCCACATTCCTCACACTAATAGCCTCCACCCCCTCTTTCGCCGTATCCAATTTAACCGACCAGATTTTAACCCGATGGTCGTTGCCCGAGGAAGCAATTGTCAAATCAACAGTTGTGTTTCCGTCGGCTGACTTCCGCTGCGAGATTATCTTGACGGTTGTTACGGATGCGGTGTGGGCGTCGGGGATGCTGACTGTGTGGACGTGTGTGGTGGCTTCGTCAATGGTGACGTTGGTGAGGGATGTGTGGAGGAGGGAGAGTGTGAGGACGTTGTCGTCGCCGCCGGCTGCTAGTAGAGAGGTGGTTTCTGAAACGTGTACTAATCCCAGGGATTTGATGCTGTTGGAATGGATTTGGTAGCGGCTTTCGCAGGAGATGTTTGCCGGTGTAGTCATGGATTTGATGGGTTGTTTAAGTGATAGGTTTGATGCAGTTATTGTGTAGAAAGGTAAGAGGACTGGGGTTAGGTTCCAGAAGGTGAAGTGGCCGTCTGTCGAGGCGGTTATGAGGCCCATGAAGGAGTCTTTCTGGACGAACTGGGCTTGTGTCAAGCAGTTGCTCATGTAGGTTCCTTTTGCTAGGAGGGTGAAGCCGTTGTCGGTGGATGGAGAATAGTGGAAGATCTATTTGTGTCAGCAATGCTCAAGTCTTAGTCTATAAAGTGACTCACCTTAATCACAGAGTTCGGGAAAGCCAGAACAATCAGAAAACCACACTGACCATCCGGTTCCCGAACCTCCAGCGTATCGAAACTAGTCACCCGACACTCCGAATCTGGATCTTCCTTAGGAGCCATGCCCGTGAGCAACGTCGCAACTCCAAACCGAGGAATCCAACGTATCCTCCATGCAAAAAACTCCTCATAACCAGAACTGGTAAACAGGTACTCCCCGTTCTTGGACCACCCCACCTGCTGCAATCCGGCTCTGTGCTTTTTTAGAACACGTAGACTCTTAAATGCACCCCATAGATCTTCCTTGCCAGGCTGCACAGGCGCAAAAAGACGCACAGTCGTATCCTCAGCTCCCGTCGCAAAAATGGTCTTTTTCCCATCTGAACCACTGCGTGTTGCGTTGAACGCTTCCATAGATTTAATCTCCCGCCCATGACCACCAGCACGTACCGGACGGCTAGCTTCAGCATGTACCCGTCGACAATTAAACCCGGATTGATGCCAAATGAACAATCCGTCACCTGCATTCTCAAGACTAGCCTGAAAAGCCCAATTCCGACGCGCGCCACCGCAAAAGAATCTAGCAACTTCCGACTGCGTAGTCTCGTTCCAGACGACAAAGTCCATGCCACGGAAGCCGTAAAGCATGAGATCGTCTGAGGTTTTGTCAAAGTATGCGCCTTCTACGTTCTGGTTCGCTGCTGGGGAGGAGCGGTGGACTGTCTGGAAGTTGAAGGACTCGGTGGAGGGGTTTGTGGTGATTTCGTGGACGCAGTAGTTTCCGTCGCGGCCGCAGGTAAGGAGGTAGTCGATGGACAAACCGTCATTGTGGGTTTGGGATGAGAATGGTGTAATGCTGTTGACGCCTTCGTCGCCGTGGATGAGACGAATACTTGTAACTGGTCGTAGCAGGTCCCCGGAATTGTCACCAGAGCTTGGTATCCGGTATACAGCAAGCGAGCCGTTCTTGAATCCCAAAACAAGATACTGACCACCACAGAAAAGAGAGGCACATTGCACCTCGGAAGGATAAAGGAGGCATAAGGGCACATTCTGTACATGTGGCTCTGAGCCCTCCTGTCTTGTGACCGTGAAAAGATTGGCCCTATCAGTCGTAATATAAGAAGAGACAAATGAGACGATGTCGGATGGACTAGAGGAAGCAGGCTCAGTATCCAAGGCAAACAAACCAAGTGGCCTTTGATCTGCCTGCACAACCTTGGCCAGTGATTTGCTTTGATGATCATATAAACGAATCAACCCGCGCGCATTGCCCAACAATGCCAAGCCCTTTGATGGTAAACCAGAGATAACAGAGTACCCACGGAGATCGTCCTCGACGCAGAGAATCTCCTTTAATACTCCAGGCTGCATACCAAATTCGACTAGATTCTTCGGTCCAACTATTCCAAGCTGAACTTCTCCATTAACAGACGTCGCAATAAAACAATCCGAGGCGATAAAGTCAAACGCTTTAAACGGCACTTCCTTCTTGGTCTTTTTGTTTGGGGTGTTGGAAGGTGCAGGTGCAGGAGCTTGATTTGATACATCCTCGTCCTTGTCAATCTTGAAAGTTTTAATGGCGCCGTCGTTACCTCCGGTGTGAACGACAACCCTACCATCGACCTCGTGCATGCTCAAAGAAAAGATATGCTTCCCGGTGTGATAATGGAAAGATGAAGTTTCACGTAGTTCAAACACCGGTGTCTGCGAAGCTTGCTTCCAATTTAAATCCCACAGCAGGCACTGCGCATCCTCACCACACGATACCAGCCTTAATCTGCCATGCTCCGCCGCCGCCGCCGACATAAAGTGCACGCCCCATATTCGAGCAATATGACCAAAAGCCTTTGCGATGCAAGATTCCGATCCCAATTCCCGGACGGCACCAAAGCCCGTACTGCGGAGCTCGAAGCCGTCTGTGGAATAAGCCGATGGATCATTGGGAGAAGCGCTGTCACAATCGGATATATCCCAGATTCTGACGGTTCTATCATCGCTACAAGTAGCCAATAACCGGCCTGGTTTGTTAATTCCCAGATTAGGGATCGTGGGTGATATCTCAACGCCGAAAATAGACCCTTCGTGGCCCGTGAAGAAGTGGTGGATGGAGCTGACTGCATTAGAGCAGAGACTTTCGGGATTGTTAATGAAGCACGACCATACGATGATCTCCCCGAATACGGTGCCGGCAGCGATTAGGACGTGAGATGGTGAGAGTTGGACGGTATGCGCTGAGTAGAGGATGGATTTGACACTCGTTTCCAACTGGTGTAGATGGAGCGCCTTTTCATACTTGGATGAAGGGTCCGCCTGCACAGCATGCAGGGAGATAAGAGCATTATGGGCCGTGACAAGATAAGCGCATTGTTTCTCGTCCTCGTTAGAGGCACAACCAGCCAGAACCCAATCCGGCGCTAGGAATTCCGCACTTGCTGCTGATAGCTTGGTCCGATTCCCGTGGATCAGGTCAATAATCCTGACCGACTGTCCACCCCAGGCTACCAGTTGGACATGTTCACTTTCCGCATTCTGTGTTGTGCGGTTGAGAACTGCGAATCCATGGACGTTGTTCCTTTTGAAGGTCTTCAGTTCAGCAACAAGTTTGCCGGTGTCTTCATCAATCAGGCGAAAATATAGACCTTGACCTTGCAAGATAAACCTCTTATCTTTCACCTCAAGGGCTTTCAGTGCCGTAATAGGAAGGCAAGCATCAACGTGCTAGTTGGAGTCAGCGTTACGTCTTGCAGCACTAGCAGCGGAGGGGTCACTGACCTCCAGCGAGGAATACATTAGCGCAGCGACAGCGCACAGCCTGCCTACGCAAATTTCCGTGTAATATCTTAACTCAAAATAATTTGCACGTTTAAATCGTCTCTTGATTCCCCGCGTGAAATTCCAAAAATTCGGATTATGTCATCTGCCCTGGCACGACGCTTTTCCAGATACGGTAATATTGAGCACGTGATACCGCGCTTCAAGTGGCGACGCGGAGAACATCGCCTCGGGACTCGACTTTGCTTGTCAGAAGCCGTCGCTGAGTGCTCCTGTTGTTATACGGGCCTCCTGTGATACAGACGGTCTACCATGTTGCAATACATTCTTCCTACCTATCGTTTATGACGTCTCCAAGTCAACATGGGTGTAACCGGGCTGTGGACAGTCGTCCAGCCCTGCGCACGACCTATCAAACTCGAAACGCTCAATAAACGGCGCCTAGCAGTCGATGCGTCAATTTGGATATACCAGTTCCTCAAAGCGGTGCGAGACAAAGAAGGAAATGCGCTGCGCAACTCTCACATTGTTGGATTCTTCCGCCGGATATGCAAACTTCTATACTTTGGGATCAAACCTGTCTTTGTCTTCGATGGCGGGGCGCCGCTGTTGAAGAGACAGACTATTGCTAGTAGACAGAAGAGACGGGAGGGGCGGAGAGAGGATGCTGCAAGGACGGCGGGGAAGTTACTTGCTGTGCATCTGCACAGGAGTGCGGAGGAAGAAGCAGCGAGGCATAGGAATAAGGTGGCTAGGGAAGAAGAGCAGGTTCCTGATAACCCGGTTTATGCTGAAGAGGCGTTTATGACAGACAGCGAGAAACGACAGGCTCGGCAGTTTAGGAAGAAGGATGCCTATCATCTTCCGGAACTTGAGATCTCGCTTGAGCAGATGGGTGCGCCGAATGATCCGCGTATTATGTCTCGTGAGGAGCTGGAGGAGTATGCGCAGCAGTTTTATAGGGGTGAAGATATCAATCTCTACGACTTTTCTAAGATCGACTTTGACAGTCCGTTCTTTATGAGTCTGCCCGCTACCGATCGGTATAATATCTTGAATGCTGCGAGGCTTAGGAGTCGACTGCGTATGGGTTATTCCAAGGAACAGCTGGACAACATGTTCCCGGACCGCATGGCGTTCTCCAAGTTTCAAATCGAACGTGTGAAAGAAAGAAACGATTTGACGCAACGACTGATGAACATCAACGGCATGAACGGGATAGATGCTTTCTACGACTCGGGACAAAGGATTGCAGGAGAACGTGGCAAGGAGTATGTTCTGGTGAAAGACCCCACCAATGAGGGTGGATGGGTACTTGGTGTCGTAGGCAACAAGGACGAAGGCGGGGCCGAAAAACCTATTGATGTTGATCAACACGGACAGCAAGAGGTGTTTTCTGATATGGGAGAGTCGGATGACGAGGGAGGATTTGAGGATGTGCCAATTGAAGGGCTGAACAGACTTCCTAAGTTACCGTTTCTTCAGAAGGGTGCTTTTGACGAGTCGATTCAGGCTCAACGAGAAGTATCTGATGCAGTCGAAGACGATTCGCTTTTTATACAAAGTGACCTAGAAGATCGCCGTGGTATTAACAACGTCTTCGAGGATGGGAATGAAGATGAAGACCTTCAAAAGGCGATTGCGATGTCATTGGAAACAGCTACAGAAGCTCAAGAACACGATGATCTCCCGGAGATTTTAATCAATCGTAATACTACAGCACCGGCACCACTCGAAAAAACGGAACCCAGTTTTATGCCTCCGGAGAGTGATGACGAGGAAATGGATTTCGCAGCTGCACTAGCGCAGACAAAGCGACCGAAAAGAGAAGCACCGCGCCCCGTGCCTGCTAATCCATTCGGAGGACCCTTGCCATTCGAATCCATAAAACTCAAGCCAAGTGCGGAAAAGCGGCAAGACGAGGAAATTGACGAAGATGCGGGTGGCTTTGTGAAAGAGCCTGCTCCGTCTGCTGGAAAAGACAAGGAACAATTGCCGCTGCCCCCGTGGTTCTCTGCCCAACACACGAATGCCGAGTTTGTCCCTGACAAAGTCGATGATACTTCGCTTCAAGGCTACCGGGACAGCATCATGACACCGAATCGTCAGTCATTGAAGGATTATCGGTCGCCAGGTGTCATTGATGTTGACCAGGGGCCGAAGAAGGAGCCAGGACCCAAGGAAGTGATTGATCTCGAGACTCCAGCAGAAAAGGAAAATGCTGAAGCTGCGGAAAAGGAAGATGTTACAAACGTGGCGCCGGAAGAGGCTCAAATATTGCTGCCGAAAGAGGATGTCATTGCAGATGTTGCAGACGAAACGCCACACGAAGGGTCTATGGAAGCGAAGGAGCCAAGTCCCGCTGTTCAAGAGGACGACAGACATGCAGAACCATCACCATCACCAGAGTTTGAGGATGTTGCAATCCAGCCAGAAAAAGCTCCTAGCGTTGAATTCGAGCCTCAACCCCCTGCTGAGTTTAATCAGCAAGATGCCCTCTTTGTGGAAGAAGAGGATGAAGAAAGAGAACAACAGGAAACTGCGATTGATCTAGAGGATGAAGATTTGATGCGACAACTTGCAGCAGAAGACGAGGAACATGCTCGCTTCGCAGCCACGCTGAATTCCACAGTACCTAGTCAGAGTGCTGCAGCGTACGAACAAGAACTCAAACAGCTGCGCTCCCAGCAGAAGAAGGATCGCAGAGACGCAGACGAGGTTACACAAGTCATGATCTCGGAATGTCAGCAGTTGTTGACGCTTTTTGGGTTGCCGTATGTTACCGCACCAATGGAAGCCGAGGCGCAATGCGCAGAGCTGGTCTCACTCGGCCTTGTCGACGGTATCATCACCGACGACAGCGATATCTTTCTATTTGGAGGAACGCGCGTGTACAAGAACATGTTCAATCAGAGCAAGTTTGTCGAGTGTTATCTAACATCGGACATGGAGAAGGAATACACGCTGCACCGGAAGAAACTCATCAGCTTCGCCCATCTCCTCGGGAGCGATTACACGGAAGGCATTCCAGGAATAGGGCCCGTCACGGCACTAGAAATCCTCACCGAATTCTCCGGCCTCGAAGAATTTCGCGACTGGTGGACACAAGTCCAACTAGGCACAGACATGTCCACCTCCGCCCACTCAACCTTCTACAAGAAATTCAAGAAACACGCCTCCAAAATCTTTCTCCCCCCATCCTTCCCCGACACCCGCGTGGAAGAAGCCTACCTCAAGCCCGAAGTCGACTCCGACCCATCCCGATTCCAATGGGGCGTGCCCGACCTGCATGGACTCCGAAACTTTCTCATGGCCACGGTCGGTTGGAGCCAGGAACGCACGGACGAGGTTCTGGTGCCGGTGATTCGTGATATGAATAAACGGGAGCAGGAAGGGACGCAGGCTAATATTACGAGCTTTTACCATGGGCCTACGGGGGCGGGGGCATTTGCACCGAGGGTGCGGAGTGGGGGGAAGAGTCGGATGGAAAAGGCGTTTAGTCGACTGCGACAGGAGGCTGCTACGGGACAGTCTGACGGAGATACCGTTGATGCTGATGTCGATGGCGCTGTCGATGGCGATGCAACATCGGGAGACAACCTTTCTCCACGTCCCTCTTCTCCTGAGCGTACCACCGGGCGGAAGGGCAAGGGAAAAGGGACGAAACGAGGCACCAACATATCCCAGGTCGATGATGAAGTGACAGCTAAAAAGCGAAAAACCAGACGGGGCAAAAATTGATACCCACCTGCTACTTGCCAGTGGTTGTGGTTTACACAGGGTTAGTGGGGTAGGCTAAGCCGAAATGAACTCCACCGGGTCTGGCGAAGGAGATGTCATCTCGGAACTGCAACATGCGAACAGGGAGAATGTTCCTGGAGATCTCAGCGATCAGTCGATCATCCGATATCTACAGATTTGAGCATTGCATTTTAACCACTCAGCACAATTATGCGACTGTGCAGCTCCATGCCCACTATAAAACCTAAAATCCTAACTGGCGATGTACAGAGTAAATAGAAGTACACTATGCAAAGCGACTAGTCCTAATTGACTTTATGACGGATTTCAGGGGTACAGTAGTATTAGTTATAAGCGGATGACTGAATCATCGCCGATGGGCAGCGCATGACATCATGTTCCCAACCATGACGTCGGAGTCACCAACCACCGCCCAAAAGGGGGAAAAGCCAGAAAATAAGACTTGAGGTTGGCCATGTTAAATACGACCTTCCCCTTGTCGCTTGCTCAATCCATGGTTCCTCAAGTCAATTCATCACCATTACTTATTTGGACTCACTTGTACTTCCTTGCACATATTAACCCCAATCCGGTAATATAACCGACGACGTCACGGGGAACTTGCCATATTGCCGCCCGACTTCACCAGCGTTTATCTTGACTGATCTTCCTCCGCTTGCGGCTTTAACTCTTCCGTCGCATCCCGTCCATTCTCTGGTTCCCTCTCGACTCCTGCACGTCATCTCTGCGCAAAGGACGACTCCTCTGAGACCCCCCCCCCCCTCCCCCTCGATCAATTATTTCCCTTGGGTTCTCTCCTCTCCTCCCATTTCCTCCCTACTTATCCGCCGTCCACCCCTGATCTCGCGTCCGGTTCCTATCCCGACCGTTCGATTCCTCGTGTACGTACCGAAGTCGAAGTTGAATCCCGATCCCGAGAAAGAAAGGAAGGACCACAATGCATCGCACCTATTCTATGCGCCAATCGCGCGCCCCCACGGCGTCGCAGGTCGAGAACCCGCCCCCGCCGTTGTCCACCACAAAGACCAACAGATGGCTCGGGAAAGGTGGTTTGGGTAGGTTGATACCTGCATGCTGGAATTGAGATCAAGCTGACAGTGAGAACGAGCAGGCCATGCCTTCCGTAAGAACACCGCCGGTGCTTTCGGCCCCGACCTTGCCCGGAAACTCTCGCAATTGGTCAAGATGGAGAAGAACGTCATGCGCAGTATGGAGTTGGTCGCGAGAGAGCGGATGGAGACTGCCGTACGTACTGTTTATCAAGGATTAGGGATGATATGCTGACGATGGCAGCAACAACTTTCCATCTGGGGTGAGGCCTGCGATGAAGATGTCTCGGATGTTACCGATAAGCTGGGTGTTTTGCTCTACGAGATTGGTGAGCTAGAGGACTTGTTTGTCGACCGTTACGACCAGTACCGTGTCACCATCAAGAGCATTCGTAATATCGAAGCCTCTGTCCAGCCTAGCCGCGACCGTAAGCTTTTCCTTCCCCTGAACCCAGATCACTGCGTACTGACCCGGTCCCAGGCAAGCAGAAGATCACCGACGAGATCGCCAAGCTCAAGTACAAGGACCCCAACTCGCCTCGCATTGTCGTTCTCGAGCAGGAATTGGTCCGTGCTGAGGCCGAGTCCCTCGTCGCCGAGGCTCAGCTGTCCAACATCACCCGTGAGAAGCTCAAGGGCGCCTTCCAGTACCAATTCGACGCTCTCCGTGAGCACTGCGAGAAGGTCGCTCTCATCGCCGGCTACGGCAAGCACCTTCTGGACCTTGTTGATGACACTCCCGTCACCCCCGGCGAGACCCGTCAAGCCTATGATGGATACGACGCCAGCAAGGCCATCATCCAGGATTGCGAAGACGCCCTGACCAACTGGGTTTCGTCAAAGGCAGTTGTCAAGTCGAACCTGTCTACCCGTTCCCGTACTCTCTCCCAGCGTCAACGTGAAAACGCTTCCCGGACTCGTGAGCCGGTCGACCTCTCCTCTCAAGACCAGCCCTTGAAGGACCGCGACTCGTGGGTTCCCGCTGACCAACACCCCGACTACCAGCCCGAAGACGAGGGTGAGGAGGTCACCAGCACCGTTGACGGAGAGACATCCCGGGGACGAGAGGAGGAGAGAGCACCAGTGGTCTCTGTCGTCTAGACGTGCCCTGAGAAACAGAAGATACTCGAGCCCATCCAACTCGAATAATACCGCCATACACGTTTTGGATTATAATGTCTTTCCCATGTTTGATGATGTTCTGCTTCGTCACACCCCCAATGAGTTCTGTGTTTTTATTATTTGCTTTTTCCTTATTTTTTTTTTTTATATATTACTACTTTAATTACACCCCACGAAGGAAACGCTCATCTTGCCCATGCCCGTGTCTATGCCTATGGCCTCGATGTATCACTATTCTGATGTTCATTCATGATGTCACGACTACGGATTGCAAAAACCGATCTGAAAAAGGAAAAGAAAAATAAAAAAAAAAAAAGGGAAAAAGTGGCAGGGTTTGGGCAAGTTTGAGCAGAGCATATGAGGGTTCCTACATTAATAATGTAATACCATTTGTGAATTGAATTGTGACAGTGGTAGTGATTGTGTATGGAGTTTAGTTGAATTGATTGGTGATGCTAGTCTTTTTCTTTTCAATCGAGTATCAACCAGGATAGGTGTTTGGTAGACGATAGCATCAGATACCAGGCCCTGCCTGCCCTTACTAGATTGAACAAACCAACATGGCAAAAGCAGCTCTCAAACATACACTGTCCATGACACGCCGGGGCTGTCGCTCGTGCCGCGGGTTGAACGCTTAGCCTTGGTGCTGCTATGCTCGTTAACTCAATATCAACCAGAATCCTTTCTGTCACACATACTCTCACCAAAGAGCAAACACCGAATTTCGTCCTCTGTCATATCCACCTGCCTGCCGGCCCTCGATGCGACCATCGACCTGTTCCTAAGTTTTGCAGACAACCAAGCCACAACATCGAACGACATGCAGCTTATCAACAGTGCCCGCAGGCAGCCCAGCCAACAACAGGAGAATCAGCAGGGACTCAGCAATTTTGGTTATGCTCAAATGGCTGATAGATGTGTTTGTTACTCCCTCATAAGATGAAGTCAGAAAAGATGCCACCGCTAATACTCAGACAAGATACAATATGCAGGTCCATGACCCTAACACCAAGGCGCATTTCATTGTACAGAGCCTGAAAAGCTATCCCAGCGCCAAGGACAGCCACACGCCCTGGATGCATAGGTATCTGATGGCTGCTACTATAACGGTCTCGAGCAATAGGGATCTATTGGTAGACTATCTGATAAAATTATAACATGAGAGAAAGAAAAGAGGCAGGCCTGTCAGCAACGAGCTATCTAGTGTGTCAGTGTGTGCGAGAAGTTTAAGCAATGCTCAGTGGATGTCCTATGCCAGACAGGCCAAAGTAATCAAACATGCTATACAGCTAGCGAGTGTTGACGTTCCGTGACAGCTACAACCGACTTCCAGTTGCTCAAGATGTTGCTATTTAACATTCTGTCTCCAATAATTGCTAGATATATCGTTAGCCCTTCATAGAAAATCTAGGGCAAGATCTTGCCTAATCAATTGTATATTCCCTTTCCTGTTTAGGAGGACATTGCTGCAGTTAACCAAGCCGTGTGATATGCCAAGCTTGGAATGAATATAAACAAGACCATCTAGAACCGCTCTGCAAACAGTGGCTATATCCGCCTCACTGAAATCCACGATCCCTACCGAGTCGCCTAGTGGAATAGCCAGATGCACGTACTCATAGACTAAACAGATCAATCTATATTCTGTGTAGAAGTCTGTCAATGACACTGAAATGGATAAATCCAATCTGCACCATCCACTCCAAACCACTCCATTCGGATTATCCAAGTCATTGCGGATCCTGCATGTATAATCCGCCGCCATTGCAGACTTTCTCAACTTCCACCTGAGCCCGCTCCACTGCGCATTCGGAACGAATTGGAGCGGATTTTGCGGATTCGCCGTACCATTCTACACAGGATGATACGTGTAGGGCAATGACAGTGTAGCGCAAGTTTAGCATCGTATAGTTGGGAGCCCAGAAGAGTCTAGAAACAGCGTATCAATCCATCACCATCATCGCGAATGTATACCTCGCAAATGATAAATGCAATATCGTAACATTTAAGCATTTTAAAGGAATGGAATCGCGAAAAGAGCCAGCAACAGACTTAGGAAGCCTTTATGAGGGACGTCCATAGTTGATACTGCCGCATTTGATGAAGTAGAAGAGGCAGAATGGGTTGCCGTGCCACTGGGACTACTGGATATTGTGGTCAATGAGCTATCAACGTTGCCGGTGGCCATTGGCCCCTTGGTGGATGCGCTTTCATCGGGAGCCCGGGTGCTTTCAGTCCTAGACACTTCCATTGTGGTTGTGCTCAGTCCAGCTACTGGAGTTGTCGGGGCTGTGCTGGTTGTTTCTCCAGTCTGAGTAATGGTTGTAGTAGTCCCGTTGGTTGCAAGAGTGCTCGTTGTTGCCTTCACCGAGCTAGTCGTTTCCTCAGTCCGAGTGCTTATTGTGCTTTCAGTCGTCTGAGTGCTCGTTGTAGTGGCTTCTGTTGAGGCCGTGGTGCCGGTAGCAGTTGTCCCTGCTGTGGTACTCGTGGAAGTCGTCGCCAGACCAGAGCAATAATTCAGGTACTGTGCAAACGTCGGCAACATTGTTTGTGAATATTGATCATCCGAGTCCGACTCAGCATTATTGCTGATGCACGTCTTACAGAGTCCCAACTCGGCCGTGAATGAGTCGCTTTCGCACAGCTCCGGCGTCTTTCCGAGTGATTGTGGCATCAGTGAAGCCTCATTACAATCATTATAACATTGACCAGGAATATCCGAGATGTCTCTCTTGGCATTTCGGCCGACGAGGAGGTCCCAGAATGATTTGGCATCGCGTTTTCTCTTAGACGCTGCGGAGCCTGAAACCCGGAAGATGGAGTAGTTCAGGCCAAAGTCATCCGGATCAAGGTTGTAATAGTCCTTGGAGATTTTGAAGTGGTGGCCATTTTCATCAGTAGCCACGGATTGGTTGTAAATCAAGGGTGGAGCGGGAATGCAATCCGAGGGGGCGCAGACGTAGCCATCTGCGGGAACACCGACTTCAGCATTGCAGCCGGCACGGTCACCCGTATGAGGGGGTCGGCAGAGATATCCAGGTGGGCAACCCCAAGTATAGTCTGTTGGTAGCTGCGTAGCAGGCGTATAGGTCGGATTGCTGACGAGACTGGAACAGACTGAGATAGAGACGGTGGTAGTGCCGACGGAACTTTGTGTCAGCGTCGTTCCCTGACCGGAGGTGGTTTCAGTCACGGTCATGGGAGCCGTGTCAGTGGTTTCTGAGCCTGATCATGTCAATGCTTGCAATGTCAATCTACGTGGGCGGGGAAGATGTACCTGGGGCTGCGACGGTGTCGACTATTGCAGTTGATCCCACAACAGTCACTGTATCACCAGGACGCGTGATTGTCGCGGTAGTAGTTGAACCTGGCAGGGTGCTAGCGCCTCCAGACAAAGTGACAGTGCTAGCAGGCTGACTGATGAATGTCGTGAGAGTCGACGCTGGAATGGTTGTAACTGACCCTGGAATAGTGGTGACCGACCCCGGAATAGTTTCGCTCGTCAGCACGGTGGTTCCTGGAAAGGTCGTTCCTGGCGCAGTGACGGTTGACTCGCCCATGGTAATCGTTACTGTGGAGGCGTCCGTGACCATTGAGCCACCGACAATAGACGTGACTGTTGAACCGCCGACAGTAGACGTGACCGTTGAGCCACCGATAGTCGTCGTCACTGTTGGACCGCCGATAGTAGACGTGACCGTTGAAACACCAACTGTAGTCCTCACCGTCGAGGTTGGAACCGATGACTGGTCAATAGTGACAGTTTTTGTCGAGACATCTGTGACAGTCGCTGCAGGGGCATTGACGGTATCTGTTACGGTGACCTTTCCAGTCTCAAAAACAGTTCGAGTAACGGTGTCGGTGATTGAATTAGTGACAGTATCCGTGACAGTACCCGCCGGCGCGCCAGTGCAAGTCTCGGAATCACCCAGCCAAAGACTAACTCCTACTGTTATCGTGACTGTCACCCGTTCCAATTCTCCTGCTGGCATGTCTCTGATAACAGCCGGCGGCGTCGGGACAGGCGTGAGCATCTCACTGTCGTAGGTTCTTGTAGACCGAGCAAAGGTACTGGTCGCTAACAGCGACAGCCATGCGACTGAAACCGAAGCCCTCATGGTTATCTCTTTTGGAGAAGGATACTCGCAGGTTGGTGAGGCCAGAGGATAAACAAAGGAAAATACAAAAGAAAAAAAAAAAGCCCTCGACTGAGTCAACAAACAGACGCAATATGCACAGACAGCATCGTGAGGCTCAAATTGGACACTGCCACTATGCAGTTCGGGACAAGCGTGAATCTCGTATTCGCATGCATTTCAGTTGGCAGGAATAGATATTGATGTATGTCAATGCCAAATCAGCCGCATGCCAGACCACGGAGTTCCCGCGATGTTTATCACTGGCAGCCTCGTACTTGTGTAGTATTTTCCCGCTGCTGGTTGTCCACAGCATCCAGGTCGCATTATTCCGACTTCAAGACTGTTCATGGAAATGTTCAGAGCAGCTCGGATTTGAGGTGCATTCGAGGTCGTGCATCGGCATCTGTGGTTGGGCTCAGGGCCTCCACGGTGGGGGATCGTCGTGTTCGGGCAGACACGAAGTGATAGAATATCAAAGACATGGAAGCAAAGCCGCATTGCGGGTTGAAATCGGACACTTAGCCCCTCGCATTCCGGGTCTATCCAAAAGCCTGCATCTAGCGGTCACCATAGCCCCATATGTCAGCAGTTGGGATCCCAGCTCGCCCTTTCCCAGTTGACAGCTCAGACAGCGACGAGTGCAACTGCAGCTGCCATCGTTTGAGAAATTCAAAAAAAGAAAGAAAATGTCGTTTTTCTTAGCGACGGTTTTCACGCTGCTGGCAGTCGTGGTAGACTGTACTGTGGGCGCATGCGGTCCATGGCAGACGCAGATCAACATCTCCATGTGCAACTGGCAAGGATTGCGTGGTGAGTATTTATTTTTGTTGCGGCCGCTGTGGTCAGAGTCTTGGAGTACTGATAATAGTAGCCAACGTTCTTCGCGATACGATCTATCTAGATGGAGGACAGTTATGGCTTCAGCAGTATTAGTCACTCCCATATGGATGTTAATCGGCACTGACAATCGCAGAGGATATTCAGACGGTTGCGTTAATTATAATAATGATGGTAAGAGTGGATAGAATACAAAAACTGATGAGATATACCCAGCTAACTCAGAACAGGAAATCTGGAGGGCACCATCTATTACCTTAATCTTTCTACACCTTTCAACACCAGCTCGGATTTCATGACCGTCCTCAAAAATACGAGCGTTGCCGGCGGCGCTGCCAATAACATAGCTCCAAACTACGTTGACGGCGTGATGTTTGCCAACGACGATGAGTTTTACCTCTATGGGTTTGTGGTTCTCACTCATATAGCAAATACTGACTACTGACTGAAATAAACCATTCCAGAGGCAGGGCCCATGCCACCACGTCCAGTGAACAGCCACCTGATAACGAGGTTCTTGGTTACGAAGCCTACCAGTATGGTCCATATCGTAGTAGCTGGACGCCTGGCTGGCACGAAGGGTACCTTTCTACCAACGTCACAAGATATATCACCAATGGCGCTGGAGTGTCGGCACCCAGCGAGAACCTGGGCTTCTACTTTAGCGGAATGCGCGCCCCGGACTGGGGATATTTCAGCTACGGCCACCCGGAGCCCAACACAACGGCCGACACGCTCATCACCGTGGATATGTCCGTGATGAGGGATGAGAAGTGGTACAATCATACACTACCGAGCTATGTCCCTGGACGTGCTAACGCAGAGCTGGTTTGGGTGCCTACGTCTGATTCTGGAGTTCTGGTGGCCATTGGGGGAGTAGTTAATCCAGTTGAAATGTGGCGAAGCGGGTTGGACAAATCGCAGACGGCAGAGAGCAAGAGAGTCAGCCCGACGTTTATGGACACGGTCTCTGTTTATGATGTGAAGAGTCAAACATGGTATCTCCAAAACACGACGGGTGATACGCCGCCACAATTGACGCAGTTCTGCTCTGTGCTTGCTAGCGCGGCCGACGGCTCCTCGCATAATATCTATATCTACGGTGGGTACAGTGGTCTCGTCTATGACGAGAATGCGTCAGATGATGTGTATATCCTGTCTCTGCCTTCCTTTAAATGGATCAAGGCGTACAACGGCACAGATACACACGGACGAGTCGGGCATCGATGCATCAAAGTATATCCAGACCAGATGCTGGCGCTTGGGGGAATGCGTATCGACGCAACGCACTGTCTAGAAGATGGTGTCATCGTCAACTTCAACCTCAACAGCCTACGTTTTGAGGACTATGATCCCACGCAGTGGGGTGAGTATCAAGTGCCTGATATTGTAACAGCAAAAATCGGGGGAAGGTAAATAAATAAACAATTGGCAAATACCCAAGGAAAAAGTTCATGGCTCACTTATCATGTAGCTCTTCAGGAGGTGCAACCACCACTGCCCCATCGTCATGGACCAACACCTCTCTAGCCGGAATGTTTGACAAGAAGTACAACAAGACCATCGAAACCTACTGGCCCTATAACAATGGTTCCAGCACCGCCGGAAGAAACTCCAAAAGTGGCGGACTTCCCACCTGGGCTGCCGCAGTGATCGGTGTGCTCTGCGGTCTCTTCGGCATTGCGCTCCTTGTAGTAGGGTTCTGGTTGTATCGCCGACGTCGCAATCAACGCCGTGCTGCAGCAGTCGTGGCTACAACAGAGAGCGATACCAAGGAAAAGCCTCAATGGATGTATTCAGGCAGACCGACCTCCCCCGGCCCCGGTCCAGTATCCGAATCCACAGGCGTAGAAACGACGCAGGATTCAGCCCTCACTTCGGTAACTCCTGGTACAGTTGAATCCGGAGGAGACGAGGTATATGAGTTGCATGGTATTTACCTCGCCTAACTACATAAGAGATCTCGCTTAATGCTAACTCCAACATTCAGATTCCTCGCCCGTCGAACTCCCTACGCAGTTTAACGTTCCCCGTTCCACGCCCAGTATGTCCCCACATCTGGGTCCAGTGCGAGACTCCCACTCTCCAGTCTCCCTACACACTCGTGGTGAGTCTGACTCGGGACATTCCTATCCGCCATCCCACTACCGGCGCCCGTCATCACTCTCGATAGCACCGTCCTTCTCTATCGATAATGTGGTCACCGGCCGGACCTCGTATTTCCAGGAATCCTTTGACAACGAGAACATGCAGCGCCCACGTCATGGATCTGAGATTTCAGACACGAGTGTCAGTTCAGATGAGAGAGGACGAGTTGGGGGTAGCGAGACGATCCACGAACATGAATCATAAGCTATATATAATCGCGACATTTGTAATACACCTTTATTTTTCCAGCATTTCCAACACAACAAGTTTTTCCTCTTTCTAAAATGACATTTTGGCATCGGAAGCGTGGCCAGAACATTGCGACTGCGCGCAACGGCGGAAGAGACAATAGTGCATGAGGCCAGAAAATACGCGGGCCAACTAATAAGAGATTGCAGAAAGACTGCGTAAATTTGCATAGTTAGCTTTGTCTCCTCTTTTGAGATTCGGCTGAGGCACGGCATTTATGCGCCCTGAATACCGTCCTTGTCTTCCTTACATTCCTCCATTAGGAAATAAAAATTAAAATGTGCCAAGGAGTCACTTGTGACACAGCTTGGCCGCCGTAGCCTTCATGCACTTTGCATCTACGAATCTTCACACGTATACGGCTGTACACCGATGTTTTATTTGGTTGTCGTCCGGTTTTCGAAGCCTATCCCAAAGCCAGGGCCCGCAACAAGCTAGATAGAAAGCCCTAGCCGCGTGGAAATGTATAAATACCTGCAAAGAATACTTCCCAGGTAACCGAGTTCATGCAAAACTGAAAAAAAAAATGCTTTTGTCAAGCTTTGTACTTCTTGCAGGAGTGCACGCTACCTTTGCCAAGTGCGAATGTGTAGTTATGCCATCTTAGATCTTACTTTAATACACAGCGGCGATTATCCTCGCAACTTCAAATTCCAACCGATCCTTTTTCGAAGATCCCATGAAGAGTCAGGTTCTGGTAATCATAATTCCGACTTTACCACAGTCCGAGATATTGTGGATTTCCTTGTTCAGCCATTCCGTCTAACCAGAACACGGTTTTTCGGCACGGCGATATATCCCATTCCATTATAGCTGGAGGAGCTCAACCCTAGTGCCTTGGAAACAGTCGACCTCATCTGGATTGGAGAATGAGTCAAACCGTGCCTTCGCCGCACCTTCCAACTTTCCGAGATCCATATCCCAAATAATACGGCCGGTGTTCTGGGCATGCCGGCCATGAGAAGACCGTCTAGCTTTAGTCCATTATACAGAGCTGTGTTTTCTTGAAACACCTATGTCTGATTCGCCTGTAAAGATGACCATGAGGGCCAGGGCAGATATATTTTATTTTTCCCTCATTTATACAATCATCGTTAGTCCACAATTGGTCACGGATAACTTCTGCTATAGCGAATGCCGAAAGCCTGTTAGATTAATTCTAAATGGCTTACTGGGGCATCATCTTTTTAGAAATAAAAAACAACAACACAAGCATTCAACCAGTCCCCAGCTAGCATGCTCATGAACGGTGCAAGCAGCGTACAACCACCACTAAGATGTTGTTCTGCTTATCATCAATTTTTGAACTCCTATTAGCACACATACATGCATAAATTCAGGTCTTCGAGTAGGAAGATCGCTCAAGCACCATAAGAGTCTTCACCGTATTTTCAAGATAAATTAATCCCAGTCAGCGTACTTCGAGTGCCATCTTCACAGTGCGGTCCTTATTGTGCAATGTGATATTGTGAATATCAAGACCATACAAACCTATCGGTTGGCTCGACTCGCTCGAAAAATTTGGTCGCCATGAGGAGTGGCTCTCGGAGAAGCAATGTGTGGATGGCATTCAACCAAAAGGAAGGCTACCAGAGGATGTGGTGATTAACCCCGTAGAAGGGTTGGCAGAGCTTCGGCAGCATATCACCTTTGCTTGCAAACAAAAAGAAAAGCCCCTGGAATACCATGGGCATAGAATTGAACTTAACGCTGAGTGGGAGGTGCATGAAGCAATACCAAGTACGAATACGGATAGCGCCTTGCTGCAATAGCCGGTTTCAGTGGGGGCGAGGCTGATGTACAGTTAGCTTCGTGTGAAGGGTACATGCAAGAGTATTTAACAACTGGGAAAGATTTATTACATGTTCTCCAAGCCGCGTTGGATTCTGGAACTTCGTATGAGACTATCCCAGTGGAGGAGATCTCCGCCATCTGTCCGTGAGGCTACATGACCTAGAAAAGGAGAGAGCGGCTATAATTACATGTGGTTCACTAAGTTCTCTCATCGACTTGGCATAAGCTTTTGCGTGTTTCTGTTGCGTTCCAAGACCGAATACCCTGGAGGGAATGAGCCTCTCGACTTTCAAATTTGATCTTACTACCAAGAAAATCAGTTGCACAGGCTTGCATCTCTTATGGAAAGAGGCAAGCGGCGTGAAATGTTGTTGGCATGAGCTGTTCAATGGCATCATGATTGCTTATGATAGTCCTATTTCAGATCGCGGCCAATTCAGGGAGTACAGTATGTTAGATGCCCTTGCCCTTGAATTTTTGCTCTCTGTGATTACACTTCCATTTTACCTTAATGATTGGGAAGATGCACCAATTAAAATACACAGACCCCTCTGATCCGAAAGGTTTCGAGTTTCCATTTGGCGCTCTGGTTTAGATAGCATGCCTCGATTATTCTTTTGAGTATCACCGAGGAATCGTTTTAACAGGGTTCGATTACTTGTTAGTCGCAACTGCAAAGTGGGTTATAGTATCCGGAATTGCCATTCAATGGCGTTTTGTAGCCACGGACCATGACCGAATTGATCTACTGGATTATGTTTGGTATTCGCGATACCACATCTGGAGTGTGGGAGAGTAAGCCTGCACCTGTTCTCAAAACAGTTAGCTAGCCTCGCGCGTTTGTAGGTTAATCCATGGTATTAAGATTGGTCACGGTACGCCAGAAAGTCATCTGATACAGGATACGAAGTGGGTTATTGGTCTTGCAGTTATTGAAAGTTTTGTCCTGCTTATAACAGAATGGACCTTGTTTCTCGTTATGATTTGTTACCACTGTTATGTGGTACAAAATCACTATTCTTGCAGTAACTAACCACAGAATAGTGGTGTGAAGCATGTGGTGGGATGTTAGAGCAGCGGCTTGCTGCTGGGTATTACAGGTGGAAATGCGGCCGTAAACGGCCTCAGAAGTAGTCATTTTCAGCATCATTTTCACAGGTCCTCACATTCTATGTGTAAATCACCGTTCATTTCTGTGCCTCATCTGGTTCCTCCTTGGTATTGTAAACTGTCAGTAACGGGCCAGGAAGGTCATCTTCGCACTCAGGAAACGACTGGCCTCAAGCCATCGCCATGGCTGTCTTGATACGGAGCATGCACATCCTTATTAGACTATTCGTCAAAGGCGTAAGTGTAGCCTTAATTAGTACTCAAGGTATGCATACAACGTTGGCACCAATCTGCTGCCATGCCGCCGCTCCTTGTTCCACATCAGATTTTCAGTAATTCGCGGGCTTGTCATGACACCGCGCTTTTTTTTTTTTTTTTTCCTTAATCACTAGCTTTCTTTTCAGAAGCTACGGACGTGTGCTAGGCATATACCATAGACCGAAGACTCAAAGTGGCTTCTAGGGTAGCTTGTTGGGAGCAGCGCTTAGGAGTCAATGCGAATGATGACGATGCTTCTACAGATTACAATGGTTTGGCATTTTCTTCAATGGCAATTGCGAATGGAAGCTCTGTTTTGAGCACCTGGTTGGGATGCAATGTCTGTTTCAGAACCACTTCTTCCTCGATAGTACAATTTGGAGAAACTCTAAAGCTGGGTCAACTCATATTCGATGAGGGCGTTTCTTTCTTCTCGACGTCATAGGGATAAAGTGTCGCATGGCATTCGCAGTGCTTGATCACAGAGTCGTTCTTTTGTTCGTATTTTGCTAGCCACTGTAACTACCCCAATGGCGCCTTCATTTATCAGAGATTGTGTTCTCAAAGAAGTGAACCATTGAGGTGTTCATTTATGCCATATTTTTGATGTTTTTGCATAGTTAACTAAGTTAGTTAAATTTTTCAGCTTATTAATAAAGGTATGATCGACTTGGAATCACTTTGACACGGTGTCTCTTTCCAGCAGCCCCGAACCTATTTGTTGAGGAAACAGTTTGGGCAGGGGTGCCTCAGAGTAACCCCCGGATTCAGCGCAAAGCTTCGCTTTTCTCCACAGATAGGGTGTAAATCGTGATGAGGTATTCATAGTACTGAAAAGCTGCTGACAGCGCCGTCTTATTTGTCGCTATGACTTCCTTGATGACGTGGTCTTTCTCGCCGAAGAGACCTCTGCAAGACGAATATCTGTTACAAATAGTGAACCCAAACCATTCATCAACGCGGCGAACGAATGCTACCTCAATGCTGCACTTCATCGACGACCTATTCCCAAGACCAAGCATACACTGGTTTCGCGGATGACATCCGGTTTCTGATTTAGGATGCCACTGAGAATGGGCATGCGTAGGTTCTGAACATATGCAATACAGACATAAGCATTTTGTATTGAGAATTGAGGATTGAGAACTGGCGGAGTAGAAAGAAGAACAATGGTGGACGACGAGCAGTCTGTATTGTTGTTTCGGGCGATGGCGCTAAGATGGTAGAATAAACGCAGCAGAATAAAGCGGTAGATACGGTTTCTGCCATCACCGCCATCACCGCCATCACCACGCCGAACTTCATCGCGACATCTCTCCAGTCCATACATTCCACAATGGGGCCAAACAATGCAGATTCCTTAGAAAATGCAAAATCTCCACGTGTATCGAGTTGCGTCCTGAGAGGACTTGAAACATGAGGAAACTGCCCAATTTGGACCAAAATGGGCGCGGACTGTTTCAACTGTCATTCCTGCAATCCTGCAGCATAGCCTCAGCGGGGTGCCACCCCCAAATGGCCTCTAAGCACTGTTCAAGAGGTTATTCGGATGCCACGCCGGATTGTCCTTCAAGGCAGATTTTGGCAGTGTGGCTATTTCGAGTGTGAATGCATCCTGGAGGATCAAAATCGCCCCCAGCTCTGTTCCCACTTCGCCGTGATACTCCAAATACTGTGCTCGTATTGATCGATTCTTCATTAGAATAAAATAGGCTCGCCCCATATCTGAGATCTTGGCCGATCCTGGTGTTCTTCCTGCATGCAGTTTTAGAGCATGCGCAGGTACTGTTGCGATCCTTGGACCCCAAAGGTCGACATTTGCTATATGGTGCCGCGATGAAGGTGTGCGCCTGGTTAGCCTGGGGGCCATCTATGTATACAACTTCATTGCAATGTATGAGAGGGACTGGTCTATAAAAGAGTGCTTGAATCCATCCCAGAATCAAATTCTCCATCAACAACAATCACAATCATCTTCACTCAATAGCTTCCAATCTCAGAACCCTCCACTTTCTACAACTCTTCGCTTTACAGCATCTTTCAACTTTCCTCCAATCTTCATTCAGAATGTATGTCAACACTTCCAAGCTTGCTACTGTGGCTCTCGCCACCATCCTCTCTGCCAACTCAGTCCTCAGTGCGCCAATCGCTGGTCACTCTTCCAACTTGTTGACCCGTGACCCCCGTGGCTCCCATGGCTCAACCTCCCACAAGATCTCTAGTGTTACCGGCGCCATCTCTGACGGTACTGGTGCCATCGCCGATGCCATGACCCTCCAGGAGTATCTGAACCAGAACCAGAAGCGCAGCCCCCGTGGCCACCATCACTCTAGCTCTGGCAGTTCCACCGGTGAACGGGTGTCGACCTGGACTGGTGCTTTAGGGGACATCACCGGTATGGGAGCTGATGCTGCTACTATCGCTGAGGCCGCCAACAATCAGAAGCGTTCGCCCAAGGGCCATGGTTCTAGCCATGGTGGATCTAGCTCTACCGACAAGGCTTTGAACGGTCTTGACGCTGCAGGTAACATCATTGGCATCGGTGCCGACGCCGCTACTATTGCTGAGGCCGCCAACAACCAAAAGCGTGATCCTCGCGGTCACCATCACTCTGGCTCTGGCAGTTCCACCGGTGAACGGGTGTCAACCTGGACTGGCGCTTTAGGGGACATCACCGGTATGGGAGCTGATGCTGCTACTATCGCTGAGGCCGCCAACAACCAGAAGCGTTCGCCTAAGGGTCATGGTGGTTCCTCTTCTCCTTCCGGTGATAAGGCTTTGAACGGTCTTGGCGCCGCTGGTAACATCATTGGCATCGGTGCCGACGCTGCGACTATTGCTGAAGCTGCCAACTCCAAGCGCTCCCCCAAGGGCCACGGTTCTAGCCACAGTGGATCTAGCTCTACCGACAAGGCTTTGAACGGCCTTGATGCCGCTGGTAACATCATTGGCATCGGTGCCGACGCCGCTACTATTGCAGAGGCCGCCAACAACCAAAAGCGTTCGCCCAAAGGCCATGGTTCTAGCCATGGTGGATCTAGCTCTACCGACAAGGCTTTGAACGGTCTCGATGCTACCTCCAACTTTGTCGGTATTGGAGCTGATATCACCACTATTGTGGATGCTGCCAACCAGAAGCGCGCCCCCAAGGGCCACGGCTCCAACCACGGTGGCTCTTCTTCTTCCAGTGATAAGGCTTTGAACGGCCTTGATGCCGCTGGTAACATCATTGGCATCGGCGCTGATGCTGCTACTATCGCTGAGGCCGCCAACAACCAGAAGCGTTCGCCTAAGGGTCATGGTTCTAGCCACGGTGGATCTAGCTCTACCGACAAGGCTTTGAACGGCCTTGATGCCGCTGGTAACATCATTGGCATCGGCGCTGACGCTGCGACTATTGCAGAGGCCGCCAACAACCAGAAGCGTTCGCCTAAGGGTCATGGTGGTTCCTCTTCTTCTTCCAGTGATAAGGCTTTGAATGGTCTTGATGCCGCCGGTAACATCATTGGCATTGGCGCTGATGCTGCCACTATCGCGGACGCCGCCAGCCAATAGTGGCTCAATTGCTTTGGCACCTTCACAAGTGATTCACGCATTAGACAGACAAACAGAGCGGGCAGTTACGGAGTTGGTTTGGGAAACAGTTATGTTTGTACTTTGCTTTCTTGGATTTGTTCTGTTTCCCTTTTTCTGAGCATGTTTTGCAAGCGAGTGATGTTTATGAGTCTATGGAGCGAGGCGTTGGGATGATCTGATTGTTTATTCTGCTTTGTTTTTATCTGTCTGCTTCGGTTTGCCTTTGTCTTATCCTATCTTCATAGCTCCTGTTGTCTAGATGGCTTCCGAGCAGTTGAATATACCCCATTGAAAACCAACTCTTGGTCTTCTCGTCCTTGTAGACTTTCGTAGCGAGCAGGTGGCTCAAAATGTTTCTGAGCATCTTTTGTGACGGTTAGCGGGGCGCCAGAAACGGCTCCCATTGAACCACGCGTCTGCCGAGCCCTACTGCCTGCCGTCGATAGGAATACAATTTCCCTTCTGTGGTATGCCGCCTACTGTATCAGGGATAGCACCGCATCACGCCGCTTTTGGTCCGCTCACATGCCGCCTCAACACATCTGTTGCATTTATAAAAGCCTAACATCTCTCCCTCAAGGACCACGCACTTTCTCTTCCCTTTCCCCCCTCCTGTCTGCCTCGCCCGGTGTGCTGCCCTCTTACAAAGATGCCGCATTACCTGATAGCCCTTTTCCAGTATGGCGCCATTCATTCCCCTCTCTTCGCCCCCTTCAGCTACAGAGTGGCCAACGAGTCATCTGAACAATTGAGACATTGAGACCTCGTTACTGTCACTTAATTGGTAATTGAGCTATCCACTTTGTGATAGCTCAACGCTCAATGCTGTACTAATGCCAATATGGACAAATAATATCAACATTATTCATTTCATCTGCTAGTTTCCGAACCCGTGACAGCTGATATACTGGCCAAAGCTGGTCAATCTCATTCAATGTGATTCCCAATGTCTACAATAAAAGTGAGGCCTTGTTTCCTAGGAAATCTGACAGTGATCAGGCCTGAAAAACTGGTGGAGCATAGTGGTTAAAGAAGACTGCCGTAGCTCCATGCATGATATCTGTTACTCCTTCCTTTGTCAACCTTCAATGCTTAACTATCAACTTGCTCAGCTCAGGAGCGGATGTCATTGCTAGTCTTCGTGAAATTATTTTTTAAAACCACTCGAGCTCTAGGCTATCCTTACCTAGCCACTCCAACCAGGGATATGGGAACGCGCGACACCTTAACTCGATGCCTTCTAACATTTACTGCCCTTTCTGTGGAGTCATTCTGCCACCCAATCCCTATAGTGATGTTCCAGCGTCTCTGCAGACCCGCGTTCGCCCCTGGTACGCAGAAGTACGAGGCATCTACTCAGCGAATACCGCTTTTGGCTATATCACCATAACTGGGCTAGGGATAATACGCCGCCGGACCAATCTCTATGCACCGCTTGGTAACGATCTATCCTATGTCGACATGGGAACTGAGGCGCTGGAGGGATGGAGGCTTTTCAAACCATCTGAAAGCCATCAGTGCTTCGGCTTTCACAACTCGTGCTGGAGATTGCTTCTCCCCAGGCTCGGTCATGGACAGGATGATTACTTTCAGAATGAGACAGCCATTACAGAGTCAGTCTTCTACCAGCTTTATTGCACTCCTTGTCTCGAAGCCTCCAGTTTCCAATTTGATCACGACTATGAGGGCGCTGCGCAAACACACAAATTGTTCAAGCAGCCTAAGGCAGTGGATCTGAGCTCACACTTTTACACTGACCCCTGTGTGATTCCTTCCATGGACAACTTGAAAGCGAGTGCCTCTGGCTTCTGCAATGCACCTGACAGTTCACTCTGGAAAGGGCGAGATGGTGCTCGCCCGATGACTGTGACTGTGGTGGGCATTGGCTACCACAGTGAAGGGGGAGCCTGTGCCTCTAGTCCCTTTGGGTCCAATGACGACCGGCATCTACTCCCATTTCCTGATGGCACGAGAGAAGAAAGATGTATAAAACTGGAAAGACCCAAGCACCATTTCTTTGATGGACTCTTGCCCAAGCTGAAATTTGAGATATTTTCATATTTATCCTTTGATGAGCTCCTGAATATGAGACTTGTATGTTGAAATCTAGCTCTGCTTGCAACCGTCGATATACTCCCACAGTTGTTCTGGCGAAGTAGATTTCTCCTTGGTCAGGAGGCTGACTTTCTTTTCCCGAGACTTATAGATAAATGGGACTGGTCTCGGCTTTTCTTCTGGACTAAGGCATCTCTAAGGGCTAGACTCCTGCCCTTGGTCAATCAAAAAAGAATTCAGCAGCTGCTGGAACCCATTGCTGCTCTTGTGGACCAAGAGGCTGTTCTTCAAAATAGTCCATATGGATCTGCCTTTCACCCAGTGCAAAGCCAAGGCAGCTACTTTCAGCTAATCGATGGCCAAAGTACTGGAAAGCCACCTCAGCTCATGGAAATAGCTGGCTCTTTTTCCGGTCAGCTAGCCTCTATTGGTGCGGATAGCCCCTTGGATGAAGGATGCCGCGTGCTTTACCATAGGACACAACCATTTATGCCATCACGTCAACATCATCGACAGTGAATAGGTATTTCCACTGTCCAAATCGGCGCACGGAGCTTTATATCAGGAATAAACCTATTTCTGTCAGGGGAGTGCAATGTTGATCATCCAGTCAGATATCACATTCCAGCTTTCAAGAAGTGGATAGAGATTCCATCCAGTCCCCATGTGAAAGCTCTTTGTGTGGCATTATGTTCAGAGGGGCTGACAGGGATTAAGTTTATATTCACAAATTCAGATTCATCGGGCTTGGTTGGTGATAGCAACAGCCCTGGAATTGCTCAGGGCATCCTTAGCATTCCAGAAAGGTTAAATTGGTATTGCCTGCTTGCAGGCTTAGATTGTTTCAAGTTCGTTTCACTCGGCCTTGGTAAATTGGCCTACCATGCCAGAGCTTCTGTGAAGTTTCCCTCTCAAGATGTAATGGATTCATCTTGTGTACAGTCCCATTTGTGGACACCACATCCCCCAAGGCATGAGAATTTGATGATCAGTGCTCTCCTACCATCCCAGCCTTCCCGGGCTTTTGAACCGCGGATCAATATTGACTTTGATGGCTCAAGAGGCCTGCTTCTCGGGTCCTTGACAAGGCTTGCATTCCACATGGCATCCAGTCCTTATCCACTCATCAGAATAAAAATATTCTACTCTAATGGAAAGTCTGTACTTTTTGGCTCCAACAGCGGCTGCGAAATCTCCTTTTTTGCCAATGGCTCAAATGGGGAGCGTATCAATCAAGTCAGCATTCTAGAAGACAGTCAGAGACACCACTCAGCAATTGGCCTAGGTGGCTTGCAGGTCTTTTCTGCATATTCCCCAAGCATTCGTGTGCGATGCTGATTTTGATCCAGGTCTCAACAAACTATGGATGAACTGCCACTTTCGCTCCTCTTCACTCTCGACTCTACGCATCTGTTGAACTAATGTCGATCTTGCCGCCTGGAAACACCATCAATGGATTTGTTGCTATTGAAACAGTATGTAGCAATGCCTTGAGCGGACCCAAACAGCTTCTGATCCAGACCTAGGCAAACAAAAACCATTTTATCCGAGTCGGTATTCAGTCCCAACAATGTGACGAACAACCTATGATACCGGATATTGTGAATCATGAATGCCATCAGATACCTGACAATCAGCTAAGATATGACGAAAAATTCACTCATTTCATAGACAGTTCAAAGCCTGGTAACTATCAGACCTATGCATCACTCAAGAATGTCCGGAAAATCCAGGCATCCATGGGCATCCGAGGCCGATCCAGATCTCCTAATCGCATATCCGGTTTGAAGCTGAGTATTATGACCATCCAAGTCCCAGTATAGTAGGACAATGGATGAATGAACTTGATGATGTTTTTGAACTCTCCTTAGATGAGAAAGTCCAATCGTTAACTATCTGGCTCACTCCAATGCGTTCCTCTACCGAGTGCCAGGGAATGGAAACTGGTCAAGTCACAGCTATATATATTGAGACAACACGTTCTTGCAGTGTGACATTTCATTCCCCAGGCTTTCACTCCCTTCCACCCCAAAAGCTGCAACACCAGTACCGGAGTGACACTGACGAGGAATTGGCAGCCATCTCATGGATATTGAATGTATCTTCTGATCGCGTCCGAGCAGTTATTTCTGGGAACGGAAGCCAGAGAGCTCAAATATTGGTCCCAGAACAACATCCTCCTTTTGACCAGGTGCAGAAACTTTACTTTGAGACACAGAATGACGACGGCTGTAGAGAGACCATAGTCGCAGCTGAGGCCTATTTTCGAGACCGGGCGATTATCGGACTTGTCTTTGTCTATTCGTCAGATAGAAGAGCGAGCATAGGTGACTTCAATGTCACCGCCCGTCAAACAGTTCATTTTGCACGGGACGCTCAGATTATTGGCTTGTCTGTTGCGGTCAAAGAGCACGAGCTAATGGAAATTGTGTTTGACATTGAATGGAATGAGCAACCTCGTTGCAACAAACTTAGACTCTCCATCGCTTCGCCTGATGACCCGGCCAATACTGTCGGATATGACTGGCGAGATGTATGGTGCAGAGATGGAACGTCTGCGGAAAGCTACCAACGGCTCTTAGCGCGCGATAGGGTATACAAACCCCCGAGCGAGTCGAGACTAGTCGGTATTTATGTGGGCTGTCAAGAGTTCTCCCGTGTTGGAGCATTATACGAGCCCAAAGTATCTCAAAAAGCATGAAGAGAACTCTCAAGCCATTTCTTGAATTCCATTCTGCATATCCCATTTGCAGGCCAATGATCAAGAGGGCTTTGAGCAGACTGGACCTTCACCAGAGCTCAATCTAGGTATTTTGACAAGAGACAAAGATATGCCACTGTTGACCGTCAGATTGATGATGTCAGCGCAATGACCGGGGGGGAAGAAGGATTATTGGTGATGAGCAATACGAAGGAAAGCAGATATGGGTTGGAATCCTAGCGTGGTACATTTTACTGAGGCTGCCTTACTCAGGTTGCTCGCCCATCGGCTAACCTCCTGCTCAGCGATCTGCTCAGGCTGCTCAGGGCATGCCAGGACTACTACAAGATTTCCAGAAGCCTCCATGCAAACCAGCCAAATAGGTAACGATAGTACTATACAGTATTGGCTGTCTCTGTAAACCCATGTCCTTGCTGATCATTTTACTCGGCCTGTCAGCTACAGCTTCCCCATATGAAATGTCCTTATTAGGTATCGTGCGTATGGCTGACATCAAATGGAACTCACTAGGTTGACCAGTGTCGTTTATCGATTTGTGGCAATGACATACAGTCCCTACTATATAGGTGATACTTCCCAATTTCAGCCTCTCGATCCATGGAACGGAACTCCCCAATATGCCCATACCCCCGGTAACTTCGGTCATTCACCCACGCTGGTTGTGTGTAGTAGTTACTCCGAATGTGTGAGTTAGTACTACCAGTACCAGGCGTGCAGAGAACGACGTTTTGCAGATTCTTGAAGAGTGGATATCTCATTTCAATCTGATACTGGTAGTATATCCATCAATCCATCAAAAGCAGAATTAGAACCGATCAGAATCAGAACCATCTTTATACACACAAGACTAGAGTACTCAAATCAATCAAAACAGGCAATAAATGACAATAACCTCGCACCGTGAGAAGAACAGAAGACCCCCGTGTAATGTGGAGAAGCTCAAAGTCAGCTCTCCGGATTCAAAGCAAGCATCAGCAAAACAAAAACACGAAAAGACAAATCGTGACATCGTTACGTGATCCCATTCCAGATGATCGAATCAAATTGAAAAGAAAAGGGAAAAAGAGGAATAGAGCAGAGAAGGAAACAACACCCTCCGGTACACAAGTAAGGAAAGGAAAGCAATACCCCAACATGCAATGATAATAGATGTAAGCAGCATATTAAAAAAAAAAAAAAAAAAAAAACCAAAGGGAATAAAGAAAAATATCCAGATATGATTGTTGTTGTTGTTCTTGTTGTTCTTGTTGTTTTTTTTTTTTTTTTTTTTAGTTTGGGTCGATCAAGCGTCTGTCCCTACGCCCTTCTTTTTTGGCTGAATATGTTTTTGTCCGCTACCCGTGGCGTTCGAGGTCGATTTTTGATTCTTTTCGGAAGTTTCATTCGACGATGGAGCCGCACGAGAAGAAGTGGCCTCGTGCTTCTCTGTCAGAAGGTTCTTCAACCATCGGTTCTCCATCTCCAGTTGGGCGACGCGGGCTTCGAGGGCAGCGTTCCTCTCGGTCGTCTCGCGCACGCTCCGCTCCAGCGTTTGCTCTCGCTGCTTCTTCTTCATGCGGAAGCGGGCGCTGGCGGCCGTGTTGCGCCGCCGCCGGTCTTCTTCGGCAGAATGCCGGGCATGTTCCTCTTGCCCAAGGGCGGAAGCGATACGGTCGCTGGGAATGGAAGTGCTGTACTTGGTATTTCCGATCTGGCCATTGGGTGGTGAGATGGACGAGGAGACGTCAGAAGGCGTTAAGGCGCCTGGTGCATGGCCCAGGTCGTCGGTAGTGTAAGGGATTGGTGGATAGATCGGATGAGCCGAGTACGAGAGCATTTGGTCTGTAGGGAGAGAGTAGTTGATAGATTTGTCGGCTGTTGGATGGTGTAAGTGACGGTTCAGATAAGGTATGATCAAACAGTGCAGCGAGGTGAGGTGATGAGACGATAATATATGAAGCTCTTCAAGGACATCCCCCGGATATAGGGTGCGGTTGATCAACAGCAACAGGGGACAGGAGCGCGAATAAGCGATGGATAACACCGGGGTTTCTCGACGGTGTCATTGGGGTACGCTATTGCGTGCTCAACCACCAGTACTCTGCATCGCCCAACGCCCTGCGATATGAGCAAATGCAGAGGGCGATGAGATCATGGCAGGCAGAAAATCAGACAGTGAAAAAAGTACAGATGATGGATAGAAACGAGTCAGGAAGGATGCAGTTCAGCTGGTCGGCCTGCTAGAGCCTATGCAGCAGCTGAAAATGTATAGACACGTGGGAATAACACGCAATAGGCAAAAATATTAAAATTCAGACGAAGCTTTCCCCAGAGAGCGTTTGACAAGTCAGACAGACCGAATGGCCTCAGCACAAGCTCTGATGCTGCCATCGATCTCATGCACTGCATGAAACCAACCATAGCCCAGGGCGATGGCGCAACAATTGCAATTTTTAAAATCATAGACAAAGGAAAAAAAAAAAAAAAAAAAGGCTCACTCACCATAAGGATAACCTCTAAGGTCCAACGAACTGCGCTCGTCTTCGAGCGACTCATAGGAACTGACCGAAAGACCCCCCATGCCTTCCGTTTGGTCGTAATCCATGCTCACGCTGTTATTGAGCGGTGGTGGCGCAAGGCCGGTCGACTCGGCATCAAAGGAATAATGGCGACTCTTAGCCAGGGCAGGGTCGTGTCGAGAAAGGAGGAAATTGAAATTTTCCAATCTGTCAAAACTGGGCGCAGGTTGACGGGAAAGGTGCTGCTGTTGCTGCTCGTCCGCCATAGTGACTGGTGGATGTTGGAGAAATTGAGAAAAAGAGAGATAATAGCAGGGGAGGGGAACTAGGTATGCACCTCGGATGCTGCCTTTTTCGTTTTTCTTTTTTAATCTCTCTACCCTCAAATCCTTTCTCTTTCCGGTTTTTCGATGGGCGTCCGGGGGAGAAAGGAGATAAAAGGTAAAAATGATACCAACACAAGAGAAAAAAGAGGGAAAAAAAAGAAAAGAAAAAAGTCTACCCAAGACGTGCCAAAGCTCCAGGAGGGGCAAAATAGAACAGAATCGGAAAATAATACAAGTACGAATGAAAATAGTTGCAGGTGGATGGAAGGTGACTTGTCGCAAAGAATTATATCGGACTTTCACACCACCACACTTTCACGCCTGGACTCTCTGCGGCGCAATTGAACTAACGCGGGAATAGAATGGGCCAGCCACGTACGCAATAGGAATTGTAGAGCCGTTCGGAGAATAGCAATTAAGAGTAATAAATAGGATTGTATGGACGGAGATGAAACGGACGGCGGATGGAGCGTAGAGAAGGGCGCGACGAATGGGAGAGAAGCCGGAATGGGACGACAAGAGACCAAGGCGTCCAGGAGAGCAACGCGAGAAACACAATAGAGCACTGGGAAGACTGGGTATAGACAGTGATCGTCTCAGGCCCTCGAGGCTAATTGATGATCTGATGGAATGGAGAAATGTCGTGATCGCGCGCCCTGGTTCGCCAGTCACAAGCCGAGGATGATACACCGCTTTGGTATAGCGTAGTTGAGAAGGATTAAGGATTAAGAACCGATAATGATAATGAGAGATTAAAAAAGGAATATAAAGTGGAATTCGAAGGTCGAAGTCGAGGTGTACTCCGGAGTATAGAAAGAGAGAGGAAAAGAAACAATGTTGACCGCGGTGAATCCCGATTGATATACGGCCGTCTCCCTAACTACCAACAATGTTCTGCCGTGTCTCCTGAACAGGAAATCAGGTTCAATGCTCAGCTCCACACAACCATTGCGTCTGTTCTGAATAATGTTCTTTTGTTCTTCTGGTTGGCTTTTGTAGTCTCCTCTGGTATTACTCCCGATTACCGGTACTAACCGCTCTTCCTGCCGTTCTCATGACGCGGACTCGTAACACCCTGTATTGCTTTTCTCTTTTCTCCCCGCGCTCCACGGCGGGACAAGAAGCATTGAATTGTACAACTCACTGGCTCTCGCTAAGATAGATTAAGGCACGAGTACTTTGTCTTTTCTATGGTACGGTCTAGCACTGACATCATTGAGGTCCCGTTCAACCCCAGTCTCGGACTTAACCTCGTCCGTGCTGGTCTGTCTGCATGTGGTCGGCCGTAACTCGCGTGGCTCCGTATTTACTATTACTCCTCCCTTAGTCCTCATTCTTTCATTTCACTGAGTTTCCTCGGCCACTGCCTGTGATTTCCGCTGCATCTTCAACCGTTGTTCCTCTCTTGCGATCTCCCGTCTTTTCCTCTCCCAACACCGTGTCCTCCGCAATGCTCCGATACACCTCCGCGAGATTATCATAAACCCCCGCTCCAATTCCGTCCCAGTGTCCCTCAGTATCGAATGCCTCCCCAATCGCTCGCATCTCGTCCACCCACCGGTACGCCTTGGGAGCCATCCCAACAACCCCCTTCTTAGCTGTAGACCCAACAGCCGGAGCATACTCGTCCAGATGCTTCAGCAACTCCGGAAGCAACGATTCCCGTTGCGCCGTGGAGAACGACAAGATTGAAAGTGCGGTGAGTCCCTTGGTCAGGGCAGCAAAGGAGAGTTTCAATGTCGATGCCGCCCCAATCTTGGCAGACACCAGCTTCATGTTCAGCACTTCTGCCAGTCTGGAGAATGAGGCGGGGAGTTCCACGTCACCCGAGATTATCAGACTGGGTTTCTTCCAGTGTCCTTCTGGTAAGTCATTGGATGGCGGGGGGCCGATGATTCCTCCATCGAGGTAGTAGCATAACGCGGATTGATTCCCCGCAAAGAGTGAACCCACTTCGGTTGATAGGCGAGCTGAGATGGCGTTCAGGTCGAGATAGTACGGTTGACGTCGTGTGGGGAGCCCATCGGTGTCTTCAATGCTTTGTCGTTTTGTACTAGTGCTGGGGAGCTGGCTTGCAGTCGCAACTCGACGAGCCGTAGCAAGCGCATCTCTGGGGGGTACAATGGATAAGATATAGTCCGAGGATACCACCAGTTCCTCGTCAGAACGTAGAGATTCGATCGACGCGGCCCGGATTCGGGTTAGAGTATGCTCACTAGGCTATATTAGATGCAACGTCCCGAGCAATGGGGGTTGACAGTATACAAGTACCTTCTACCCTCACCTACAGTGAGGACACGATATCCATGGGCCTTCAAAAGCTTCGCGATACCAAGTCCCATTTCCCCAATGGAGAGGATTCCCACTGACACGGAGCGCATGGTGGCAATCCTTACCCGTACAGTTTGATTCGAACCGTTTGAACAATACTCGAGTATAAACCGGGGATGTATTGGATTGCTACAGATTGCGGGGTTAATGGCGATTTGTCAGCCAGCAATATATTTATGCATCATTATCCTTGTTGGAGATCTGACATGCGTTGAAGCTTTTTAGTTCTTGTGATCCTTGCTCTGTGTTCCGTACTCGGAGCACATGGTGGTGATTTCAATTGGTGAGTGTCAGGAAGAATGATATGGTCCAGTCTTCAAAGCCATTGGCCTGTTGATGATAAGCTCTTGGTTTCCATAGATGCGTATTCACTTTTTTTTTTTTTTTTTTTTTTGGCTTTTAGTATTAATGGCCTTGCGTATCAGATAAGAGGCCCAATATCGCAGAGTACTCCCAAAGCGGGATGCACACTCCGAGATATATCTGGGAAATGGATGCATGTTTCTCATCAATGCTACTTACCGTCAGCGAATATTGACACTATTAGTTATGTATTCTTGCCTTACGAGCGTTCTTACGGGGTAATATAGATTTTCTAATTATTGTAAAACTCCATCTGACACACTCAGGAATCTCGGGGCAGCCGAGTCTCCGTGCGAAAGGTCGTTCTTAGTTCATCATATAGATAAGTACTCTCCAGCGATCTGGGATAATCTCTAAAGTACCATCAGATCACTCGTTGACCACTTTACAATACAGTTCACTGGTCTAGCGTATGCAAAGCAACGAGCAAGTATTTATGGCCTGACATATCAGGCACAACTGCAATATCCCCGCCAAGAAAATATCTTCCTCGCACGCAAGAGATCAGTTCACCAATTTACACCAATTCTCCCATTTCAATCGATCTATTGAAAACAATCCAACTGCGAAGGTCCTTTCTTCTTTGAAAGCAGTACAATGGCTGCTTCACTACTCCGTACTTAGATTCGCCAATCGCCACTGCGCAAACCCGGAGTTTTCGTACGGAGTTAGGAAGATGACTGGCGTTGCTTTTGAATAGTGGGCACCGTGCTGACATGATATCTGGTATGGTTGTTTAGAGAATTTCAATCGATCATTTTGATCTCTAGCTGACGAGCATCAGGTGAACTCTTAGCATTCCGAACGTTGATATGCCTGAGTCAGGAGCAAGTACATAGTAGTACTTCTGTATACCTCGAGCAGAGATCCAAATCTCGTACGGAGTTTAGAGTACAGACTACGCGACTGGCAGGAATTTATGCTGCACAAACTACGCTTATCGGACTGGCCCGACACCGGCTCCGTACTAAGTATTCTAAATGCTTCCGATTGATCAAACACCAGGGATTCCCATTCTTTTTCTTTTGATGACCCGCCACTGAGAGAAAATCTCCTCTTGGCCATCGGATGTTCCTCGTCAAATCCAGATCTGGAGAATTTCCAGGGACCGATACGGAGACCCGGAGATGTTGGGGCCGACGTTCCGAATGCTGGATTACTAATGTCCTTGAATGATCGCTGTCAATGACGGCTCCGCTGTCCATCCAATTCTATTTTCCATTCTCTATTTGCCATCTCACTTTACGTTGTTCTGGACTACGACCATACCCCATACAGATGGGAGCGCTACTGCCCATAGGTTGTTGAGCTATCTAGATTGGGACACTGCTGAAATTGCAAGATATCAGATAATCAGCTTTGATCTGGGGAAATACTTCGGTTGCTCGGCTTACCTCACCTTTTCATTGCTATAATTTGCCATTCCACTTGTCTTTCTTTTCAGAACCAGCATTCCAATCTGCCAAACCACCGCAAACCGGTATGACCCGCCTGCCTATGACCGCAGAATAGCAACTGCTTGGTTGAGAAACCATGCAAAACCCAACCCCCGGACTTGGGACCGCTCAGAATAGGCGCTTTGTGCCAAAGAGCGCAACACCCAATATCAAGGGCCATGAGCCTCTTCCCCGAAGGCGCAATGCACTGGTAAGAGCCTGGTCCCTTTGAGATCATAGAGGATATAATAGTAAATTAAATCTTTCATATAGACATGCGATATGTGCCACAAGAAGAAGACAAAATGCGAACTCGAAGGATCCAATACAACTTGTGTACAATGTATGCGCCGTAACACGAGATGCATCTATACCACAAGAAGGGAGAAACGAGAGAATCTCAAGAGGTACCGCCATCACAGTCCACCAGTGGCAAGGAACCACGCTAAGCGAATCCAGATCGCAGTACGTAAAGGAACTGGAAGAACGCGTGAGAAGGACCGAGTCTTTGCTCAAAGCAACTGGTCTTCTCGATGAGGACAGTGCCCGGAATGAGCTTGTTGACGGTGAGGGAGACCAGCCGGACAGCGACAGCGAGCATTATAATGGCCGAAACGAGGATCTCTCTGAAACGGCAAATTGGGGGGTCATATCGGATAATCAACCGCGACGTCATGCATTGACGGGCCAGGAGTTGGGCTCTACGACAGGCGACCTTGGTCGAAGCTCGTGCCCTCCACTCGGACCCAAGCGTTCGTCTATCCGTCATGAGCGCAGGCATTCAGCTACTGGTTGTAGTGACCTCCAACATGTTCCGGTTCTCAGGGCAGATGATAGGGAGGAGTCTCGTTATTACGGTTTGTCCAAACTCTTACCAAACTTACGATGCTGCTGGTAACTGACCGGCTATAGGACGATCTTCCTTCATGTCTATTTTGTCGCGACAAGGGATAGAATGGATCAAAGAAAAGACTGGCGACGTCAAATTCCTCAACTGCTTGACCACCGATTCGGATAAAGATAGCCCTTGGGATTACTGGCGGCCAGATGTGTTTCACGACCTGTTTGCATCGCAAGTCTTCAAGCCGCTCCCGTCAAGAGCAGAAGTGTTCTCGTTAATGAAGGACTACTTTCGCACCTTGAATCGTTTATTTCCGCTCTACCATGAGGAGTCGTTCATGCGTTTGATGGAGTGGCAATACACGCAACAAACATGTGACGATGCCGCCCGTTGGGCCAGTATCAACATCATTCTCTCGCTCGCATATGAATACCGTCTCTCCAACAGTCTGAAACCCGAAAGGGATAAAGAGAAAGCTTGGATGTACTTCAAGAACGCCATGTCGGTCTTTGTAGAATTGACTCTTCGACGGACTGATCTGTTGAGTATACAGGCGCTGTTAGGCATGGCGCTTTTTCTTCGAGGCAATTCGGGTACTCAGTCGGCATTGCCTATCATCACAGCAGCTATGAGATCATGTCATCGGATGGGACTTCATAGGTCTCTCCCGAGACCTCACTTCTCGCCTGTTGAGCAGGAGCAAAGAAAGAGCGTTTTCTGGATTGCGTATATCCTCGACCAAAGGTAGCCCCTCTTTCCCGGTTCATTTGTCATTCTTTCGTGCTAACTCTAGCAGCACATGTGTCCGGTCCGGAAGCGCACCAACCCAACACGTCGACGACTTCGACGTAGACCTCCCCTCCGAAGAAGACGACGACCACCTAGTAGATAATTTCCAATCCTTCTTCCGCCAACTTTGTCGTCTAACCGTCATAAAAGGCCGCATATGCTGCAAACTCAACTGCACCAAAGCCCTAGACAACCGGTCCGTCGGCGAAATCTTCCAAATCATCGACGAACTGAATGCAGAGCTAGAAGAGTGGAAGAAAAACGGCATTTTCGACCTCCAGTTGAAAATGAAGCCGGCAGGAGAGGACTTTCTGTTTGGGTTTGCGACGGCTGGTCTTCGACTTGTTTATTACAATTCGTTGATTATGGTTCATCGCATTCCGTTGATTGTCCATTTTATTCACGCTCGACACATCCCCCCGGAAAGACAGAAAGCCTCTGATCTTCGGCTCATTGCGAACCAATCCGCCGCATCCGCAACAATCTGCCTCCAAGCCGCCCGGGACACCCTAAAGCTTGTGAACAGCCTACCATGGGGCGACATCGCCTGGATATGGTCCCTGCTATACTACGTCTTCCTCGCCGTGATAACCATCTTCGCACACGTAATGGAAGACAGCCGCCACCCAAGAGCCAAAGAAGACGTGAACCTCCTTAATATCGCCTCCACGTTCTTGGGAACGCTAATCCCCGCCGATGGTTCGTGTAAATACGCACGGTTCATGGCGCAGATGAGTGCGAATTTTGAGCGCATTGCACAGGCGAATATTGAGAGGTATGAGAGGGCGGGGGAAAGTTTGGAATATCGTACTTCTGCGTCTGCGACGCAGTCGCCAGTGCCAGGGCTGGGGCATGCACCTGTTAATGAGTCGAGGAGTCCTTGCGCTTCGCACCATATTCAGTGTCAGGATTCGGGCTATGTTACGTCGCCTGCATCGAATGTGAATATGGAAATGAATATCCCGCGGATTGACAATCTGCCGCATAGTCTTGCTGCGAATAGTCTTGCTGCGCCTAACCATAATAATAACGACTACCACCAACCGTGTCAAAGAATGGCAGGCCACATGAGCCCCAACTACACCACCACAAACAACATCCCCCGCGCTTCCATCAACACCCAATTCTACACAAACCCTGCCAACAACCTCTTCCCTACACACCCCACCCCAACGCCAACGCAAACACCATCAACAGGCACCCTATATCCCTTCTCCAACCCGAACCCCGACCCTAACCCATGCATCGCTACTGCTACATCCACGCCCACCGACAGCTGCACAGGAACAGGAACAGGAACAGGACCCTGCTTCGTCCCTCCACCCCCGAATCTATGGCAGATACCGCTTACGGCGGATTGGGAGTTCAATCAGTTCCTGAACGGTATGCCGCCGGGTATACTCCCCGGTCCTGGCACGGGCACTGGTACAACCACCAATGCAAACGCAGGTTACCCATTTGATCTTTCAACACCAGGATTGGGAATCGGCCCTGGCCCTGGTCCTGGGTCTGCGACAGTCCCACAGACCCCAGCCCCTACCGTGGACAGCGGGAACATCATGGGCTATGACTACGAGACTCAAGCTCAAATGCAGAATCTGAACCAGGGTCAGCAGCAGCATCAGCTGTATCAGCAGTTTATGGATGCGCAGACGCCGGCGCAGGTTATTGATAATGAGGTTTGGTTTGGGGGGTTTGCTGGTTTTTAACTTCCCCTCGGATAGGGCGTTATTTAGGGGTTAGCGGATGGATTAGAATGTACAGTAATGTCAAATGTCAATATGGGATTATGCGAATAGTAGTGATATGAATAAACAGTATCAACGATGCGATAAATATGAGACGGAGTGGATATATGATAATCAATATAAGCCGGTGACTTCATAAACAAATGAATGGACCGAATACCTCAACCCAGGGAATCAACCAGACCGACCAAACCAAGCCAGCTAACGCCCCCATAACCATCCCTAATAAATACCAAATATAAATGCAAGATGAAAAAACGCCTAACCGAACCCAACATCAGAAACAATTAAAAAACTGTCCCCGTAAGCATTCTCACAGCCCGACTCCAAACCCCATTCCCAAGCTGCACCTCGCCTTTCTTCTCTCTCAGTTCATTCGCAAGGATATCCTTCATTTGAGTTTCGGAGATACCAACTTCATTTTTAGAGCCGAAGCCGTAGACTTTACTCGCGAGGACGTCTGTTTCGAGGTCCATGGCGCCGATGGCGTCGCCGTCGCCGTCCGTGTTGATGCGTGTTTTCACGGCGAAGTCGATGTCGATGCGGCGGGGACCATTGCCGCTGTTGTTGCCGTTGTTGGAGTTGGCATGGCCTTTCTTGGTGGGTATCTTGGATACCTTTGAGGACGGCGAGACGGTGCCGAGGACGGTACATCTCGCCCTGAGGGAGGGTGTATCCTCAACCTCGAGGAGTTTGAGCTTCGTCACGCCGCAGAACTCAAGCATGCGTGCTTCTTCTTCCACTTTGAGGACTAGGTCCCAGGCTTGTGAGATAAAGTAGAGCATGCGTTTCGGTGCGGTGGTGGATTGGGTGATGCTGTTGATGTGTTTCTGGAGGGACTTGAGGACGAGTGAGGCGATGGGGGTGAGAGGGGGCGTGGATATTGAGGATTTCTTACGGTCGCTGGCACCGGGGGCGTAGCGGAGATCTAGGGGCATGTTGGAGGGGTTGCCAGTGGAGAATGCGCGAGGGTAGAAACAGAGTTGGAGTTGGTTGCGGTAGGACATAGTTAAGGAAGGATCTCCGGAGGAAGATGCGCCGGCGGAGATGATGGACCATC
The DNA here is from genome assembly GCA_039880815.1 of Aspergillus intermedius. Lineage (NCBI taxonomy): Eukaryota > Fungi > Ascomycota > Eurotiomycetes > Eurotiales > Aspergillaceae > Aspergillus > Aspergillus intermedius. Next base: position 213,612 of record JBDODA010000011.1, on the reverse strand, counting down.
CGGTTTGCTGTTCAATTTTTGAAACAGACTGCTTCAACTCGTTGATTTCCTTTGCGCTCCAGCCGCGGCATTCTTCCTTGACTCGTTCTGCTTCTTGGATTTGTGCCATGAATTGGGCTTTTAGTTCTATTCCGGCTTCGACGGTGTCGGTCTTTTCTTTGACTTCTGTTTGGATTTCCTGGAGTTCTCTTTTCTTGGATGTGATCTCGTCCTCGATACTGGCGAGTTTTTCTCGTGCGGATCGCAGTTCGTCCTGGTCGCAGTTCTCCATCTCATCGGCGAGCTGTTGCAAGGATGTAGCCTCTTGCTCAAGTGATGAGTGCTTCTCGACAAGTCCAGGCACGACACCGTTCAGGACCGCTTCGTGCTTGGTCAAGACTTTATCGTCGGCCTTCATTTCGTCGGCATGCCGGTTAAGACCCTCCTTCAAGCCCTCGAGGAGCTTCATCCGCCACTCGTACCATGTAGCCTTGCTAAGCAATCGAGCGTGGGTCTTGACGTTGCGGAATTGGTTGTCCATGATCGAGCGTATGTCTGAAGGAGCAGCCATGTATTCGCGGAATAGCGGCGGGTTCTCCGCATACGTCTCAGCTTCGATGGACCGGATGACTTGTCTTCCTTCGGAGATGTACGATTTCAATTCTCGGCAGGACTGCACCCAGTTAGCGACATGCCAATATGTGTTAGGCGAGATACTCACATGCTGATAAAGCTCGAGCATCGGCACCGTGCAGAATCCAGCAGCAACGCAGTCCTCAAAGGTAGCAGGCTTGGATGCTCCCTCGCTGGATCGTCTAACCGATGATCTCCGACTGGCGCTTCCGGACACAGTAGTATGCCGCCTCTTCGTAGTCGTAAGTTCCATGAAATGGATGTTGGTCATATTCAAAAAGTCCTGCAGCGGGATAGGCTCAAGTTTCTGCTCGGGTTCTTCTCTGGAAACTTCCTCCTCCGCTGGCTCCTCAGCCGCAGACTCAAATGATCCCGATCCATCCTTCAATGGACTCAATCCCACGTTCTTGGGCTCCCGGATAGGTGTAGTACTGCCCTTGGTCGGCGAGCCGAAGAGCTTCTGAGGGGGCGAAAATGCCAAACGTCCAATAGGTTCATCCTTGGCTGGATGTGCGGGAAGTCTGATGTTCTTCACCGGGCTAGCCTCACGACCCTTCAAACGCTTGGGTGTGTTATCAGATCCCTCTTCATCGTCGCTTTCATCCAACTCCTTCGGGCGCTTTCCGAGAACACCCTTAGCAGCACCCACGTGCAAGCTCTTTCGGCCCTTAAGCTTGTTCTTCTTCGGGGTAAGGCTTGAGATCATGTCCTTAAGGTTCGAGGTAGCATCTCGCTCGCCTTGTTGCCATGGTGGGATATGACCGTCTTCCCGGTTTTCCTCCTCTTCACGCTCACGGTCGACCTCTTCCTGGAGTTTCAGCGGATCTTCAAAGCGCACACCGCCCTGCTTTGGCTGCTCTTGGGGAACGAACTGAGAAGCTTCGTCACCAATGGATCGGCGTTTGTCGAGCATTTCTGCCACACGAGGGGAGCCCAGCCCTTCCTTGTCAATTCCGAGTCCGGACGAGCGCCGTTTCTGGGGTCGGAGGATGACTTGAGGCGTTGACTGCCCAGTGGCCGCATTGTGCTCAAAGAGAGCTCTAGCAGGCGACTTGGGCTGGTTGGCAGCCTCTAGGTGTTTCGGTTGGAAGAGCCCATTTCCTGATGGCGGTGTCTTCAGAGGGGTCGAGGATTGAATAGTCTGAGGTGCTAGTTGCTTCGACGGAGTCGTTTGTTCTTCAGACGGTGATGGCTGCGGTGTCGGCGTTTTCGACGGGGGGCGCCCCAAGCTTTGTCTTGTCCGTCGAGACCTCACGCTTGCTAGGTCAGGGCTACCGTTCTCAGCGGCAATTGTAAAAGGTGCAGGCGATTTCGGGGATTTGGTGAGAGATTTAGGAGGAGACTTGGCAGGCGACTGTCGGACCTGTTCTTGGAAGGGTGAACTTCCAAGTTGTCCAGAGTCTGATTCGTTATCCACTTCCTGGTTCTCCTGATCCTTGCCATGTTGTTCGGCTTCAGATGGCAGAATCGTTCCCAAAGCGGCCGTGACATCCATGCCCGCGGTTTGGTCGTCATCCTGAGGTTCAGTTCGCTCCTCAATCGGTGGCAATATTCCGCCAACCGCGCCAGTCATTTCCATGTCCATATCCTCCGCATCTTCTTCCTCGCCATTCCAGTCAGCGAAGTTTGGCACCGCATTGCGCGGAGTGTGAGATTCTTCTGCAACAGAAGTATTTTTGTTGAGAACACCACCAACAACCGACGTGAATTCCATGGTCATTTCTTCGTCGTCCGCATTGCTGTCCGCACCAGTAGACTTTGCAGGCGAAGCTGGTTGGGCGATACCGCCGACCACGTTGGTAAACTCCATAGTCTGTTCATCGTAATTAGTTTCTGCGCCACTTGATTGACGGCGAGCGGTACTCTGGCGGCGACTCGGCTGTTTGGACAGGATTCCTCCGATGGCATTTGTGACATCCATGCTCATTTCCTCATCATCAGCACCATCTTCTTGAGCATCTTCGTTGGATCCCTTAGACGGGTCGATATTTTCTTGATCATGTGCAGCACTAATATCATCCCAATCAAAGCTTTGCCTCTCCCCCTTCTTGATCCAAGGTTGAAACGCGCCGGTGATCTCTTGAGTGGCCATCTCCATCGACATATCATCGTTACCCTCGTAGTCGACCGATTTTGTCCCAGCTTCGTGAGCAGCCTGTCGTAAAGCCTCGTTGAGTCGGGCAGAGCTACTACTGGATGCAGATTCTGCTGTTCGAGCAGTTATATCATCCATACTCATCGCAGTACTCTCAGCGTCGAACCCTGCATCAGAAGCTGAATCGTCATCGTCATCATCATCCCTAGTCACACTCTGCACTCCAGTGTCATCACTGCCATCTGCGGAGCTACCACTAAAGGGGCTCGAAGAAAGGTCATGAGAGCCTTCGTAAGGTCCAGCGGTTGCCGGACGATTGGCAAGTTCTTGCAGGTCAGGGTATTGAACGGGCGAGAAGGCGATGTCGGAATCCACGTCACCAAAGGGTGAAGACGGAAAATCGTCTTGCTGAGGAACGTCTTGTGGCTCTTGCCTCTCAGCGTTGGGCGTGGACGAGGCGCGTCTAGTAGAGTTCGATGTAGAAGACGAAGTCGAGTCATCGGGAATTTCAACGACATTCCAGGTATGTAGTGTCGCTTCCGGAGCAAATGATACACGGCGATTTGCTATGATACGTTATGGTTAGCTCATATGGATACCGCAGGTGGCATGATAACGAACCCATTGATTTCCGGCGAGCTTCTCTTTGTTCAAGAATCGCTTTCCGCTCCCTTTCTCTCTGTTCCTTCTCTTCCCGTTCCCTCGCAGCAGCGATCGCTGATGAGGCATTGAAGTCATCGAAAGGATTGGCAGTGTTCTCAGCCTCAGAATCCGGAGGCCGTGCGGGGGTATCAAGGTCAATCAACAAGCCCTCCTTCTCCTGGTTGTTTCCCTCATTGTGCTGCGAGCCACGAGCAGGAGTCTTATTGCGAGTTTCTTCGAAAGTAGGGATGCTCTGGACTGGCGAAACGGGGACGGTAGGCTTGAGGATGCCTTTGACAGGAAAAGCGGTCGTAGACTTGCGTCGATTGCCGTTTGAATTTTGAAGCGCATCCAAACCACCGGGGCCCAAGCTCTTGCTACGGGACTTCTTATCTTTCCCCGCAGTCTTTGATAAGTTGCCAGGCGGCTGAATCGCGCCAATGTCTGTGGTGGAATTCTCCTTGTCGATGGTCGACGTCAGTCTTGATCGGGGGACATGGGCGATAGAGCGACGAGATCGCGGTCGGACGGACCCCGCGGAGTCACCTCTGGACGCCATGGTCAAGATGAGAGAAGCATAGGAAGAGATGAATTCAATGAGGACTTCGTATAGATCCTTCTAAAGACAATAAAACGACGACAACGGTCGTAGCGATAACCTCCGTAAACTCCGCCGCCAGCGCGTCTCTCCCCCGTTGCTCATGTGATCGCCGGATGTAAACAAACCAAAAAAAGCCCTAGCCGAAATCTACCATTCCCGATCGGGACTAGCGCCGCCATCGCACACTCACCAACCACACTCAATATTATCCGCTCCGGTCGAATAAATCTTCAAACTAACATCGACCGCAGGCCCCGACACCCCCCTCTTCGCGACGAATTTTCGACTTTGTTCTCCCCGTCGAACTGAATTCTCGCAACAATGGCGACCGAGTTGACCGTCCAGTCGGAACGTGCGTTCCAGAAGCAGCCTCACATCTTCCTTAACTCCAAGACCAAGGCGAAGAGCAAGAAGGTTGGCCAGGGCCGGAGATGGTACAAGGACGTTGGTCTTGGTTTCCGTACCCCCAAGACCGCCATTGAGGGAAACTTCATCGGTATGCGGCACCTACGTTGATCTTTACGATTTTTCCGGATTTCGCATTATATGGCTTTGATCTTTGCGGGGATGGAATGAGAACGACATTTGGAGATCGGGGACATCGGACTCGCACAGGGAGGATTGAAGTGGAAGGGCGAGTGCGACCGGGAAAAAAAAAAAGAAAGAAAGAAGAAATCAACGTTCTCCAATTGTCGTCTCATATCCAACATCCCGAGATCAGGCCATGTGAATTGCGCGGACTTGTTAGACGAATGCTAATTCCTACCAGACAAGAAGTGCCCCTTCACCGGTCTTGTCTCCATCCGTGGCCGTATCCTCACTGGCCGTGTCGTCTCGACCAAGATGCACCGTACCATCGTCATCCGTCGTGAATACCTCCACTACGTCCCCAAGTACAACCGTTACGAGAAGAGGCACAAGAACCTTGCTGCTCACGTCTCGCCCGCTTTCCGTGTTGAGGAGGGTGACTGGGTTACCGTCGGCCAGTGCCGTCCCCTTTCCAAGACTGTATGTGGAATTCCTCCGACTGTTCGGCCCTCGAATGGCAACCGTGATTCGACATCAGTGGATATTGCGATGTGGCTAGAGGGTTTTCCTTGTCATGCGTGGTACGAATGGAGGCTAATACTATTATTCTGCAGGTCCGCTTCAACACCCTCCGTGTCTTGCCCCGCACCGGTAAGGCCGTCAAGGCGTTCAACAAGTTCTAAGCGCGTCGATGGATGATGGGGGTGCTTTGAGAGGGAAATTAAAACCTAGGGAAGCGGCATGACTGGATATAGGCGAAATTCTATTTCACGGGTTGGGATTGTTTTACGAGCTCATGTCCCAGGTTACCCTTTTGAAGAAAATACCAATTAAAAAAATAAGAAATTGATCCAACTGTGTACGTCCGTACAGCAGACCGGGGAATCAAGGGGAATACCACGCATAATGGTTTGGGCATGGTGCTTTTTTATGACACAAAATATGGGTTCTTTTTTCTGCTTATTTTTTATAAAAGCTGCAGGGAGGAATGATAGTCTTTCTTCTGTTCTTGACAATCTTTTTGCTCAATTCGTAAAATTGCCCTTCTGTTCGGACTACTAAGTCAACGTCTCAATCTCCATATTGCACCCGAACCCATCCACACCATAACAGACCTAACTTCGTTCTCTACTCCCGCCATTCTCAAGATCATGATCATCCGTCAAATACAAAAAAGGAACATGATAACTACAACTCCGCAGCTACCCAGAACGCCACACGAAACGCCCACTCCTACCCTCTCATCTGTCCATCACGAAGTAGGGAATGCACTCATATCGGCCCGTCCTCTGACTATTCGAACGGTTCAAGCGTGTTCGAAAATATGCTTGCTTGATCGACGGCGAAGGTTTCTTCGACGGAGTATGCCGGTAGCATCTCCACGCCGTTGTCTGACCACCTTTGGTTGCTTGGGTCGAAGAATTCGACTCTCGGGGCTTCTGTGGCGAAGGGCTGGATGCGTGAGGACATGGGGTCTCGAATTCGATGGACAGTATGAGATTATCCTTATCCTCGTCGCTTGCCAAGCTGTTCAGATCTTCTTTCTAGGGGACGATAGGGGACTCTACTTCTTGGGTATGAGGATGAGGGGATGATGGCGTTCCCAGTAATGGTTGCTCAAAGACCGGCGATGGCGACGAGGATGGGCCATGCCCGTGGTAGCCAGCCTGAACACCACTCAGGTAATCGCTGGTATCTTTGCAACGCGCGAAACGCCAGGAGTGCGAGATCTTGACGGCAACTGCTTCGAGATAAGGGCTGGGCACGTCCAACTTCCGTAGCAATCTCCCTACGATAAGACCAGAACTGCCATCCACTCCGCCTGGACCTTTCGAGAGGGCTGTTTGCAGCTCGTTGCGGTTCCGCTTGGAGGACTTTATGCGATTGAGCTGCAAAATCTCTCCTATACCTGCATCCTCTTCTGCGATGCTCACAAGGGTGCTTATCTTGAAGGTGCAAATTATAGCAGGCGTTGGTATCTTGCCCCAGACCAGATACTCCCCAAAGCCTCTGTATCCCTTGATCTTTATGCCTAGGTCCCACACTAAAGACTTCGCAGAGTATACCTTCGTCTCTAGTTTTGAGGTATTGATGAATGTCACAGCCGCACCCTCCCCAGCTCGGATCGCGCGGTGGACGGGGGCCAAGAGAGATTGAAAAGTGGAAATGAAAGGTGACAGGGACTTCTCAATGCTGACATGCTTCGCGGCGTACTGTTCGAATTCTTCCCGCGGGATCTCATCTGGGGCAAAGAAGTCTTGGTCACTGTTCGAGAAGAGTCCGGAGATAATGAGCGATCTTGTATTGACTCCCTGCGAATCGACGTTTGCCCACCGATACAGGATGGGCGGGACATCCGTATTGATCTCCGACACAGTCTGAACCTCATCCTGCATTCCAAATTTATTAGAACCAGGCCAAGCCTCCGGAGTGTATTTGATACTTACCGCCCCTTCGTGACAACACCATAAACAAACCTTCCCTCCAGCTTCACAAAGGCCCTCTGGCTCGCTAGACACCGTACATGGGGAGGGCAAGCTAGACTGCGTCTCAGGCGTCTGAGTCGAAAGAGTATCTGCGTCCACAAAGGCTGTCCGATTCGATGTCGGAGTATCAACGGGCGTCTGAAGAGGGAGTGTTTGGAGAGGGGCCAGCCGCCGCACTTGTTTTGTATTCAAATGAAATCTCGAAACGTCGATGTCATCTATGTTCTTCTCAACCAAATACACACCGACGGCATTGGCTGTCTCTTTGATTGTCGATATTATCTGCGACCAAGGACCCTCTGGCGGCGGGAAGGGGACTTCAACATGCACTTGATGCCATATTGGGTCGCCTTTTCTCCTCATGTCCCGCCACTGCGTCGACAACCTGGTATAAAGTTCTTTATTCGTGAAGTTCAGGCCGAAGAGCGAACGAAAGACCCCACTGAAAGCATATCGATCACGACAGAAGAACCGAAACAGACAGCAGAGGAAGGTCCTGTACACGTTGTTCCAGTTGATCCGCCTTCGAGTCTCGGTGTCGCTTAGAGAGTCCATGGTGAAGAAAGCAGTCTTAGTCGCGAGACTATCTTGCTAGAGCATGGAACTGTAGACGAGGAGCGACTTCGAGGCAAACGAGACGTAGTTGGCCCAGGTCATGTCTATCAGTAGAATGCTTGGGTTCAGCACCTCCAGCCGTGCTGCATCTCCGACTTCATGGTAGGCCACTACTTTTTGCGTTCGCGCAGTGAAAGACGAGTGAAAGCACAACTCTCTTGCGTGTGGCTGATGGTTGCGCGCATCTTCAAGGCAGATGATCATCTCAAGTGTTATATAATAGTGAATGTAAGCACATCGCATGATTCGCTTCCTCCCGGGTTTCGAGGGGCTGGTGTTCGTAGAAACGACTAACGCTTACGCAATACTCTGTTGTCACTGTCTTTCTGTTTATCTACCCTCATCGATCAGGAACAGTGACTGAAATGCATCTCAAAGCAGGCATTGTTATGTGAGTAAAGCCATAACTATGATGTTCACCTTCTTTGGAACATTGATATGCCTTTGTTTTGCTGGTGACTGCCAGAACGCCAACGGAAACAATTGGATTGCTGGTAATATAGACTCGCCTGAATAAGTCAATTGACGATACAACAAAGCTAACGGATCAATAGCACAGGTTTTCGACGGCGCATACGGCGGCGCATCACGGATTACCGGCGTCATACAAATGTGGAATCCAGTAACACGATTTCGCCTGGCGCTTGAGATTAAGTTGACTGGCGCGCGTCCATTGGTTTGTTCTCGTCGACAATAGTATGAAGGCTCGATAAGAACAAATCAAAAGTGTACTCGGAGCGCGTGATCATCAGACAATCTACTAGCAATCCCGGGGTTCTGCTGACAGCTGGATCGCACCGTCAGGTTTGGCTACTGCGGAATCATTAGCAGTAAGCTTGAATCATTGCACAGTTAGTAAGGATTCGAACAGGTTTCCCATATGACGATACATGATGGTAGGTCGGAAGAATATCGGGAGAAGTGGTTGCCGTAAGACGGGATATATATCTCTGCACACTGAATCGCATCTACACAAGCCACCAAGATAATTGAGATCTAGAATCTTCAAAGGAACATCTCCCGAGTAAGGAATATGCAATATAGATATATAGAAGGCTGACAGGCGCCTTGCATCATTGGCAGGATCGGATCGGATGCAGCAGCCCGACCCCGGCTTAGTTTGACTTAGTCTTATTCGCACTGCTCCACCGCCGTTGAGCTGCTCCGAACCAACGTTCCTTCTCTCCTCCCTCTCTCTCTCTTGCTCCATAGTCTTTTGCCCTCTCCTTCAGTCAATACAACGTGCATACTTCTATTAATTTGCATATTCCCTGTCTACTCTCAAGCCGGCACTCCCGACCGTCGCCCGACTGCTGTTTACTCCGTACCCCCCGACAACCTGCGCATCATCACCTGTCCTTAGCAATGGTTCAATAAACTAGCGAACAATGCTCCGCGGAACAACATTATAGAGAATTCGATTCGGAAACTGCGATATACCCAGTACATCATCCTCATTCTCGCGCGCACCTATCCCTCTCGTCCCTTCCGACCTCATCACGACCTGAAACCTGCGGCATTCACTCCTGATTCGCATTTACGCCCAACCTGACAAAGAAAGAAGGAAAGGGGAGAACAACAGACGAAAAAGAAAACAACCACTATGTCCAATTTCGAGAAATCCGTAAAAGGGGCCACCAAAGTTAAAGTCAGTCGCTTCGATGCCTCTACCCCCTGGCAAGGCAAGGTTTACTGATTGCGCGGACAGCTTGCGGCACCCAAATCCAAATACATCGAGAATATCCTGGTAGCGACTCATACAGGCGATGCGGGCGTTGCAGAGATTTTTCGAACCTTGCATATTCGACTTCGCGAATCGACATGGACGGTGGTGTTCAAGGCGCTCATTGTGATCCATCTTATGATTCGAGAGGGTCAATTGGATGCTACGTTGCATTATCTCTCGGATAACCCAAGCAAACTTGCTATTAGTCAATATTCAGAGGGTGGGTGATGCTACACAGAAGAACGCAGAGGCATCTGCTGACTGGCAGCAGTACAGCACCAGGGTCATAACATCCGGAGATATGCCGACTATCTCCTCGCGCGCGCCAGGGTATTCGAAGATACGAAGACCGATTATGTGCGGAGTGGACAGGGGCGCATGAAGAGGTTGACAGTGGACAAGGGTCTTCTGCGAGAAACCGAAATGGTTCAAAAGCAGATCTGGGCCTTGTTGCGCTGCGATGTGAGTCGCCAACTTCACTATGATTACTGTTGTTCTCGCGTGGCTAATGGTCTTACAGTTATTGGTGGACGATGTTGAAAACGAAATTTCCTTGACAGCGTTCCGCCTGCTCGTGCTCGACCTCATGACTCTTTATGCCGTCATGAACGAGGGCACAATCAATGTTTTGGGTAGGTTTTTACCGGCCAGTTACCGCGGACAGTGCTCACGCGATCATATAGAACACTATTTCGAAATGTCAAGACCAGACAGCGAGCGCGCCCTGGAAATATACAAGACCTTCACTGCGCAAACCGAGGAAGTGGTGAACTATCTTGGAGTCGCGAGACGATTCGAAGGCGCAACAAGGCTAGAAATACCAAAGCTGAAACACGCTTCTACGGACTTGACGCGACTACTCGAAGATGACCTCAACGATCCCGATTTCGATCTCCGACGAGGAGAATATCTGGCACGGAAGGGTGGAGGCCGCGCGAAATCGAGTCACGGACAAAGTAGTCGACCCCCGCCAAGTCCCAAAGCTACGCTCAACCGTCCTCAAACAGCGCCTAGGCCCGAGAAGAAACAGACGGACTTGATTGACTTTTTCGACTCAATTGAGCAACCGGCGGCGCAAGAGAACCAGTTGCGACAGCAACAGTACCTCCAGCAACAGCAACAACAGCAATACCAGCAGGCGATGCAGTTCCAGCAAACTGGATTTCAACCGCAACAGACCGGCTTTTACTCTCAGCAAACGGGCTTCCAGCAACCTCAACAGACTGGCTTCCAACAACCTCAGCAGACGGGCTTTCAACAGCCGCAACAGACGGGTTTCCAGCAGCCGCAGCAAACCGGGTTCAATCAATTTGGCGCAAATAACCCCTTTGGACAACCACAAGCCCCACAATCTCTTCAGCCTACTCCCACGGGTGCTGGTTTTGGCGGTTACTCCCCACAACCACAGTCGTATGGATACCAAAACAATTTGGCACCCATTCCGCAGAGCAATGTCGCGGCTTTTCCACCTCAGCAGCAACCGCAGCAACTTCAACAGCTGCAGCCACAGCATACTAACCCGTTTAGACAGTCGATGCTAATGGCCACACCTACGGGGACGGCCATGCCCTCCACCGCACAGCTTAACCGCCAAAGCACGAACCCGTTTGCACGGCGTATGTCGAGCGTTAACCTCCAGCCCCCATCACCGTCTCAGGCGCCAGCCCAACCAATACAGCCTCAGCGCACGGGAACCAACCCGTTTGCGCGCAACTCAACCGTGGTACCTCAGCAAGGATTACAGCCTCCCGCAGCACCTCTCCGGCCAAACCCTACTGGCAGTACGAACCCATTCCGGCAGAGTGCATTTGTCAACCAGCAGACTGGACAGGGCTGGCAAGTTAGTGGCCAGCAGGGCACAATGGGCGGCTATGAGCAATTGGATACGGTGCCCGTGTTTCCACGGCCGGGTATGACATAGTTTGCCACTATCTGGTGGTTGTTTTCCTTTTCTTTCATTATTTCTTCTTGCGTGTGTACTATTGTAATTCTGTTCTTCTCGAGTCAGCATTTTTCATTGTACTTTGCACTATACATTTACATTGACAGATTTAGCATGTTGTTAGAAGCTCGCAGTGCGGGCTAGTTGATAATCAAAAGCACATACATAATAATCAACTACGTGGCTAGCGGAAAGTCAACTATACCCTAACTTTTGATTGCGCTTATGCTCCTTTTATGTGAGACAACAGTATTCTTTCTCGATATGATCAGATGAAAAGTCATGATGTGGTTGGAGAACGGTGCGCCGATTCTTTCTATGGCGCTGTAGCTGCCAAAGGACCGTGTACTGATCAATGAGGGTGAACCTCTGGATTCAACTGCGAGTCACGGAAGAATCCGAGATCCGATAACGGCTAAATGCATACATGTACATAAATATTCACAAGCAAGGCACAGTGTTATACTAGCCAGCAAACTCGATCGAACTATCCCGTCCACATAGTTACAGCACGAATGACAGTAAACGGTTTAATTAAAGAACACCCTGCGTATCCACCGTCGGGAATAAGATCTGGATTCGGAGTCGGACACGGCGAGGGGAAAAAAAATCCTGAAACACGCCACGCGTTCCGGATGTTGTGTATCAGGCCGGGATGATGACTCGAAGAAGTAGTTAGTTGTGCTTAAAAGTGCCGGAGAAAACGGAAAATACAGCAGAGCCTCGCATAATTCGCATAGAGCGCTTCAAACGGTGTATCGACTTCGGCCCAAGTGACGTCCGTCTTCCGCCCGGTCCAAATCGATATCCCCCTCTGTCTTTTCTGGTCTTTTCTTTCACAACTTCTTTTCTTCTCTCGTGTTCTTTACTGTACATATTTACTCGTCACCCTTGAATATAATTTCACTTTCAACTGTCCCTCTTCCGATCCCCTTCCAATAGCCTCCCGACACAAACGATGACCGCTGAACACCAATCTACGTGAACAGCCTTAGGATAAGCCTCGACTGGCGCATCGATGATTGCGGATATGGATAGCCAGAATCTCACAGCGCGGTCGTTTGCACCCGGCCATCACGAACAGGTTCTACCCATGCTAGCCAAGCCCGCTGCGTGGGCTAGTCCAACTACAACTCCTCCCAGTACTACACCTCCCACTACGAGTCCTACACCCCCATCCACAGCATCATCCACAACAAACACTTCGAACCTCGCAAGTACATCGCCAGAACAAAACCCAAGTCCTCCACCAGCCACCACCGGCACAACCGGCACCATCCAAAATCCCAACGCCATCTCCAAACTGCGCAAACCTCGTAAAGCCAACAATGCGGGCGGCCGCTCAAGCTCAACGCTCTTTTGGGTCCATACGGACCCCCAGTCTGCCTCCGAGGGCACGCGCGAGGAAACCCTGAAGCGGATCCGGTCGCACGTCATGTCCGAGCATAATCGCAAGAAGCGCGAGAATACGAAGCGGTATAGCAGCAGCAAGACGTGGAAGCATTTGGCGTTCCAGCCTGTTGAGACGACGGCTACGGCGGCTGTTGGGAATGGAGGTGGGAAGGCGATTAGGTCCCCTCCTGCGCGTGGGAAGAGTTCGCCTGGAGCGAAACGGACAAGCCCGACTGCGACGACGGAGAACGTGGATGATAGTCCGGGGGCGCAGGGTGAGGTCGCGAATGCGACTGTGAAGGATACTGGAGACGTCGTGGCTGCGCGGCCGTGGGCTTATCTTGGCCAGGGTGCTAAAGATCCGTTTGGCATGGCGCATACACAACTGTCAGATCGCATGTTCCATCATCTACATAATTGTGAGTTCGTCCCGTAGACATCGTGAACTACTACTAACGCGCCAAAGTCCTCTCCAACTTGACCCACCAAGCGTATCCACTACAACACCGCTCAGGGCCCAAACTTGAGGCGCACTGGGCGTCGTTAGTACGGGATGACCCGGCATCGCTGCATGCGAGTATATGCGTTGCGGCGTCGAGCACGGCCCTGCAGACGGGAGAGTTTCCTATCATTGATCCAAGCAAGCAAGCCTCGAGTGCATTGGTTATCGATGCTTTTCATCATCGAGGAGAGACTATTCGACTGGTGAATGAGGGGCTGTCAGATCCGATCAAGGCAGCTAGTGATGAGTTAATTGCTGCCGTGTCGATTTTACTTACTATTGAAGTAGCCACCCCAGTGTACCGTACCCTGTGACCTTGGCTAACGAGCTAGATTGCATCCGGAAATCCCGACTATGTCAAAATCCATCTTGCAGGATTGCGACAGATGGTCGCGCTCCGAAGTAGCTTTGCCGACGTTCCACCTGACGTCCGGTTCCAGATCTCATGGTAAGCCAGCCTACCAGCAAGCATTTGATGACGAGCTAACAAACACAGGACCGACATTCGCGTAGCCTGCATGGCATTCACAAAACCCATCTTCCCATTCATCCGCTCCCCTCGCCCAACAACCTTCTCCGTAATCCCCCCAACCGACGAAATCTCCCTTCTCGCCTCCCGCTTCATCTCCCTCATCGACACCTCCCCGGGCACCTTCGGCCCCGAAATGTGCAGCACAATCTACGACCTCCGGGAACTAACCTGGTACGCGGAATGGATCAAGGGCCCACAGTCGCAATCCCACAACTTCACCGACGAAACAGAAGACTACTTCAACAACGAGGTCTTGCACGTGGAATACTCCCTCCACCGCGACCGCTACACACCCGCGGGCCAAGCAAAAGGCGACGCGTCCCTCGAGGGCTGCGTCCGTCTCGCCTGTCTCTTATTCCACAACACTGCCATCTGGGACTTTTACCCAATGATGGGGCCCGTCTTCAACAAACCCATCGCCGCGCTCCGGATGGCTCTCGAATCCACCATCGCCGCAGGCTACTACCACACCCCTTCTTCATCCCCTGGTAATCAAGAGTGCGGCAAAGGAAAAGAAGACCTCCTGATATGGCTTCTCTTCATTGGTACGTGTAGCAGCCAGGTCCTGCCCAGCGAGCGGTCGTTCTTCATAAACGGCCTGGCCGCAGCGGTGAGAATGGAAGGAATTAGGACATGGCAGGAGCTCAGGGGGCTGTTGATGCGGTTTTATTACGTGGATCGCAAGTATCTGGGCGTGTTGAGGGGAGTTTGGGATGAGATTATGAGTATGAGTATGAGTTATGACCCGGTCGTGTAGTCTGTACGTGTGTGCGTACGGAGTATGCGGTTAGTATATAGTAATAACAAATATCAACATATTTTAATGACTGTATGTATCTCCTCGGAGTACCCTCCCCTATTCTTATCGTATCCCCTGAGTATCGAACTATGCATAGTGCAGTGGACAGACAGGAGATGATGAGCGACAATATATCCACCACGGTCCGGAGCTGTCACCCTTACTGACCACCCCCTATCCCTACTCTACACCCTCACAACTCGCACAGAGAAGGCATACGAGTAAGTAAACACAAGTCTGTGCAACATGACACCCATCGCCAAGTAACCGCCAAAGCCCTTCCATCCATCGCTGAACCTAATCGCATACCATAGAATCTACTGTATACTACGCAAGACTACTACGGACAGCTAAAGCCCGGAACACGATAACATGACAAGACAGGACCCGTAGACCCATACGTACATACTCTGTAGGTCTATAGATAGGGCAGAACACAATAGGAAATAGTATTGCGCCAATTGACGCCCATCACAGCCTAACCTCGTACTATTCAAAGGCAGGAAAACACTCGGACCGAAGAATCACCACCGACTGACCGGCCCGATCTTTATCAAACACCGAGAATTCTCCTTGTATTAAATTAGTAATATTACCAATGATACCATTTTTTGGTAGGAATGTGGGAGTAATACCTCGTAACCGAGAAGACACCGAGAAAATATCGACCGAGCCAGCGCCGAGATTGTTTCATATCAGACTCATAGTGCTAATAGTTGGGCTGGCTGGGCTTTTATTTAATAGAGGGATTTCCTCGTCTTGTTTTCTGGGGGTTTTTGCTTTGATGGTTTTGACCTTTTGTTTTTTTTTTTCATTTTTTCATTGTATTGGTTGTTGTTATGACGTTTGTATACTCGCTCGTTGCTCACTACATACTATAGATACTCCATGTGTACTTGGTACTCCGTATATACGTTGTGCATGACTTACCTGATTCGTCACTAACCAACCCAGCCCTGTATGGAATACTTGCTTACCTACTTACATACTAACGGACTTACAGCTGACACCCCGCAACAACGAATTAACCGACAAAATGCAGCCTGACTGACAACTAACAAAAATGACTGACAGGTAGGGATGCAATGCACGCTACGTGGACTAACAATCGACAAACACGAGTCGTACGACTGCAGTAGTGCGATGTCGACAATCTATGCGGTGCAGGAAATGCATGAGTTATTCCGTACTGTACTCCGTGCGAAGACCGGACCGGTGTTTTAGTGTGGATGCGGATGCAGGGATTGTGACAAAGTACCCATACTTGTGCACTGTATCTTGGGTACTTTGTACAGTACGATCCCGGGACGGGATGGTAAGCCCAAATTTGAGACGGGTGACTCGATGAAACAGCTAACGATATGATAAGTCGAATACAACTGGACAGGTCAAGACGAGAAGATATGATATTGACAGCGCGAAAGCGCAGCAGTTCATTAACAGTAGGTACATTAACACTATTACTATACTGACAAGCACACAAGGAAAAACACAAAGAAACAAAAAAAAATGCTAACGCATTGCTGCGTCAGCACAGGCCGAATATCCGCAGTTCAGTCAGCCTACGGACGGGTATCGATATTACGACCATACATATATACTTTCATTGGATTTGTTTGAACAAGACGACACGAAGCGAGGCGCTTAAGCCTGCTCACGGTCGGTCTTGCCACGGCGGGTGCGACCGGTCGGCGACCAGGGGAAGTGAGCAACAGGGATGATGAAGAAGCTGTTGCTGTTGTCGGCCAGACCGGCGAGGGCGTTGTACCAGGCGGCGAAGGCGGCGAGGAGACCGAAGAAACCAGCGGCCATGAGGACAGGCTTGTTGGGCTGGTTCTGGGAGTCACGCTGGATATAACCGACACCGAGCAGGAGGAAGCACAGGTCGAGGAAGAAGAACAACAGGAAGAAGGCGACGGTGGAGCGGAGGGTGCAGAAGAGCAGGATGGTGGTGAAGATGAACCAGCCCTGCGGTTGTTAGCGAGATGCAGTAAAGGTAAGCTATTGGGGGAAAGAACTCACCATCAAGTACAGACCAAACGAGTTGTTCCACATGGTCGCGCCACCAGCTTCCTCCAACGAACTCATGATCTCGAAACCACCAGGAGTCATGATAATGGCGAACGAGAGCCAGAAACCACCGTAAGACGAGAGCGCAGTAGCACCAAAGGTGTTACCGATAGCCATTTCCCTGCGCAATTAGCATCCGAATATACACAACAAATTCGAGAGCGAAGCTTACCACATGCCAGCAAGCAACTGGACAAGACCACCATAACCGAAAGCGAGACCAACGACAATGTTGGGCTCAGAAATGTCACGAGCACCCATGTTGATAGCGGAAAGCACGAAAGTGGTCAAGGCGAAAGCCGACAGGCCCAGAGGAGCTGGGTTGGCGAACTTGCGACCCTCAACCGGCTTGTACAGACCGGGTTGGAATTCACCACCGAACGGAGGCAGACGGGCCTCAGCAGTGTTGACGTGCGACAGAGGACCGTAGCCAAAACGGGCAGCAGCACGGGCAACCTCGTGTTCCTCAGCGGACAGAATGGGAGCCGCGGGAGCACCGGCGCCAGCGGCGTCACCGTTGTGGTTGATGGTGTCGTTGTTGGCAGCAGGACCAACGTCCTTTTCGAATTGGTTTTCGGCGGACATTATGATATATTTTTGTGTTTTTCTGAGGGGATATGAAAAATCTCACTAGGAGGGTCAGAACAAGAACCAGCTAGCTGGACACAGCACTGCTGCGATAGGTAAGGAAATATAAGGAAATAAGGTAAAGGGTAACAAGGAAAAAAAAAAAAAAAGGTAAGGGAATTGCACAGCAAAGATGAAAACGGAATGGATGAAGAAAGAGTAAAGGAAAGACCGAGGGAAGGACAGGACAGGCAATATATAAGATGCAAAATGCAACGGACGAACGAAGGTTAACTTACCAACAAAGTCTCACTAGCAGAATGCTAACAGTGGATATTGCAAAGTTTAACGGACGCCGGCCGGTATTTAACTTCTGGTCGATTAATCTGCAATTCCCTGCACTTTTCGTTCTAATTGGGACTACTCTGGCCTACGGAACCACTTGGCGGCTTTCCGGGGAACACGCGAGGCCGATCACGGGCCCCGGTAAAGTCCCCCTATCCTATTGCCCGTGTACTAATGGGTATACAAGCAAATACACACTGTCTATCGTTATTAAACATCCCTGAGCAACGGCGGCTGTGGCAGGTGTCAGGGAACAATACTATTTATGTTTAATTAGTGCGCAGGTCGGAGATTCTACTTTTCACAGTCAAGGAGAGAAAAAACTGCCGCAGTTCGATCTACAGGAGACGGCACTCCAAAACTGACACAACCTCAGACGGTTCAGCCCGCGGATAATAGACAATCATTTTAACTAGAGAATGCACGACGCAAGGCGGTCCACTTGGGTGAATAATCCCTAATTGTAATTTAATTTTTCCAAGCACGGCCACCGGCTTTGATTGAGTGCCGAGAAAACCTGACAGAACAGGTACCGAGTCCGGTTATGCTCAAAGAGGAGAATTTGAACAACTGGTTCATCTGGGGATCACCGTGGGGTCTGGAGACGAGGAGCTCTTCTGTTTGGGTGGGATTTCTGGAGAACAATCCAGTATGGTAAGTGGTAAGCCCGTAAGTGATAGTGGTATGCATGCCACATTCCGTTGCTCCGTCCTCGGTCCAATGTGTAGCCCGATGTACCGGTACTTGGTCTACGGGTATTTCGCACACTGTCGCAAGTACGCTACTGGGACTAAATCAGTAGTGCTACAGGGTCCCTGCACAAGACAGTAGTTCTCTCGGCTAGAATGCCACAGCCTACAAATAATAGCTAGTATTACTACTGCTAGAATGCTCTTCTATCTCTCCCCTATACTCATGACTGCAATACTGCTACAGCTCTAGAATCCGTTACAGTGACACCACCGGCTATCCTTCGGTTCGGCGGAGCGGAACCTCTACTACGGTTCTCATCCTCCAATCCAAACCTATCCTCCCACCCCTTCATCCAAGGTTCCAAGAGCGGAGCTATGATACCATTTCTTGGAGAAGCCTGTGGCAACCGACGAATGACCTTCTCTAGATCTTCCGGAGGATTACTGTAAGCCTGTGGGGAGAGTTGACTTATACGAAAGTTACGCGGGGAGAAAGACACTCGGCAGTGGGGATGATGGACATGGACAGATGGGACAGCTGTGTCTTGAACGGGAAAGTGGTCTACGGAGCAGAGGATGAGGGCTCAACAAGGTGAGAGTGTGATGTGATGGATGTGAAAGTTCGTCGATCAGCGGGGAGAGCTTTTTGTTTATTGCCTTGCTCGCGTTGGACTTGGTTATGGTGGGGAGGTACTTGGCTTTTTACACTATGAAAATACTTCATGGATATTGATGCTCTGTGCGTACTTGGCTATGATTATATTTAGTTTATTATGATTCCTAGGCAGAGTTTTCCGCGTCGAAGAGCGGTCTAAAGCACAGTCTCACTCAAACATACTTCCTATGGTCAGTTCTCTTGGTGTACAGGCCTAATTCGTACAGGCAGCTCGGTTAAAAGAGCTTCACTTGTACACAGTAACTTTTCTAGCTCAATGTGCTCAGCTTCACCGACAGACGCCTTATGGAGTGAACCTACGTAAATAGCTCAAAATACATTCGAGCACAGATTTTGTTGAGCTGAGATCTACGAGGTTGTGGGATAGAGTTGACCTGAAGGGCGTGACTAATCGCTAGTGCACTCTTAGCTATGCAGCTGTCTGGATACGGAAGTGAGTAGCTGAGCTCGAACTTGTACGGCTCAGCTCGACAGCTCACACTTACAGCTCAGACAGGCGAAAGGATGCAAAACATTTGTATGTATTTTCAGCGCTCAAGGTCCAGTAATCCGTATGCATGTCAAATTTATCCAAATGGGTATCAAGCAAAAGCAAGCAAATCAAAATCCAATACTTGTACATGGCAATAGCAATCACGATTCTAACCATCGCGCTGCCTTCTCCAACTCTGTGTTAAACGCTTTGATCCGATTCAGTACTCCTCCATCACCACGCGAGCTGACCTCCTCCCCCACCGCTCGCACCAGATACTCCAGTCCACTGGTCGGAGCTTCGTCCTCTTCACCCGGCCGTTGACGCTCCACGGCAAGCTCGAGGCTGTGCAAGTTGTTGTTGATGTTTGTTCGGGCCTACGAGTCAGTTAGCATACACCGTAAACTCAACTAAATTTTGGATCGAAGGGAAATGACGTACCATCCGCCCACTCTCCTCCTCCGCATGGCGCCGTCGAACACTATCCGTCCGTACGGCGATAGCCTCGCGCTCCCGCCGCACGTGGTACAGCCGGCTTCGCATCTCCATCATCTCGCGCTTAGCGCGACGCAGCTGCACACCTAGGACGAAGTTGCTATCGAGCATTTCGCTCATTTCGAACAGCCGGCCTTCCAGCTCCGATCCAAACGCTTCTACGGCTTTCTTCTTGCGCGTCCATTCTGCTTTGCGTTGCGGGTTGGTTTCGTTCGCGATGCCGGTTTGTAGTGTTGTGAGGGTCTTTTCGAGCGTCTCGCGGCAGATTTGGCTGAGGACGTCGGCTTGGTTGACGCCGCCGCGGGTGGGGTGTTTGGTCCGTTGGGTGAGTTCGTCCGCGGAGGAGTCTGATTCGCTTTCGTCGGAGGAGTCGTAGATGGGGGCGCGGCCGAGGGTTGTGATGTTGGCGAGACGGTGGACTGTTACTGGGACGGTTTCGCCACGGGGGGCGCGTTTCTTTCGTGTAGGCCGTTCTGTCCGCCCTGTAGGTTGTGCGTCATCTGGCCTAGAAGGTTCAGCTTGCTCAGGCTCCTGCTCAGGCTCCTCAGGTTCTTCCGACTCTTGCTCAACTTGAACAGTCCTCTTGGCTGGACGGCCTCGCTTTCCGGGTTTAGGCGTTGGGCGGGTTTCCGTATCATCCAGTTGAGGCTCTTCGATCTCCTCGTTAGGCTCTTCCGTAGCCTTGGATTCACGCCTCTTTCTGCCCCGACGTCCCCGGGCTTCTGGCGTCACATCGTCAGAAATCTCCCTCTCGGGCTCTTTACCCTTGTCAGACGGCTGAACAGCGGATGGTCGAACTCGTCGCTTCTTCGGTGCTGCATCCCGGGTATCAGAATCGAGTTCTGCTGGTTGTGTTGGCTGGACGTTTTCTGTAACTGCTTCCGCTGGTTGCTCTTGAGGTTCACGAGCAAATGCAGGCGGCCGACCTCGTCGGTTCTTTGATGCAGCGTCTTGAGCGTCTGGTCCCGGTTCTTGTATCTCTCCAGTGGCTGCTTCTGCCGTAGTATCCTCTCGGGACTCTTCCTCTGGAGATTCACGACGATCCGAATCTTTCTCAGGCTTGTCAGAAGCCTGAGCAGCCGGCGGTCGACCTCGTCGTTTCTTTGGTAGTATATCTTGTGTATATGGTTCTGTTGGCTGCGTCTGTTCTGTAGATGGCTCTGCAGCACCCCCTGATGGCTGCTCCTGAGGTTCTCGTGCTGATGCTGGTGGTCGACCTCGTCGTTTAGGGGGCTTCGATTCTGCATCCTGAGTATCGGGTCCAGATTCGGGTTCTGTTGTTTGGGTCTTTTCTGTAACTGCTTCTACGACATCCTGTGTTTCTTCTTGAGCTTCTCGAGCAGACGCCGGTGGCCGCCCTTTTCGTTTCTGCGTTTTCGCAGGCGCATCTTGGGCATCCGGCTCCGGCTCTTGTACCTCGCTCGTGGCAACCGTTGTAGTATCTTCCGGATGCTTCTCTTGCGACACCCGACGTCGTCGTTTTGTGTTCGCCTGATGTGGTGGTGGTGATCGTGCCTCTGCTGACTCCAATGGCTGAGCGGGTTCTTTTGTGGATACATCTGTGGCAGCCTGCTCCTCTGATTCGCGAAGTCTCCGTTTTCCTTCCGCCTGGCGTGGCGATGTCCGTTGCGCGCCTGCACCTTGGCTATCTGGTTTTGATTCCGGTGGTATCGGTTCTTCCGCCTTCCCAGTAGATACTTCTGCGACGTCCGCTGGAGCTTGCTCCTGCGGGGACTCTCGACGCTTTCGTTTGCCTTTTGCAACTTGAACAGGAGATATTGTACGCTGCGGTAATGCCTTGCCCTGAATATTTTGCTTCTCCGGTGGTTGTGTCCGCTTTATGTTGCGGGCTGCTTCTGCGACACCGTCTGGTTCTTCTTGAGAGTCCCCCTTTCTTCGTTTCTCTTTTGCGTCCCGAGGTGGTGATGTCCGCAGTGCTTGCTCTTGCGGCGGTTCCTGCGGCACTTGTGGTCCTTGCGGTTGTTCTTGCGGGCGCTCTGGCTTTTGTGATGCCGCGACTTGGACCGGCTGCTCTTGCGGCTGAGGTTCTTGAGATTGCTGG
Organism: Aspergillus intermedius; assembly: GCA_039880815.1. Classification (NCBI taxonomy): domain Eukaryota; kingdom Fungi; phylum Ascomycota; class Eurotiomycetes; order Eurotiales; family Aspergillaceae; genus Aspergillus; species Aspergillus intermedius. The sequence continues at coordinate 191,761 of JBDODA010000011.1, read as the reverse complement.
ATTTCTTGCGGCTTTTGTGCTTCTGGCACCTCCTGTGATGGTGCCGCTTCAGTAGTATGTGCCTTGTCTGCTCCATTCACCTCCGGTTGTATTGGCGGTACATCTGTCGGAGCAGAAACGGGCACCTCGTTCGCCAGTTCCTTCTTGTCCTGAGCAGGTACGCCATCTGGCACCCCGTTCGACTTCTCCACTGCAGCAACCGTAGGATCACCGTTTCGTCGCGACTCAGTCGGTTGGGATCGGGGCAGTCGACTCTTCGCGCCTAGTCGTCCCATCTTTGTAGGTGTCTCTGCGCACCGTAAGCAACTGTACTGCCTTGAATACGTACACCAATAAGGAAAGGTCAACACACCAATTTTCCGCCGCTTAGCACTCCGCGGAAGCTCAATCTCATCATCATCCGGTGGGATATCAAACGTCGACGGTCTCTGTGGTCTTGCATTTCGCGCGCTGCCCGGTGTCCGCTGGCTGCCTTGCGATCCTGGTAGACTTGGTTTTGGCGATGATAGCTGGGGTTGGGGTGCAGGTTGTGTTTGCGGTTGCGGTGCCGGTTCTGGTGCCGGTGCCGGGACAGTCGTAGGCTGTTGCGGCGGCGCTTCAGGAATCACCGGAGCTAATCCAAAGGAGAATCCGAAATCTACTTCTTTCGTCTTTCGTGATCTGCGGAAAGCCTGCGTTAGTTATTGTTTTCATCTGCTTTGGGGATTGTTTCGCGGGATGCGCGTACGCTGCTCCGCGTTGCCGCATTTGCAGCCGCTCCTCTCGATCTGGGGCCATTAGTTAGACTGTAACAATTAGAATTGGAATTGGACAAGGGCGTACTGGAATTCATGGCTGAGAGCGACGCTCGTCGTGATTGACGCGTCGATATGGCGGTTGGTCCAGTTCTATGTAGAATGCTCCGTATGTAACAGCTCGGCGGGCACCAAAGCGGTTAGTCCGAGATATGATTTTCTCTCCGCAAACACCACCAGCGGACAACTACAACCTCTCATATAGATTATTGGCCTCGTTAACCAAAGAAAATGGGCTGGTTTTGGGGAAATTCCAACAAAGACGATCCCGTCAAAAACCTCGATCCCGGGCTCCGCGAGTACCTCGAACACGAAGCTCCCACCAAATACGTCCCGACAACACAAGTCCCCTCTCCAGACCCCTCCAAGACCGTCGAACCACAACAATCCTCCCAACGATCGCAACCACAACCTGCAAACGAGCCAGAAAATAGTGTTCCTTCAGCGTCTCTCTTCCCTGACGGCCGGTATGCGCACCTGTGGAAGACGTACAAGCCTCCGGAGCCGGAGGGCGCGGAACTCAAAGGCGCAGAGCGGGTGATTGGGAAGGAGAAGGAGCGCAAGGACACTGTACATCGGGCTGCGATGGAGAATTGTGCGTTGGAGCATGAGGCTTTGACGCTGTGTTTTCAGACGGGAACTTGGCAGAAGCAATTGAAGGCGAGGGCGACTATGTGTTCGGAGGAGAATGGTACTTTTTCGAGGTGTTTTACGACGCAGTCGGTGAGCTCTTTCGTCTCTATAATGTTGGAGTTACAAGGACATGTACTGATTGTGTAGAAATTCCTCCAAGCACTAGGATATGCCTCCACATTCGACTGGGACGCAGACAGAGAAGAACGGGTTCAGATGCACGCGGACAAACTCTACCACCAAATGCTGGACTACGAGAAGAAAGTCGAACAGGCACGAGAAGCTGGCCTAGAACCACCACCCATCACCTCCCTCTTCAACCCGCAGGCACAGACTGCCACCGCACGGGCCCAGATCTCCAAAGACAAAGCAATCGAGATCCCCGGAGGAGAGTCGATTCCCCTCGGATTCAAGCCGTCGAAACCGCTTGACCAGCTTACGCCTCACGAACGGGAACTCGAAATTCGGGCGCATAATTCGCAGTTGGAGCAGAGGAAGCTGTACATGCAAGAAGCGGCGCCGTTCATGAAGACGCAGGAAGACGCACGGTTAAAGAGACAGGAAAAGATGACAAGTTGGTTTGGAGAGACGATTGGACGATGGGTCACGTAGGATATCTCTTGTCTTTATGATTTCTTTTCTCGTGTACATTAGTATGGCATTCTGTATGGCCAGGAAATGGCGTTTGTTATGGATATGAAACGAATGATCGGTCAGGTAGCATATTTCGAGAAGATAATGGAATTCCCAGCTCAATTTCTGCGTAGAAGTGGTAATAATAAAAGTGCACGCTGATTTCGCGCTGGCTGTCATTCGCCGGGCGCGTGTTTTTGGACTTGCGGAACGACATCACGACTCCCCATTCTCCTCATCTCTTCCAATTTACCCTCTGATTGCTCATGGATTCCTCTTGACACTCTCAAAGCGCTTCTCCTCGTGTCATGATTCTTCCTCTCAGGGCTGTCCATTCTTCTGTCTCACGGCGGTTCTTACCTCTTGTTTATCGTCCTTTATCGCAAGGTGAATCTTCATCTATCGAGCAACCAGTCGACTTTTCACCTCATCGACACTAAACAACCATTGACAAGGATAATTACTACGACGGCCTCCTTGTCTATATTTACTTATTTTTCCTTCTCTGTTTTCTTCAGCAGCGACCTGAACCTGAGGACGTTGCGCTGCCAGCCGCCGCTCAATATGAAGGCCACTCCGTTGCTCATCGCATGGCACAACGACAATGCGCCTATCTACTCGGTTCATTTTGAGCCCAATGGCAAAGGGCGTCTAGCAACGGCTGGAAAGTGCGTCTCATACACCCTATTTCCTCGCTTGAAAGCCGCTACTAACAGCGTCGTTTCCACTTGACAGTGACAATAACGTCCGAGTATGCCTCTCTACCTACCAACCTGCCTCCCCTTCCATCTCGTGATTCCGTCCCATCGTCTAACAGCGAACAAATAGTTATGGAAAGTGGATTCGAACAAGGAGGAGCGAAAAGTCACCTACCTGAGCACACTCGTGAAGCACACCCAAGCCGTCAATGTGGTCCGGTTCAGTCCGAAAGGTACGCCCTACTCTTCGCTGGATTTTGGTGGTTGTAGGTATTGACTGGGAAACAGGCGAGATGCTGGCATCCGCCGGAGACGATGGAAACGTCCTTCTCTGGGTACCGTCGGAGCTGCAGACACAAGGCGGGCTCGGAGAGGATCGGTCGGACGACAAGGAAACCTGGCGCGTGAAGCATATGTGTCGGTCGTCGGGGGCAGAGATTTACGATTTGGCTTGGTCGCCTGATGGTGTGTTTATTATCACGGGGAGCATGGACAATATCGCCCGGATCTATAATGCGCAAACTGGTTCGTTTGAGACCCATCCTTGTTTTGCCCATTTACTGATTGAGGAATGAATAGGACAAATGGTGCGGCAGATCGCAGAGCATTCACATTATGTTCAAGGTGTTGCATGGGATCCTCTCAATGAATTCGTGGCTACGCAGTCGTCCGATCGATCCGTCCATATTTACAGTCTCAAGACGAAGGACGGTCAGTTCACGCTTACTTCGCATGGGAAGTTCTTGAAGATGGATTTGCCGACCAAACGTATTCCTTCGAGCAGCCCGGCTCCAGAGCCCACGAGCAAACCTGCGCCTACCAGTTCAGCGGTTATTACCTCCCCAGCTCCGTCAACTCCTGGGACTCCAATGGCTTCGAATTTGCCGATGGATCCGCCGCCTGTATCGCATAGTCGCCGGTCGTCGTTTGGCTCTTCTCCGTCTTTTCGCCGGTCAGCATCGCCTGCCGCATCATCCTTACCACTGCCTGCTGTCAAACCGCTCGAGGCCGCGTCTCCTGGCATCAACACCCTAGGAATCAAGAACGCCAATCTATATGCCAACGAGACTTTCACGTCCTTCTTCAGACGACTGACATTTACACCCGATGGAAGCCTTCTCTTCACGCCGGCGGGTCAATACAAGACGTCGCACGTATCTCCTACCGATCCTTCAAAGACTACGGACGATATCATCAACACGGTCTATGTCTACACGCGCGGGGGGTTCAACAAACCGCCTCTTACCCATCTCCCAGGACATAAGAAGCCCTCTGTGGCAGTCAAATGCTCTCCTATACTCTATACCCTACGACAAGCGCCTCAGCCTGCCAAGAATATCACCCTGGATACCTCATCTGGAGAAGATGCATTTGCTTCTCTTCCTGAGCCGGTTGTCGCCACAGATCCTGCAGATAAGCAGTCTATGGAACCTCCGTCAAATACCAAGCAAGCAGAGGGCGAAGGCATTTCCACCAGCCCAAGCCCAGTGTTTTCATTACCATATCGGGTTGTGTATGCTGTAGCCACACAAGATGCCGTTCTGGTATATGATACTCAACAGCAAACGCCGATATGCGTGGTCAGCAACCTGCATTTCGCAACCTTTACCGATTTGACATGGTAAGTCGGATGTCTTTCAATAATGAACAATTAGCTAACTGGACTAGGTCGGGTGACGGTCTTACATTGATAATGAGTTCATCTGATGGATTCTGCTCAACTCTCTCATTTGCACCTGGGGAACTGGGACAACCGTATACAGCCACAACGGCACCTCAGACCGTTACTTCGAGTGCAACATCCAACTCCCTACCAACACCAACACATGCAGCCTCGCCCGCTGCTGCAACAACTCAGCCCAGCCCGGCCCAAGTGATTCCCCCAGCTAGCCCGGCACGTTCCAACTCCGCCACCCCAGCATCATCCGCTTCCGTCATCAACAATCCTACACCAACACTTGGATCCGTCCCTCTGGTGACAGCAGCTCACTCCGCACAACCACCTACTCTTCCTTTAACCACCCCTCCGCAAACACCCATGTCCTCTGTCTCGCAGAGCGGATCAAACACAACCACAACAGCGAACAACACCGTCCTTGGCAAGAGAGAGGAGAGTCAAGATCAGCAACAGCAGGAGCAACAACCGAAGAAGAGACGGATAGCGCCGACTCTCGTCTCTACCGATGGTCCCGAAGATGGTAGTGATTCAGCTCCAGCTCCTTGATGGTTCTCAGGCTAGGCTATAGATTTGTTTTTTTGCTTGTGCTGAGCTTGTCTTCAATATCCCTTTGCTATGCATGTCTCTTTCTTCTGTTTAGGTTACGAGTGGGTTGATATGAATTGAATTGAATGGATCTAAGACCTGCTTGCTTTATGCTGATGCGTGAATCCATACATGCCACTCCAGCAAACCAAACTGTTAGACTTGCCGCATAGCCACTATCCTATCCTAACCATATAATAGAGATCTCTAGCACCAACAGCCAACGGTAGATACCAAGCGGAATTGACATTAGCGCACGATTGGAAGTTCTGATTGCCTTCCGGGTACGGTGTGGGTATGCGTTGATCATTAGGAAGACGACTTCTGGCTCATGGTTTAAGCCATAGGGGGCCCTCAAATACAAGGCTATGGCCAGTGGGTTCGTCTCTGTGCCTGTGACTGTATGGTTCGTGACTGTGACTGATGTTGGTGATCGAGGCGTTTGGCTCTGTCACGGCAATTATTTCTCCTATTTTCTGCAAGACATTGGAATAGTTCCCAAAGTCGATGGTGGGTATAAAAGTTGACAGTGCCTGTAGGATCTTCTAGCCAGCGATGAGCGACGCAGTCGACTGGGTGTATGTGGTTCCCACCGCAACCCTGATGACACTGAGAGTAATTTCCATTCGGGCTTCGTGCTAGCAATCAATATCCACCAGGAAACGACCGCATCCAAGCCGTTTTCTGTGTTATCATTATGGTATGGGCTGCGGATGGAATTTCAGGGAGACAATGCTTCCACTGCTTTCTATCCATCATCTGCATCATTTGCGAGTCTGTCGTGGAAGAGTCGACAAGACCGGCTTCGAACACGGCAACGAAAGAGCGGTGACTATCCAGGGGCTCCCTCTGATGGGTAGGTTTTTGTAGTTTTCGTGGAGAATGTCGATGAGGTCTGAGCGACCTGGGTATGGGACAACATTGTCGTGGGCGGACATGGTGGTGGTTGACTCTTAAGTATAGGAAAATCTTTGAAAAGCAAGAGAAGTCAAAAAAATACAAGTGGCAAGGTGCTGTGGAAATTTTGAGGTAACGAGTATCCTGTTAATGCCTGAATATTCAGAAGACAGAATTTTCCCAGAATGCTCCAAGTGATTTACTGAATCCTTATCCTATAGCATCCCTAGATGGTTACCGAAGGTGATTGATTAAAATGCCTTCAGAGTAACAAGAAGCATACAGCAATGTATGCAGAAAAACTATCTATCCAACCACCACTCCTCCCGTTCCCGCTTGGTACTCCCAGAGATTCTCAGACTCGTCTAAAAGCTGCTCCTGGTCCATAACAAAATCCTTCTCCTTGCCCTCCGGACTCCTGCGAAAGACCTTCTCAAAAGGAATCCACAGCTCATCGAATGGCGATATATTCCCATTTTTCGTATCAATAGCGATACCAGAAAAGGTGTTGTTTTTGCCTTGTTTCTAGAGCGTCAGGATGCTAGTCCGCACGGCTTTTCTGGCACCATCACCACCGGCAGTAGTACGCGCCTCCAACATCGACACAGTCAAAACCCAAGACCTCTGCCTCGGGCTCTGCTCAACACATCCACACAAAACGCAACCACACACTCAATCCACCGGCGCGCCTCATCCTCGAAATCCCCTGCCCCCCGACCCCACACACCTAATCTCCAGCACAACGCTCAAGAGCTCTTTCTTCGCCAGTGGCGCCCACCGACTGTCCATCTGCCGCTCCCACTCCCCCAGCGTGACTATCGACGAGTGCATATCCGTCCACGCCCCCGGCGTGTTAAGACCCATGTCGTAATACTCACAGAAGGACCATGTTGTGAAGAAGCAGGTGAAGTGGTCGTGGCCTTCGGCGATGGATTTGGCGAGTAGGGAGTGGGTGCGGCTGCTGTAGTGTAGGAAGGCGTGGAGTCTGGGGAAGGAGTGGCGGGGCAGATTTTGCGGTGCATTCTGAGGGGGGGAATGTTTTGGATGAGGGTGTATTTGGGGGTGGGTGTTGTTCTGCGGCTGCGAACGCCGTAGAGGGCTTGGCTGTTGTCAGAGAGGTAGGTTGTTAGGTCTGAGAGACACGTGTATGGGATAATGTTCATGGTGGTTGGTAGGTGCTAAGTATAGGGTTGAGCGTCCAAGATAGTGAACCGATTTGAAAAGCCTGTAAGAATAAAGGGTGGTGTAGTAATGTTGAGGTATGAAGTATCTATCTTTGCCTGAATAATCAGAATGCCATATGACAAGGCAGAAGCTCCTGAGAGGAGGTAGCATAATAATATTAAGAAAGGGCATGCACGCAAAAAAGACAAAAAAGTATAACGCAACATATGTTCAGACGAGTATTAAACAATCACCTCAGTACACCCATGTAACACCCCATCAACAACCTCAAACCCATCAACCCTCGGCGAAGAGAGCATATTCACAATATCCGCAATTCCCATATTCCCCGGCAACACCGCCTTAGCCTCCGTAGCATGGTATCCCACCGTCAACGTAGTCACATTCGAAATCTTATCGTCTGCATGCAGACGATTGGCGTACCGGAACAGCGCCTCATCACCGCGTGAACCACCCGCAACAAAAAGAAAGTCCGGGGTCTGGGGTAGTCTGTGCAGGATGGATTCAGCCGCTACGGCTTTGGTGATGTCCAGCGGTTCCACTGTTACGGCGCCTTCTGTGAGGACGACGTGGATTGCTTCGCTGCCGCGGGAGCCGTTGATTTGGTCTGCGAGTTCGGAAGCTTGATTTGCGGCGATTATGGGGTCGTGGGCATCGTTGTATTTGAAGGTCAATAGACAGCGGCGCTCTTCGATTTGGCTTCCGTCGGTGCGTTCCTGGAAGTAGTCCATCACTTTGCGGACACCGTTCCTCCAGTCTTTGATCCTTTCCATGTCGACCAGCGTCTCCCAGTGGCTGGATCCAATCTCCTGTACGAAGCATCCGTTCTCAGCGATGTATCCCACTCGACTTGGCAGCATATGGATGAGTGGCTCGAGTTGCTCCGGACTCTTGTTGCTCGTCACATACACCATGTTCCGTGGGTCATCGACTAGATGTTCTAACAAGGCAGCTGGCTCTTTATTGGACCTCGAGTTTGCCTGCACAAAGGTTCCTCCATCTTCAAGGAAAATCAATCGCACACTTGACTTTTCATATGACTTCTTGAGAGTGTTGACAGACAGGGACGAGACATGCTGTGGCTCACGGGAAACCTGCGCTTTATGAGTCTTGCTTAAACACTCTTGCAACGAGCTCGCCCATGACAGTGCCGTATGTGGCGCCATCCGGTCGAGCAGAAACTCCCAGTTACGCTGCTTCTGCTCCGGGCTCATTTCAAGAGCCTTGTTAATTGTATCCGCAACCTCTCGATAGTCCCACGGGTTAACCAGAAGCTCGTGTCCGTTGAAAATTGAGGCACTCCCCGCAAACTCACTGAGGATGAGCGAGCCATGGCGCTGCGGTGCTAGCTTGCCGTCCTGGCAGTAGAGATAATCGTGACACGTGAGATTCATACCCTCCCTCAGACTCGACACGATAAAGACATCGGCCACGTTCATGAGGGCCATAAATTGCGAGTAACTGATATCCTGTCTCAGGAGTACGAGAGGCTGATGCGTCAACGAGGAGTAAGTAGAGTTGATCCTCATGGCGATACTCGAAACTTGTGCCCCAAGTTCAGGCAACTCAGAGGCGGAGGCGATTTGGATGAGAATGACCTAGACCAGTCAGCTGGTGTGCCCATCTACAGAACACGAGCACTTACATTTTCTCTCCATTTAGGGTACCGTTTCAGAAAGAGCTCGTAAGCCATGAGTTTCTGCTTGATACCGCCAGGCGCATCAAGCCTATCTCTCGCGACGATCAGGTGTCTGCCATTGTACCTGGTCTGGATGTTGGTGATCCAGTCCCGAACTTCAGAAGTCTGCCGCAACTCATCGAGCGCCTTGGGATCGACTCCACAGGGGAAATTATTAACCTTAATGAATCGGTTCGGGAGTTGTACACCATCCACCGTTACCTCCAAGCTGAGAAGGCGACTGCATGACTGCAAGAAATGATGGCAGTACTCTTCCGTTTGAAATCCCACGAGGTCTGCCCCGAGAAGGCCATCCAATAAAGCTTGTCGTGCATTGAGACACCGAAACACTTCAGAAGACGGAAACGCAGCGTGCATAAAAAAACCGATCTCGGCATGGGGCAGCTTCTTTCTGAGGATCGATGGTAGAAGCAGGAGGTGATAGTCATGTATCCAGATACTATCACCATGTCTCCAGTGGGCAGCGATGGTTTTGGCAAACGCCTCGTTGACCTTCACGTACTGCTTCCAGGAATAATCATCGTACTCCGTATGTCGCGGACTCTCTTGCATCTGGTAATGGAAAGCCGGCCATAGGACTGCGCGGCAAAAGTGCGAGTAGTGCCCGACCAACTCCCGGTCGTCGACAAACACCGTGAGCGATTCAAACTCGTCCTCGAGAGTCTCGGAAATACTGGCGCGCGTTTCGTCCTTGAGGGAGTCGGTTGGCATTCCGAGCGTACCAACCCACATCTTGTCCGCTAACAAACCCGCTTCTTCAGCGGCATTGACAGCGTTTCGAAGGCTTCCGTTGCCTTGCTCTGCCGCCTTGACGACCCAGTCAGCATCTGACAACAATGCGCGTGGACTCCCATTGCCTCCTTCCAGGGGGCTATCATCTATCACTCCATCGAGAAATTGTGGTAGGCCTTGTTTGACCACCGGATCCTGGCTGCTGGCTATCGTTGGCGCAGGATACGAAGCGACTGTGGGCCGTGGTTGATTGAACTTACGACTTTGACCCCAAGAAACCGGACGGGGCTCACTGAGACCTGGACCGTTGGGATCGTCTGCGCTGGGAATTTCACCCGCAGACTGAGACACATACGACTTGAAGATTTTCTCGTGGTCTGTAGTGGCTCCGGGAGTCAAGGTCGCATTAGTGGCTTTCGAGAACCGTCTTCGACGAGCCTCCGCCAACCGTCCTATGATTTGACCATCGACCAAGGAGGAGGAATTGGTGGATGACTGGCGACGAGCATTTCTCAGCTCAGTCGCTTGGAAGTCGATCGTATACGGAAGAAAACTAAATATGTCAGCATTTAAGTGCATATAAGGTCAATAAAGCTGAAAACATACAGTGAAGCGATGAAGACTGTCATTGACACTGTCGCGTATGATCTAGACGGCAAAAGTCCTAGAGTTGAGGGGTAAATGGACGATAAGACCGGCTTCTCGAGACTATTGAGGGAGCTTGTCGACAACAGAAATGGAATGCGAGCTATATAAATTCTGCAGCCAGTCCCCCCGCAATAGAAACCAGCCCGATAGATCCAAAAGCCGTCAGACGCCCGCGCGGCGGGTTGAATAAACAGAGGGCAGGTGGTGACGTTGATGATTGGACCATCAACCCTGGAAAGGCAGTAAACCACAGGAACATTCCGGGCTGTTCGGAAGGCGCAGAGTAAGGTCGCAAGGATTCTGGTGCTTCTAGACCAAATGGGCTATGGTTGTTTCGTTTCGTTCTGTCACTCTTTGGCGAAGAGAGGGGAAAGCGCGATATATCCAACCCGGCAGATGACCCGACACCCGATTATGCGCGGAGGGCTAAGGCCTCGTTCCATGCGATTCTCATGGTTCGATAGGATTATCCCGGATCCCTTTTCCCCTCAGAAGGCAACTTCTGGACAGTTCGACCGGCTCGGCATCAAACAGGATCTTGCTGGTCAAGAAACAGGGGAGTCCGTGGCGAAGAAGCGGGCAGAAACAGGAACCAAGCGGGTGAGGCACGTGTGAGACAGATAGGAATAATATCCAGACGAGTTATAACCGGAATAATAACCTGGAGAATAGTAGTAGAAATAATAGTTGGGCTGACAATTACATAGGAGAGAATAATAGGGATAACAAGTGGTGTGGTGGTAGTGAACCGTTGGGAACGACGACGTCAAACATCACCAGCAGGCAACCGGCGTCGCGGTTTCCTCTTGCGCTTTTTTCCCTTTTTCTTCCAGCTATACTCCTCCGTACACCAAGTCCGCAAATAATGAACTACGACTGTCAGCTCCAATACATTCACTGCTATATATTCCGCCATTTAGCTTCTGTCAAAAGCTTTCTTTCTTTTTCCGAACCCCACTAAACCACTCACATAAGACCACTTACGGATTCAAGAGCGATATTGCCATGTCGAGCAACGGCGACTCATTGGGCGATTCTCGCCTGCTGCTCGTCTCCAATCGTCTCCCGATCACCATTCGACGCTCTGAATCGGGTAATTATGAGTTTTCCATGTCGTCTGGTGGTCTTGTGACCGGCCTCAGTGGACTGTCCAAGACGACGACCTTCCAGTGGTATGGCTGGCCCGGTCTGGAGGTTCCCGAGGACGAAATCAAAACAGTGACCCAGAGATTGAAGGAAGAGTTCAACGCGACTCCGGTGTTTATGGATGACAAGTTGGCTGATCGTCACTACAACGGCTTCTCAAGTATGTCCTATCCTCCTGCCGTCATGGTTATCGCTAACCTGTGTAGACTCGATTCTCTGGCCGCTACTACACTATCATCCCGGTGAAATCGTCTTTGATGAAGGTGCTTGGGATGCCTACCGCGAGGCTAACCGTTTCTTTGCTCGGACGATTGCCAACGAGGCGAGAGAGGGTGACTTGGTCTGGGTTCACGACTATCACTTGATGCTTTTGCCGCAGATGCTCCGCGAAGAGCTCCAGACACTTGGCAAGAAGGACATTCGGATCGGGTTCTTCCTACACACGCCTTTTCCTAGTAATGAGATCTATCGGATCCTACCGGTGCGAAGGCAGCTGTTGCAGGGTGTGTTGCATTGCGACTTGATCGGTTTCCATACGTATGACTATGCTCGTCATTTCCTGGGCAGCTGCGCTCATCTGCTGTAAGTTCTGTTAGTCATAGGTCCGGACGTCCGATGAGCTAACAGTCTCCAGAGGATTGATCACCACGCCTAGCAGCGTCAAATACGAAGATAGGAATGTTTCTGTGGGGGCTTTTCCTATTGGCATCGATCCGGACAAGTTCGCAGAAGGCCTGAAGACCTCCAAAATTCAAAACCGCATCGCAAGTCTGGAGAGCAAATTCCGTGGCACCAAGTTGATGGTTAGCGTTGATCGTCTCGACTATATCAAGGGCATCCCGCAGAAGTTGCACGCCTTGGAGGTGTTTCTTTCCAGCCACCCGGAATGGGTTGGCAAGGTTGTGTTAGTGCAAGTTGCCGTCCCAAGTCGCCAAGACGTGGAAGAATATCAAAACCTGAGGGCAGTGGTCAACGAATTGGTGGGAAGAATCAATGGCAAATTTGGTAAGCCTTTCGCCCCGTTCAAATGCGCCGTGCTGACCTGAAAGGCACCGTGGACTACATGCCGATTCACTTCATGCACAAGTCGGTGAGCTTTGATGAGCTGGTCGCGTTGTACGCGGTCTCCGATGCTTGCGTCGTCTCCTCCACTCGGGACGGCATGAACTTGGTGTCTTTTGAGTATATTGCCACGCAGCAGCGGCGCAAGGGCGTGTTGATTCTCTCCGAGTTCGCCGGGGCTGCACAGAGCTTGAACGGCAGTATTGTCGTGAACCCGTGGAACACGGAGGAACTCGCCCGTGCGTACCACCAAGCCGTGTCGATGGGCGAAGAACAAAAGGCTCAACAATTTGAGAAGCTCTACAAATACATCTCGAAATACACAAGGTACGTGGCCATTGCGCCGATCTTGACACATGACGCATGCTAACTTTCGCAGTGCGTTCTGGGGACAGTCATTCGTGGCCGAGTTATCTCGATAGTGGGTGAATTTTCTCTCTCTTTTCTTTTTACATTAATAGCGTGCGGGTCTTTTATTTGCATGGCGGTATCGAGCGACGATTCGATCAGTAGACCACGAGTTCACGAATACAATTGGCAGGCTGCTGGAGTTACAAGTACGTGGCCGAACTGTACAGAAGCCGATGGCGTTCCACTAGTCATATATTTTGTAGACTAGGCGGCGAGTACGCGCAAGCCGCCGTAGGCAGATGGGGACGTCGATGGATATTCGTATCTTGCATGCAGATACGCAGGTAGAGATACGAGTGCAGAAGATCAAAGCATAGGGCTGTACTATGTACAGGTAGAGTGCTTGTACAAGTAGCAGAGTACGTACTCTGCTCCACGGGTAATGCTTTGTCAGAGTATCTAAAATGCAGTAGCCAATGACCAGCCAAGTTCAATTAAGAATATTAATGCAGTTTAACTTTATTCACTGTTCTCTTGATTGTGCTTCTCCGTATTTCCTAATGGCCCAACCATACTACATACAGTACTCTGTGCCAACGTCAAGAACAACACCCCAACGATGACGAATCACACCCCTCCATAGCAAGTCAGCTGACCCAGCGCAAATCCACCGTTCATCGCATCTAAACCTGTTTCGGTAAATGTACTGCGGATTCTGCCGCACTTGTAAAGTAAGCAGCCAGTCGGCGGTTCGGCGGTCGGACTCGGTGTCGGTGTCTTATCCGAAGCTGTCCCGTTCCGTGGCTGTCGTTCTTGGACGGGATCTTGGTTAGGAGTGATTGGTTTGGGATTTGGGCAGTGCGTGGTTGATAGGTGGGAAAGCTTGGCGTGTGCTTGTTTTTTTGTTGATATGTTCAACTTCTTCACTTTTCCAGCATACAAAATAGCACTTCGAGCGTTATAACTCCTCTCTGCGAGCCCTCCATACAAGTCAATATCACGCCGATCAGGGTCTTATCACTTGACTCAATGTCGCAATCATGAATCCTGATGACAAGAGGACGATATTCTAGAACGGCACTATAAAAGTCTACTTTTATTTTTTTTCTGGATGATGAATCAATACTCCGGTTTCTTCTTGTTTTTGAGGACACTACTTCTATTAGTTCTAGCCAGGAAGGGTATATGTTGAAATGTGGCCAAGAACCCAAAACCAATGATTGGCGGCCGGCCCGTCACACCTTGAAGATCATTCTTCTATGCATAGAATATTTCCTCGGAGGATCATATATTTTATTTTGTTGCTCTTATAATACTGTAGAGTATCTCCACAATTCAAGGATACTATATGATTTTATTTCTACATATTCTTTCTACTTGCACAGTACTCTTACTTGTATACGAATTCTACTGTATACGAGCTATAAATAGCACTACCCAAAACAGCAAAAGCCAAGACCCCTGGCCAGTTGGACCCTTTGTCTCTGTCGGTGGGTCCAGATCTTGCCAAGAGGACAAGCTTGCGCGTCTCCGCCACTCACAGCAGACGGAGGGTTGTTGTTCCGTTCCGTGTTATGTCTACATCGTTTCGAGTACACATACGGGTGTTGGGTTGGGTATGGTGAAGGGTGAGGTAGGTATGTATGATGTTATCTGATTGAGTGTGAACTACGGAGTAGAATGGGCGTGTTGAGATTGGATTCTAGAAGACGAGTACAGTAGCGCAATCAGTACTCAGTAACTGACACCGTAAGTGATCACTGCTCGAAAAGTAAGACATTTTGACTTTTGTATGATGATCAGCATGGACCACATGACCATGTCCCGTCTCGTTTCCGTCCAGGGTCCAGTCCAGTATATACAGGCAACAAGTATATAGAGATGAGCAGTGATCAGATATAATATTGAAGAAAAAAAACCATGGATACTTTTGTAGATTATAGGAGATACTTAGGGGGATACTAAGTAACCGTTGATGTTCATTATTCCGACAACGCGTCCCGTTAATAAACCAGTGGTGATTCGTCAGCTCGGTTCCGTGGTTACGACGGGGTTCATAAGGCTACGGACTCAACCGCTTTATTACCCAGTACAGACTGACTGTACTCTGTAGCAATAGTGTTCATAAGGTACCCTGTGCTCTGTACAATGACCCTTGCGGTTGTCAGTAGGATGACATGTCGTTGATCGCGCCGCGTAATAGTGCACTGTTAAGGGTCTGCCTGTGTGCCTAGTGCAGGACCGGAGATTCTGCAATACATCTGGCAAGCTAGTGAATGTTGAGAGCTTGCGTACTCGTAGTTACTCTAACCCCCGATTTAGGCGGGTGGTGTGCCGCGTGGATGGCCATCACCAAGATCCACGATTCGTGTATGTACAGTACTACAAGTACAGTGTACGTACAGAGTAGACGGGATGATCACGAATATTTCACTCTTCAGAAAAAGAGAAGCTGCACTGATAAGTATACAGAGCCTGTACAAAGTAGAGAAACTGTTGTATGTACACGACGATCTCTTGGCACTGCTGTTTCGGGAGCGGCACAACACGCGGCTTGCGGCGCGCTGATTGGGGCAGGGCTGGGCGGCTGACGACGCTTTTTCACTGCTGGCGTGGATGAAGGAGTTTTCTCTTTACTATAGTGACTCTTACTCTGTATTTCGTTCATTTGATCTTTCTTCTATTCGACATTTATTCTACAGAGTACAGAGTACTGAATATCTGAGTATTCTTAGAATAATACTCTTCACCAGACTCTATACATCGTTGTACTGTTGTGGCAAGGGCTGTGCTGCGACCGACTGCCAACACTAGCCTACCACCTAATCCTGCGCTAAACCCAAATCCGCTCTCGCTCTCCCTCATCCTCTTTCACCCTCTTTACTCTTCTTTCTCCCACAACCACCCATCCATCACCATCCTTCCTTCATCGTCCTCGATCTTTTTTGACTATTGTCGTTTTGTGTGGGCTGGCAAGAGAAGGATATCTTATTATCCATCTCCATTGGATTATTCAGGAAACAAACCACTCACTCAACTCGATACTCGATCCCTCGATAGCTCATCCATCGTTCCATCCATCCACCATACTGGAGTACTAAGCTATCCAAGCCAGCTGCCGTCGGTGCGACCTTCACCCCTTTCACCACCACCACCACCACCACCACCATGGCAGACGGCTTCCATAACCACGGCCACCCCGTGCCGTCCAACATCGATGCCAGCGAACTCACCAACCAATTCGAACAACTCATGCGCAACAAGCGATTCAACCGTCTTCAAGAACAGTCGCAGCAATCTCGTTCTCACTCTCCTTCGCCAGCTTTTTCTGCTTCTCCCGCTGCTTATCCTCCACCACCCCCTTCCCGGGCGCCACCACCGCCGCCCCCGATCGCTCATCACCAGTACCCTGCCTCTCCTCAACCGCAACATCAATCTCACAGAGCATCGCCCTCGCCAGCAATCAGAGGCCTTCCGGTCGTTCCTGCGCCGCCGCAAGATCCTTCTTCGCTTAAATTCCGAAACCTGCTCCATGTCCTGTCTGTTACGCCGACCAAATACGAAAACCCTGGCCTCCTGGATGAGGCTTTGGCGTTGATTCCGCTCGACAGGTTATACTCGGAGGCAGAGGAGGAAAGCCAGATCATCCAGGCTCAAGCCGCCAGTGTAGGAGGAAAGCCTGAATGGGGTTACCAAGATTGCGTTATCAGAGCTCTTCTAAGGTATGCTCCCTTTGTTTCTTGTCTCAGTACTCAGACTAACAACGTCACAGATGGTTTAAGCGATCGTTCTTTCAATTCGTCAACAACCCTCCCTGCCCTCGATGCTTTATGCCTACGATCGCTCAAGGCATGACTCCCCCTTCACCCGACGAGACCGCCCGTGGTGCCACCCGAGTAGAGCTCTATCGGTGTTCTGAAAACACCTGCGGCGCCTTTGAACGATTCCCTCGCTACTCGGACGTCTGGCAACTCCTGCAGACTCGTCGTGGTCGCGTTGGTGAATGGGCCAACTGCTTCAGCATGTTCTGCCGGGCGATCGGTGGTCGTGTGCGCTGGGTCTGGAACTCGGAGGACTACGTCTGGACAGAGGTCTACTCGGAGCACCAGAGACGGTGGATTCACGTTGACGCATGCGAAGAGGCATGGGATCAACCACGTCTCTACACTGAGGGTAAGCTTGGTCCATGCACATACATCATAGACAGCCGCTAACTTGCACAGGTTGGGGTCGCAAGATTGCCTACTGCATTGCCTTCTCGATCGAGGGCGCGACCGATGTCACCAGACGTTATGTTCGAAGCCCAAGCAAGCACGGTTCTGCCCGCAACCGCGCTCCCGAAGAGGTCCTCCTATGGGTGATCCACGAGATTCGGAACAAGCGTCGCGGGGAATTGGGTAAGACCGACCAGAAGCGATTGATCAAGGAAGACGAACGGGAGGAGCGCGAACTCCGCGCTTACATGGCCTCTGGCCTTGCCGCCGAAATAAACAACCTCTTTCCTCTTAACCAGGTTCCCGACGAACAGAAGGTCCGCTCGTCTCCCCAAGAGGCTGCTGCAGAGTGGCAGACAGGGGGGCGGTAAACTCCACACACCGGCTTTCTCTTCATCTCTCTACTCGTTTTAGAGTGTCAGGATTCGCCGGTCGCATTGCTCTATCGCCGACCGAATCGCACCTGAACACTCGACACTTCGACCGATACGACGGCATTCGGCTAACCATGTCTGACTGACATGTTTCACTTGGACGATGAAATCCTTCAGGTACGCGCTGCTCTACGAGTCAGGGCGTTGGTCCATGGATATACCAGCACGAATCATCGATCGGCTTCCGATTAGGATTGGAGCACATGCTCCTCGCTTTTCTCGTTCGCAGGGCGACAGGCCCGGGGTCGTTCGAGATGAGATACAGTGAACGCACTGTCACTACAATCTTGTCATTGACATCTACGGCTGACTGCCGACTTTCTTTTACTACTGTCACACTATACTATCGTTGGATATTTCCTTTTCTTTTCCTTTTTGTCTCTACATGTCCAAGTCGACAGCTTTCTTTCATCTCCTTTTCTTTTTTCTTGTGTATGACCAGGCGTCAAGCGATTTATTACAAATTTTAATGTATTTGGGTCAAGGGACCATGGGTGGAAGGCGTGATGGAAGATCTAATTTCTTTCTTTACTATGATGATGACGGGTGGAATTGTGAAACAAAATCTGCATTTCTTTTTACTATCGGCTGTGAAATTCGCATAGCATAGCAATCCAACTGCCTCTTTTGACAACAATCATCAACGTCCCGTCTCCATACTAGTACTAATAGCAATGCATGTTTCAGAACATTCCTGCACTACGCCAGACATGGTAATTGTATCTGCCCCCCGACCAGACCCTGAGCCGAGACTAGCGCTGTTGGGTTTAATTGCGATGGGCGCTCCCCGCGGGGCGGAGGGGGGTTATGTTATTTTGGGAGCGTTCTTTTGCTGGTTTTGGTTAGTGCGTTCTTTCTTGTACTTGAACATAGCGAATGAACGATGCATAAACATGTCTTTATGCTGCATTGCATAAATAAGAATATGTACTGGGACTATGTACATGAAAGTGAAGGGTTTAGGGAACGTATGAGAGAGAAAGGGAGATTCAAACCCTAACAACACACCTCAACCCCCTCTCCCTAACCTCGACATTCAACCTTCCCACTTCATTCACGTAATACGGCTGTTTGGGTAATACCACTTCCCAATTCCCTTCCCTATCGCCCTCCTCTCCTACCCTCCTCCTCGCACCCCGGTTACAGATAGCAACATCCCGCAACGGCTCCAAAAACAATGGTATTCGCGCAACTGTTTCCGCAAACCAGCCTCCATCGAGCACCAGCATAAACTTCTCAAGGGATGTTAGGGAACACACAGCAGCGCAGGTCTGTGCCCATTGCGCGCGGCCGGATGTGAAGTAGATTTGTTTAACGGGGTCTTTGCTGGGGAGCCAGTGGCCGGGGAAGGCGTAGTGGAGGGTTAAGCACCGGAGGTGTGCTGTCCATGGGGATGGAGGAGTGTTTGCGGGGGTGGGTGAGGGTGAGAGAGGTGAAAGGAGATAGGGAAGGGACCAGGTAGAGGGGATTGTGAAGGTGTTGTTTGTGTAGAGAATGTGTCCTGCTTCTGTGTATCTGCAATGCGGCCCTTATGTTAGTATATGTCCAAATTGGGTATGTATGTGTGGGGGGAAGGGGATGGAGGCGTACATTTGTCTGCAAACGAGAAGTAACGACAATAGCCCTCTTGTTTCCGTTTCCTCTCCCCGTTTCGCGCACGCCCGGCGTGATGGCAGGCCAGTTTGACATACATCGCACGTCTTCCCCTTATTTCCATCCCCGTCCGAATCAGTGCAGAGAGCATAGCCTATCCTCCGACTCGCCCATTGAACAATATGTATGCACTTCCCGCCGAGGACGTACTCCCATATCAACAAGCGGAGTTCGGGGGAGAGTTTTGCGAGGAGGGGGGAGTGCGGTTGGAAGGGGTAGTAGTTTGTTTGGTTCAGGAATTCGTGGTTTTGTTGTTGGTGTTGAATGTGATTTGGTTGGTATTTGGGGTGGTTGTCTGGGTTTGTTAGTACGAGTATAGATTGGATAGTTGGGGAGGGAGGGGAGGTACTTAGGTATCGCTGCGCGAGGACATCTTCCCACGAAAAGATGCCTTGGATTGATTTTGTCATTTCGTCCGGTACTCTCGTCTTCAACCGTATGCCGTATATATACACCCCGCGGTATATACCCCTCCTCCTTTGTCCGTCCGATCAGATAAGAATGAAGGCGCGGCGATGCAGTAAGAATGTAAGCAGTATAAATAACTCCCCTAACACAGGGAATGCATGCAATAAAATGCAATGACGAATAATCGCGCACGAAAGTGCACTTCTATATCCAATTCGATTTATTTACCCCGTACTTGTACTTGCAAAAGAGGGGTGGTGTTCTGGACTTTGTAACAAAACTCCGCAGGTAAGCGCGATCAATCACCTCATCTCAAAGCAAAAGTAAGCTAGCCAAGCGCAAATCAGCGTATTTATATATTGGCACTGATCCATATGGAATACCAGGGGAAATAAAGCGGTGAAACTAACAGGGGTTCCTGGATTCATGGTGCTGGGCTAGATCAAGATAAGATAATAGACTGATTCGGAGACCTCGGTATTAAGCTTAGATTGTGGATCCGGGATCGCCCGTTTTACGGTGCCGAGTGGTCTTACGCTCTGTCAATGTCGGTGAATAGCATTATGTGATGAGATTTGTAGTGGCTTTACTGAAATGGATAGAACTCATTGTACTCCATATCGTAGTTAAGGCTGCCCGAGGCAGCTACAGCACGGCAAACGCAGACACATAACTCACAGAACTATCCGACACCTCAACTGCATCTGAACTACGCTCGTACCTCACAAAGTGAAACTTCCCACGTTCGCCCTTCCCATCCGTCAACTCTTCAATCGCAGCCATAATCACTCCAATCGGATGTCGCCCACACACCGTATTTCCTGTTGTCTGGATTATATCCAGGAACTTCCCCGTAACTCCCGTAGTAATAGCCGCCATGGCCGCCGTGTCAAACGCAGAGATACTCTCGTGAATAGCAGGCTCGTGCTTCTGGATCTTGTCCCGCCGCTGTAGCATCTGGCCTGCGGAGACCATCTGCAGTTTGTCTTCGATGTGCGCGGGGTCGGCTCCGGGCTGCGGGAGGGCGTCGCTAGACAGCGGAAGACGGGGTCCTGGCTTCGGTGCCTGTGGTACGTAGTATGTGTACTGGAAGCGAAGACCCCAGTGGCAGAAGTCGGAGCTGATGATAAAGGCGTTCGACGGGTCAGCCAGGTATGGAGCTAGGAGAGTTCCAAACGCGTGTTCCGTCACGGCGGAAGTGGCTCCAACCATGATCGGGACGAGAGGGGGGTATTGCGAGGTCAAGGTGTTAGGGTGCTGGAGTTGGAGGAGACGATGGATGTATGGGAGGTGAAGTTCGATGCTGTGCTCGTTTTCGTCGATCGACTGTGTCATAGTTCTGAAGCCGACGGTTGTGCCGTCGGGCATGGTGGCTTTGGTTGCCAGGAACTTGGTGATAAGCTCGGTGTCCAGCGGGAGGGGATCATCGGAGAGAGGGGTGTAATAGGAAGTTAGCTGCGGAAGAGCCAGAGTCGAGAGGTAGTGGTGGTGCGATGGTCCAAGGACAAAGATGCGTTGGCTAGCTTATTAGCCAGGTATTTGAACGACTTCAGGTAACTTACACATTTGACAAGTCCAACGCTTTGTACGCATAAGCAGCACAAGGACCTGAATACGCATAGCCCGCATGCCTAACAATCAGCACCACAGTCATCCACGGTAGGTGAATACTCACGGAGCAATAACAACACGAGCACCAGGCACAGGCAAGCGCCCTATACCCTGGATCTTATCAGGAACCTGACCCAGCCATTGGTCCAACTGACGAGTTAGATGACGTGGGTTGTCCGAGTACCACGAGCCCGCGTGAGAAGCTTTTCTGGGTGCCATTTTGAGGTGTCGTATGGAGTAGGCGACGGACAAGACGGCTGAAGTGGATGGTTGAGAGTGCTGTCAAGAGCGGGGAGAGCGGGGTTTCGTCATAGTGGAGTTGTCGGGATGCCGAAATGACTTCGGCATGCCGATCGAGCTAGCATGAATTAGAGCATGATCTAGACTGGCATACTTTGATGGAGTGGATATCTGGCTAGGTTTCTGGATTGGTCTCGGCTTATGGTTGCAACAGAGAGCATGCATTATTGGGAGTACTCCAGCCGGTCATTAATTGAACCTAGACTCTCTGGGCTACAAGTAATGGTACAATGTCAAAATGGAAGTTGGATTTCCAGTATCTTCAGAGCAGCATGATCTGCAGACGATAACATAGAGCACTCCGTAGTCTGTTAGTGGAGTACATACAGATACATATCTATACTCGAATCCACAACGTCGCGTGACCGCGTCGCGACGTGAAGTTGAGCGCACAATGCTTTAGCTTAGCTTCATGGAGAGGTGCAAAGTAGCATCTGTGGACTTAATCTATACTATTGCTCCCTCTGCTGAGCGACGCTATATTCAATCTCAGAGTTGACGGCTGGCCAGATTCCAATAACACCAATACGGGTTAGCGCATACCCGTGACGTGACGCGATCCGCCTTGTCAGACGCGACCAACCACCACTACTTTTGCCAGCCTGCTCGATCCTGTCCGAATTTAGTTTATATTGCCAGCGAGGGTTGAATTCTTGAATATACCACTTCCTACCTATGCTTATATCGAACCTTTCCATTGAGACGATTTGACGAAGCGATTGCCTCCGCCGCACCACTGATTGCCCCTACCAACAATTGCCTGCAAGACGAGACGATAACAATGCTTCGAACCATGTCCCTCAAACGTAAAGCATCATTCTCTTCAGTTCCCACTCCTAATATGACGCCGGTCGTCGAAGGACCGTCAGTGACAATGGATGACGCACCGCATCTGAACAGCCGGACACGGAAGCGCTTCAGGAATGACCGCCCTGAAGAGAAGATAGTATATGGTGAGTAGTCCACGGACAGTACTCAGCAGTTCTCGTAACCGAAAAGCTAACGTGGATAGAAAACACCCTCCGATGGCTCTACTCAGCCCAGCAGCGACAAGAATCCGCCACTATAAACACCAATACTGAAGACGAGAACGAGAATATTGATTCAGAGCCGTTACCGACACCGGAAACGATTGATCCCCGGCAACAAACACTACACAGATTCTTTAAATCCGCCCCATCATCTGCCCCTTCCTCGTCGCACCATACGACCCGACAATCGACTGGCCCGATACGGACTGATAATGCATTCTTCCAACCTTACTCTCATAATATGAACTCGTCGGGTCTGTCAATGGGAAGCGATGATATTCGCAGCCCGAGCTCGAGGTTTATGGGGGCCTACATGGATATGGATGTGGATATGGATTCTGGGAGCGATCAGTCTCTTGAGTCCAACGGAGATGCTGGGGGATTTAGATGGATGTAGCGGATTCTCTGCTACTTCGTTCCAAGTACATTTCTCGATTCGGAATTACCACTAACCTGGGATTGTGGAGCACGGTGTTTGGGAGTAAATGCGGATGATTTAGTGGCTCATGGGCCGCACTGTATTTCTCTTATAAATATGATAGAACTTTGAATAATTTGATAACTGCATGCCGTACATTCCCTTTCATTGAAGGGCAACCACATGATTGCCGCCTTGTAGCCTCAGGTATCACTAACGGATAGTTAACCTCATTAGCTCGACTTCGCTCTGAACAACCACCAACACCACAGTTCGTATAACTCGCACACAACGTCTCAGCCAAGGAGAAGCGGTGAAACAAGACAATCCCAGATCACCAATTGATCACACTTTGTCGCTCTAGTATCGCAATATCGCAATCGCCGCGACTTCGGTTTATCGCTGCACTGCCGCACCACGAGACCGTTCTATCGAACACTGCCAATCACCTACCTGCGTTGGTTGGACCTGAGCGTTGACTCTGATAGACAAAACGAAAATAATTTTACGGGCGGACACAATGGACAGGCAGCAAGCCGTTCAATATCTGGACTCGATAATCGGTCAGACGTTGCGGGTGCATACGACGGACACGCGCCTATTCGTGGGCACGTTCAAGTGCACAGATGCGGTACGTATATACCAACCTATAGCCGACTGCAACACTACATGAAGAAAAAGCAAACCTAGAAAAGGAATGTGCTGACTGTGGTGTCTCGAATCTAGGCCCGCAATGTCATCCTCGCTAGTACAAATGAATACCGCTACCCCTCCCCCTCCGCCGTTAAAGAGGTCGCTTCCGGCGCAAATGACCCAGAAAACAGAAGCAGTGGGACAGCCGATTCGCAGAACGTTAAAGCAAATATGACCAGTCGATTGATCGGACTGGTGGTGATACCCGGGCAGCATATCACGCGGATCGAGCTGGAAGAGACTCCCGAGCAGGTCAGAGTACGAGAGGCGCTACAGAAGGCATAGTTGGTAGATGTTGGATGTCATCCATGGGGATGGTCACGAATGATGATTTTTGGTTTACGTCTTTTTCTCTTTTCTCTCATTCCGACTGGCTGCGCTTCGTATGGCGCATCAGTGCTGAGCCTGTCAGACTTCTACTTTGTCTATTGCCCCGATTTTGGGGCGTTTATCGCGTGGTCAGATAATGCGTGATGGTCGGGAGAGCAACATGGATTATGCGTATCACACAGGAGACGCAGTCGAGGATTTGCCCCTCTGTTGGGATCAGGATGAGTCGTACATATCGCCAAGATGCGGACAAGAAAAGCGTGGCTACGAGTGGCTAGGAGAAAAACCCGTTGACGATGTGATGCATCGTCGGAGGGGTGGGAAGTTTACATGGACGGGTGATGTTCCTGCAGGGCTGCGCTCTGGGCCATGGCCCTACCAGATGCGTAATGCCAATGCCCGACAGTCAGAGTCTGGGCAACGATCTGTGTGGTTCATGATCGCTGACATGATCATTCTGTCGGGTTTCTCGCTTTTTACGCGTTTCTGCCCTGTCGGGGCTGGCCCCGCCTTTGACTCTTGTTTCCCCCCTGGTTCCCTGTTTTGCCAAAAGTTGGTGGCATTGGTGACGAGCTCAGGAACGGCCATGATACTCGATACAGCACCTTATTGACTAGATCGGGCACCGTCGGAGAAACAAAAGGACATAAGCTGACCGCCAGCCGCATTTGTATACAGTTCGAGCGGAGAGAAATGGGGCTGCACGAGTGTCTCTACCAACGAGAAGAGTAGATGCCGAGACCTGTCCTATGATGTCTTCAGCCAAGAAAGCCGTGCGGAGGGGCAGGCAGCTCTGGATGCTGTATGTATTGTGGGGAGGAGTGATTGTGCATTGATGCCAGCATTAACAGAGTAATAACAGAGTATTATCAGTCTAGACTATTCACCTGTAGAGAAGTATATATAAACATAAATGAGGTCTAGATATCATCCATTAGGCACCAGTCGACATCATCAACTCTTGCCTCCCGGGCCGACAGTTTCTCCGCCTTGTCCCGATCCAGACCAAAAACGCCCGCCCGGCTAGAAGCACCGCTGTTTATCCCGGAGAGACACCTCTGAAGAGTCCTCGACTAGACTGACCTCAACTTCATCTCAGCCTCATTTTGTTCATTCTCATCTTCAGTGCATTCTTGTGTTG
The DNA here is from genome assembly GCA_039880815.1 of Aspergillus intermedius. Taxonomy (NCBI): domain Eukaryota; kingdom Fungi; phylum Ascomycota; class Eurotiomycetes; order Eurotiales; family Aspergillaceae; genus Aspergillus; species Aspergillus intermedius. Next base: position 166,787 of record JBDODA010000011.1, on the reverse strand, counting down.
CTGTTGCTCCTTCATCAGGTATGTATTATCCCCTCTCCTCCGCCCCTTTGCCAGCTCTGGAGAGAGACAGCAACCCCATAATGACGCATTGCCCACCGTCTGTCATTTCTCCATTTTGCCGCCTCCTCCTCACCTCACCTCCACATTCCCATTGCTACTCTCTTTGCGTCTGAGGCTCCAGCTTTTGATCTTTTGACATCTCTCCTGGTCACCTGCCCATACACATCAACTGATCGTTTTCGTATAGTACATACCAAGCAGGTTGCGGTCGTTTCTTTTGACGAATCGGATCCTTTCCCTCTTCTTCCAGCTGCTCCTAGCTCCTCTCTTCGTCCTCCAGTCCTTCGTCGGTGACTCGGATAAAAGTAGCTTCTTTTGCTGCTGTTGATACTGCTACTATCGTTGCTGCTGCGTCTAGTTTGTTTCTGCTGTCGTGGTGCATTGTGGGCTGGTCTGCTGTGCTGTTGCTGTGCTGTGATGCCATTCGGTTGTCCATCGTAGCTTCACATTCGCTCCTTTTCGTCCTCCTGCCGCTGTTCTCCTCTTCCTCACTGGTGAGAGATAGTCCCAACCCGGGGAGAGCTCGTCTTCGTTCCAGACCGTCTCGTCATAAAGTCCCCATTGCTGGCCTCCGATCGGGTGCTCTTACTCTATTCGCACACGGGCCTTTCAAGTTAGCACGGGCCTTTGATAAATCCTGAAAAGGGAAATTTTCATTCAGCATTGACTGGCGTTTGTTGCCTGCTTGGCGTTCTTGAGTTTTCTTTTCATTTTTTTTTCTCTGCCCAACGGCGGGACACGACCTCCTTTTAACTCTGCTCGCGGAAGCTTCGGGTGAAACGGTGGTGACCAAGACACCTTTTCAGCATTCCAACGCCAATTGCAGGGCTCTGTGCGCCCGCTGTCTTTTTCTAACGCTTGTTTCTCATCTGCCATCCCTGATCCTTCCTTTCCACCTCCCGCGCTTGGCAGATATCCCACCTTGCAGTCATGGGTCAATCACATTCCAAGGGCGGCTCTAGCTCCGGCGACCCATTGCAGTCGTATCCTTCCTTCACTCGTTCGGACACCCAAGAGTCTCGTCGCTCTCTTCGCGGCTCGATCCGATCCAAGATCAGGAGCAGCGACAGTCCCCGCGCGTCTCTCACGGGGTTGTCTCGAACGGATAGCCAAACGGATAAGTCGGACACAGGATCAGTGAAGTCTTCCAAGTCGGCAAAGTCGACTGGAAGTCGACGCGATTCCAACCCCCAGAGCCCGGGATCGGAGGATGCTGGTGCCCAGTCTGATGTCCCCGACCCCCCGCCATCACCTTCGATGTCCAACAGCCTGAAAAAGGGTCACAAGGATGTGAATGAGATGCAGGCAAGTGGGGAGGTCGATCATGTTTCGGATGTACCCCCGACCGGTGGCGTCCCGGAGAAGGAGAAACCCAAGGTTATCGAATCGATCCTTATCAAGCGGGATAATCAGCTCAATCCTATTTTGGATTTCATCATGAACGCTCCCCTGGAGACCAGCGGGTCGCCTGGAATGGGAATGGGAGCTCTAAAGTCCATCGACCTGGACGACATGATCTCACGCCTGCTGGATGCTGGCTACTCGACCAAGGTCACCAAGACTGTCTGCTTGAAAAACGCAGAGATTACCGCCATTTGTAGCGCGGCTCGAGAGTTATTCCTTTCGCAGCCGGCACTGCTGGAGCTGTCGGCTCCGGTTAAGATCGTTGGTGATGTCCACGGTCAATACACCGATCTCATCCGACTGTTCGAGATGTGCGGCTTCCCTCCGACTTCGAACTACCTCTTCCTTGGTGACTATGTCGACCGTGGGAAGCAGAGCCTGGAAACCATCTTGCTGCTTCTGTGTTATAAGCTCAAATACCCGGAAAACTTCTTCCTTTTGCGAGGCAACCACGAATGCGCCAACGTCACCCGCGTGTACGGGTTCTATGATGAGTGTAAGCGCCGTTGCAATATCAAGGTCTGGAAGACCTTCATCGACACTTTCAACTGCCTCCCCATTGCTTCCATCGTTGCTGGGAAGATCTTCTGTGTCCACGGCGGTCTGTCCCCTAGTCTGTCGCACATGGACGATATCCGAGGCATCGCTCGACCTACTGACGTGCCGGATTATGGATTACTCAATGACCTTCTCTGGAGTGATCCGGCCGATATGGAGGAAGATTGGGAACCCAACGAGCGTGGTGTTAGTTATTGTTTCGGCAAGCAGGTCATTATGAATTTCTTGCAGCGTCACGATTTCGATCTGGTTTGCCGTGCCCACATGGTTGTCGAGGACGGTTATGAATTTTACCAGGATCGAATTCTGGTCACGGTTTTCTCTGCTCCTAACGTATGTATTCCACTTCGTATCTATGTATGAAGGAGACTAACAATCACAGTACTGCGGTGAATTCGATAACTGGGGTGCGATCATGTCGGTTTCCGGAGAGCTGCTGTGTAGCTTCGAACTCTTGAAACCCTTGGATTCGGCTGCCTTGAAGAATCATATCAAGAAGGGCCGGAACAAGCGGAACAGTATCTTGAGTAGTCCTGTGAGTAGTCCCTTGCTTACCTATTCCCCTTTCTTTTTCTCGCCAAGGTTTATAATTGGGATTCTACCCTTGTGCTACCATGCCGAGACTCTTGTCCCTTATTATTTTTATGATTTCATTTGCTAACAAACTTGCAGCCTGCGCCTGTATCAGCTCAAAGTTACTAAAGCGGTATTATTCTTTATACCGCCAAGACCTCGGCATCCACATTATGTCACCGTCGAGAGTGGTTATTGGTCATAAAATGGCCTGAAATGGTCAATCTCCCGTGCAGTCCCCTCCAGTCGGGACGCAGCATTTTAAGAGCGCTGGTACTAATCCAGCGCCGAAATCTCCCGTCAGTGTACACCGCTTATCGGGTGGGCGTTAGGGCCAGTCTAACTCCCGTTGCATCCAACGTTCAATTCAGCCGGCGCCGTCTGCCGGCGGTACGGGTCTTCGAGTCTGTTACTCATAGCAACCATACTGGTTCGACGGACTAGGAGAAACCACGCCTTCTTGTACAGTTCCTTTGATATCAGTGCGTATCTAGCGACTTGCGGATCCTACGATGAAAACAATAATGACTTCATGTACTTCTATCTTTTTGCATGTCATGTTCCGCGGGTTTACCGCTGGTCTAATTGATATTACGTCTGCCGGTTTCTAACGGCCAAGCAGCAGATTGGGCTGTTGCAATGCCATTTCTTTTCTCCTTTCTGTTTCTTTATTAATAGGCTAGATACTCAGTTAATAATTGGCGTTGGCATTGACTCATCCTGCGTTTGGTAAATGCATCGTAGCATCAATCTATTCGACGATATATAGGGCACAAGTCTCCACCTGCGTACGAATCTCCTCGATCCCGGTACCTTTATTCAGATCCTCTGAATTAGGCCCAATGCTAACCATCCCAAACCTGGCGTCCCAGCAACGCTGCATCAAATTCCTTCTCGTCTTTTGCAAATCAGAAATTCGCAGGAGTGGGACTGATGCTTCCACATCTTCCGTCGTTCTATTGCTCTTTCGTCATTACTTTTTCCATCTAGCTTGTTAGACACTTAAATGCAGAAAGGGGAGAGAGACTTGGCATGAAATGTAACATATGAAATGTCCATATCTGTCTTGTCTACTCTTCAGGTGGTCCAGTAATCTTTGCGATCAAAAGTTCCTGCTACTAGTGTATAGTAACATTGATTCTCCGAGATGCTTGTGAATACATTGGTCCTCTGCATTGCTCTCGCCACAAGCTTTGTTTATCAGTAAACATTGCAGATCATCAATTACCGTGATACATTGTGATTCCATTAACTATGAGTAACTATCTAGGGCTGCAATATATAGGTTCTAACTTGAACCATCATGTGAAATTTTTGTCTTCTGCATTAACAGGATACCTCATACTAAACACTTCGCAATGTATAAATTTCACGTGAATATTCTCCCACATTTCCTGCTGACCACCGCCCATGACAATGTTGTATACCCAGGACTCTCAGGCTTTATCAACATTCTTTCCAGTAGATATGATGCTCTGAATGAACGATCTATGACAATTCCATAATACTCAACCTTCACAAATGTGACCTTCAAGAATTCCAAGAGATTTTACATAACTAGTAACTGACTGATAACTAACCTTTTAGTAATCACCTCGGCTGATCAGTAACTAGTTAGTTAAACAGAATGTAGCTGAGCCGAGGCTTTACTGACCACTCGCCATATGCATTTCTAGCTTGACGCAGGCACCCTGTGTATCAGAAACTCCAGAATCTCTCTCAACCTGCATCATGGCAACCACTCTAGCGCAACATGTCTCCCTCGACAAGGTCCACGACCAGTACATTTCCATTCACCTCCCCCAGCGCATGGGAAACTCAGCCCCAATCGCCTACGGAGGCTACGCCATAGCCCTCGCCATCCACGCCGCATGCAAAACCGCCCCAGATGGATTCCACCTCTACTCTGCCATGGGCCACTACCTGCGAGCAGTCAGTACGGAAGAAAACCTACTATGCACGCCCATTCAACTGCGCAAAACGAGGAACTTTGTGACCTACCGCGTGGCTGTGGAACAACGATTCCCGGCAACTGGTGAACTGCGGCTGTGTATGGAGCTTCTGGCTGATTTCCATATGGATGAGCCGTCTGTTCTTGAGTATTCGGCGCGTTCTACAAGGAAGTATAGTCACTGGCGGGATTGTGTATCATGGGAAGACCTCGTTGAAAAGGATTGGGTGAAGTCCGGCAGGATTTCCGAAGCGCAGGCTAAGATATTCAACACCCTCTTTGGATTATCGCGAGACATTATTGAAAGCCGTCCGTGTCCGGAAGGCGTCACGTCCCAGAACCTACTGGGACTAGCCAAGAGTGCAGAAACTACTCAGGACGAACTGCCCCCAACGGCAAAATCATCCGCGGATTGGATCCGGGTGAAGCATCCCTTACAAACAGACGGAGAACAAGTTGCCAGTCTAGCGTTCATCATGGACGGGGCCTTATCTTTCTTACCTCTGGCCCACAACCATATGTTCTTCGACGACGTGTCCGCATGTTCGAGTCTGGACTTTGCGCTGCGGATTTTCTCGCCGCAGCCTAAGATGGACGAGCGGCATTTGCGGGAGGCTGTTAATCATCGTGCGGGGCATGGACGCGCCTATAGTGAGAGCAGGCTGTGGGATGAACGGGGGTGCTTGGTGGCTTCTATGACGCAGCAGTGTATTTTGCGGGTCCCTAACCGGGCAAAGATGTGATTGTGTATTTCAATATGTATTCTAGCTATATGTTTTAGACGATTAGATTCGGGGTTGGTTTAATTGCAGCTAGACCAGTAATCCAAATCTTGATTGGGTTCCAGGTTCAAATACAGCGTCCTAAATATCTCCTGCTATGCAGTCCTGATATCGATTCCGAGTTTGTATCGTAGATATATGATAGGTTGTCCGTTTCATGCTAGACTGTTCGCCCATTTCCCTTTTTCAGGATATCTGGACCCTTCCTGGCGGTCCTCCTTTGTCGTATCGATGGTTGATACAGTGACAAGGGTCGGGGTATCAACAGCAAACGAAAAGTCAAGCTCTCCAACGAGCTCTCTCACCAGCCTGCTCAAGAAAGATATTAGTATGAATAAAAAGAATACCTGTAGCAGCGATGCAACGGGTCCTGCTTACTGCGTGAGCCGATTTACATCGCGAATCAAATACCAATTAACGGTATGAATCAGAGCTGCAGCCGCAAACCCTTCTTCCGTGGGTACATCCCTAGTCAAGAGTTCGTTCAGATTCGGGATTTCCAACACCTTCATCTGCGGTGGCAGTGGATGAACCCGACTCAGTGCAGAATGCAGAATGATCATTCTCGTCGTAACACCCCCAGGAGTCAAATGGGCTTGAGCTGTATCATTCTGGTCGGCGGCCCACCAGCCAGAAGAGGTAGGAGGCCGCTCAAGTGCCAGAGACACATAGCCCGAGAGGGTCAGGTAGCTGCTGACTCGCTCGAGAATGGCGAGTATTTCGCCGTATGTTTTCTTGGGAAAGCGGCCGCCGAGGGAGAACTCCCAGTCGAGGAAGTTATAGTATGTTTTCGCGCTGGTGCTCATGGTTTGGTATTTGCGGAAGATGCGGCGGCGCGCGGTTTGAAGGTGGAAGCCGGGGCTAGTTTTGTCATTGAGGTCGCCGGAGATGCCATGGAGTCTCGCGAGGATCGTTTGTTGAGTGAATTGGCTGAAATTTGCTAGAATGTACATGGATTTGGCCACTTCTTCCCGGAGTTCAGAATGTTCGGATAGGGGGTACGGAAAGAGTGTCCAGAAATACGCGACAACGACGCCGAGCGTGACTATGGCAAGTCGGTAGGGGAAGATGATGTATGGCGCATAGACAGCTTGTCCGGATTTAGAGACCGTTTCTGCCCCTAGCTGGCGGACTTGAAGTTCGTTTGCTATCATCACAATGGTGGTAATGAGAGCAACGAACCATACACTGAAGAATTTAGGGAATTTGATCACTAAAAATTAGTTTTCAGGTCAAACTTGCCGAATGGATACGACTCACTGAAAAAACCAATGACAGTGAACCACAACCAGACGAAAACCAATATACCGGGAGTCTTTTCGTCGACAATGTACCAAATGATGTAGCTCGCTATCATGGAGGCAATGGTACCAAGTATACGGCACAATAAAAGGAACGTTGACGATCCAGCAGTGCGGCCCATAGAAAGCACAATGGCAAATAGCGCCCAGAGAAATCGCTGCCTGGAATAGAAACTCTGCGAATCATGAAGGAACGCCATGATGGATATAGTCATAACGGCACAGACACCCCGAAGTCCGTATGCGGCATGATTGGTGCGGAAGACGGCGTTGATCTTACGAATCTTGTCTCCAACTGTCTCCATGAGGTTGGCAGGTGGCAGATGGTCTGGATCTTTTCGATTGTAGAATGTGGAACCAAGTTCAACATTTGTTTGAGGGTCCATACTTAGAAAAGTACTACCTCCTTGTCGAGTACCTGCAATGTGAAACAATACGTTGAGCCAATATCTGAGGTGTCTAAGCCGCGGGATAAGCAGACGCTTCGGGCGTGTATGGCACTCCTCTGTGAAAAGGAGAAATTTGAGAAATTCGTCTCCTAATAACGAGAGGAGAGTATGTGACTGTGATAATTAGCTACCGGTGCCGTAGGCGTACACCTCGTGTTCCACCACTTACATGTAGCAATAGAAAATAGCGTAGAGTGTTAGGATGTGCCTCTGAAGCAATTTGACTTAGGTCTTCGATTTGTGGTCTGTGCCGGATGTAATAGTCGAGCAGCTTCTCTCCATCTGCGCCATCCGTATCTTGTCCTAGGACACAGCACTTGTCGAAGACGTCTCGATATGATTCGAGAAAACTGGCTTCTCCTGGGTTCATTGGAAACGTCTGATTCTCCTCGTCAATCTTTCTCGCACGAGCTCTGCCAAATGGGGAGCGGCTCTTTGTCAACTCTAGTCGAAGTTTGGCGTGCTCCACTCCTTCAATTATTGCCTCTGATATTCTGTAAGATTGCTCATGCATTTCCCCCTCAAGGCTATGCCAGTATTCTTCGTCTTTCAAATTATGATCCGTCTCAACACTACTATTCACGCCTCCGGTGCCGTTAGATAAATGATACTCTCGGTCGACGGCCAGCTGCAGCATGTTTGCTGCTGAGCCTAGCCCAGATGCCGGGGCGATAAGGTCTACCAACATCGAGGCAATATGCTCGAGTTGCTGGTGATCAAGGCGGTCCCAAGACATCTCACGTTCGGCATACTCGACATCAGCACGCGCCTTGACGATACTGTTAATGAGAAGCTGCAGCGCGTTCTGCAGTTGACAGACAGAGTTGCTCCTTTCATCTTCCCCTTCAGCAGAAATTCTTTTTGATCGAAGGTCTTCTATGCATCTTTTCTGAGCCTGCATAACAGCAACTAATCCATCAAGACAGACTCTCATATCCTTCCTGAAAACCCCTCTGCAGCTTTGCGGGAATATAATGAGAGCATTGACAAATCCCACGGCCTGCCCGGCCAGAAAAGCCTCGAAGGTATTGCTATTCTTAGCAATGACTTCCTGCATGCTAGAAGCTTGAGCAACAATTGGTAACGTGATGACTGCAAAGATGCCAGCCCAGGTGCACTGTATAGCCCAGGTAGGAAACGCCGACTTCAACGTGAAAACACACCATATCCAAAACATTAAGAAGATAGCACCGATGGCTTCGGCTGATGAGTTGTAGGCCTTCAGCTCCTCGGGCCCATTAGTAGTGTGTTTTCTGGCTTGCAAGCCAGACCAGCCGCCAAGTAGCACCCAGCAGTATGACAGGGTAACTGCAAACGCGAGTTGAAAATTGTACTCGATTAGCCTTGCCCGAGGAAGAGTCGGCAGAACACAAGTGGACATGATCGCAGCTAAATAGGCCTGGGTCTGAAAGAGACTGATCCATGCGTTTGACTGGATGGCACATAAAAGGATGGTGGGCGATATCGATGCTTTAATAGCCATCGTAGCAGTGTGCCAATCCAAAGTGAGTTGGGCCAAGACCGATTTAAGCTGCAGACGTCTCGTAGTTGCTTGAAAGGCATGCCCCAGAGGTTTAGGCAAGGCTCCCGACCTCGTCGGTGGCGTTTGATCTGGGGGAGGAGGTCCATTGTGGTTGCCGGAACGCGTTGACTGTGTCTCGATCCTCATGGTTTTTGGTCCTCCCATAGAAGGGAGAATCCGAAATAGACTAAGATATCGTAGCTATCTAGCTTCGATATCTTTTTTACACATAACTAGAGATTATGCGACAATTTTTCAGTTTGATTTCGCTCAGGTCAATTTTTTTTGAACCGTTTTCGGCGGCCGAAATGGATCCTTTTTCGTAAGCTTAAGATTAGCATAAGATCGTTGACATATTACTAGAGTTTCTGCGATGTGATATTGGAAATATGCCCCTGCAGCTCATGCTTGATATTTAACGACCAGGCGACATATAAAACCGCCGCCAGCAACAATTAGGTCGATAAGGTCAACTTAAGATTAACTAATAATGACCTATGGCGGCTCCCCAAGCCGAAATTATTGCGGGGCTTTTTTTCTCGATAAATTGAGCCGATGAACGAAATCGAAGCCAATTATAGTCCAAGTCCTTGTAGGCACTATCATATCGTCTATGCTCCGTCAAGTCAATTCCTGGCGAGGTAACTCAAAGTTACCTACGCCAAACCACCCGGTTCCTTCTTCGGCTGCATCGGCGTCAATTCTCTTTGGAGAAATAACTGCACAGATCGGGATATCAGTACATACTGCTGATGATATGCTAAATAAAGGCGCAGTTTCACCTAGAATGATCGAGGCTATGATTCTGATTTTCATGCTTCCTTTATTCGTACTTGCTACGAGTCCTGTTTCGGGGGCACACCTCATTCAACTATCACTATAATTTCTTCCTTGGTAGATTTACAATGCTACCGAGATGCATTCTATGATTCCATTTTATTATACAAACCCTTGGGTCGACTGGCATGCAGGGTGTATTCAGATGGCCAACGGGACGGGTAACGTAGGCGCTACCTGTCTGTCACAGGTGATAGCTACAAATACGAATGCGTTATGCGTTGGAAAAGGTCTAGATGTCCTAGCATCATTAGCAAGTATCGCATAAAGTTCCACACTACTCGGAGATGATGTAGTTATGAGATGATTGGTCACGACTATATGCTCACAGAACATCCTCTTCTTCTGATACATTGCTTAATCCGTCCATAAGCTATCCACAATGCCTCAAGCGTACAAACGTCTCAACAAAGACGATTGCGTCTTCCTATTCATTGATCATCAGGTAAGTCACTTATTGTCCCTGAATTAACATTTCTTGATGATTGACCTCAGAAAAGACCGGCCTCATCCAGCTAGTACATGATTTCACACCCAATGAATTCAAAAACAATGTTTTAGGGCTCATCAAAGTGGCGGACTATTTCAAGGTGCCATCGATTCTAACCAGCTCGTTCGAGACAGGCCCGAACGGTCCGCTTGTCAAGGAGCTTTCCGACGGGCTTCCTAACGCGACTGTGATTCCACGTCCGGGCCAAATCAACGCCATGGATAACGAGGACTTCGCGCAGGCTGTGAAGAAGACGGGCAAGAAGCAGGTTGTCATTAGGTATCTCAGCCCTGAAAAGCACCTTAAGACCTAGCCTAACATGTTGGTTGCAGTGGTGTCTTGACTGAAGTCTGCGTTGCTTTCCCTGCTCTTAGCTTGATTGAGCAAGGATACGACGTCTTCATCGTTACCGACGCCTCGGGTACATTTGCGGAACACACGAGGGAGGCGGCCCATATACGGATGGCCCAGGCGGGCTGCCAGTTGCTTAATTGGGCGGCTGTTGCTGCGGAGCTTCATAGGGACTGGCGCCACGATGTCGCGGGTTTCGGTGGGATTTGGTGCGACCATGTCCCTGGGTATTGGTGCTTGATGCAGAGCTATGAATCTGCGGTTAAGAATCCAAATCAGTAGATAGTTTCGTTTGAGCTACTGCTGGCAATCCGTGCGCCTGATATCTGGAGATGAAGTGACCAAAAAAAAATCTTCATAAGGAGATGCCAGGCATTAGGAGCAAAGTTTACTGCCTATTATTTTGGGGGCTCACGACTAATTGCCAAATATCAAATCCAAAGGGGAGAAAAGAAGAAGTTGCCATAACAATGTCGATTCCGAATTAGATGACGTCTTTTTGGATAGAGTATATATGTGAGCTGTTTTGAGAGTGGGTATTAAGCATGCCGACTGCTTCCCTTTCAGGATAAAATGAAGCTATACAGAGAGTTGTAGAAACGCGCACGTGACTCGCCGCGAAAAGCGGGTCCGGGTCCGGCGTAAAAAAAAAAAAAGAACATGGACCAAGCCGACCTCGAGCTTTGGCATCGCCGGCATTTCTCGACCTCAAACCCTTTTATTTATTCTGTTATTGATCGGAATGTCTGCCTAAGCGATTTGGCTCTCTATTTTGAGCCGGGTTAGACTATCTTTTTAGAAGTTCTGTCCTTTTCGCTTCGTTTTCAAGGCAAGAAAAAATCTCGTGACGAATTCGCGGACCTCGATACATTCGATATATCTCACAAATAAACCACCATCATGGATATCCATCGCTGTCGCTTCGTTCCCTTCAACCCCCAGGCGATTAATGCGCTTGCATTTTCCCACCCCCCATCCGCCGGCGTTGCTGGACGAGGTGTCCCTACCCTCCGACTCGCAGTTGGTCGCGCAAACGGCGACATCGAGATCTGGAACCCCCTGCGTGGCGCCTGGTTCCAAGAGACAGTCTTGCGTGGAGGAAAAGACAGGAGCATTGAAGGGCTCACATGGACTCTCGATCCACCCGAAGACGGACCAGATGGCGTCAGACTCCCTGGCCGCCTGCGCTTGTTCAGTATCGGATACTCGACCGCAGTGACTGAATGGGATATCGAGGAGGGTCGTCCGTTGCGGCACTCGAGTGGGAACTATGGTGAAATCTGGTGCTTGGCGGCGCAGCCCAGGTGGCAGGCGACGCAGCGGGGCAAGGATGGGAAGCTACTGCCTCCGGCTGAGGGAGAATACACGGGACAGCACCTTGCGGCGGGCTGTGCGGACGGGTCGATTGTGATTTTGTCGACTGCCGATAATGATGTAAAATTCCTGCGGCTGATGCGGCCGTCCACCAAGAGAGCGAGAGTCCTCAGCGTTACGTTCCAGAATCGCAATACCATCGTGGCTGGCTATGCGGACAGCTCGATTCGTCTCTTTGATATTCGGAATGGGCAGCTTCTGCGAACAATCTCGCTGGGTAAGGGCCCAGCGGGCGGTCCAAAGGAATTGCTAGTTTGGTCCGTTAAGTGCCTTCCCGATGGCACCATCGTTTCTGGTGACTCCGCTGGTGAAATCAGATTTTGGGATGCGAAGAACTACTCTCTCATTCAACGGGTGCAGGGTCATCTGGCAGATGTGCTGGATGTCGCCGTGGGTGCCAATGGCGACACTGTTGTCAGCGGAGGCGCAGATCAACGCACTGTTGTCTACAAGAAGAAGGAAGGGGAGAAGGGCGACAAGAAAGTCCGCTGGGCTGAGGTGATGCACCGAAGATACCATACCCACGATGTCAAGACTTTTGCGGTCTACGAGACCAAGGAAATCAGTATCATCGTGTCTGGAGGTATGCCCTGATACTTTGTCCCAACTACCACTCAAGTCTAACTTTTCGGTTATTATAGGCCCGGATGCTACGCCAATTGTTTTGCCACTGCGCGAGTTCGGTAAAGAGCATCACAGGAAACTATCGAATCTCCCTCAAATCCCCCAGCTTGCTTCTTCTCCTTCGTCTCGGTTGGTCATGAGCTTCTGGGATAGAGAGATCAGCATCTGGCGTGTGTCGCGTGGCCCTACATCTTCATATGAGAATGTCGATGGGCAAAGGCATCGACTTGTCGGAAAGGTGTTGGTTCAGGTAAGAGTGAAACAAAGACGGGATACGAATGACGATTCTAACGCGATATGAACAGGGCGAGGAGAACATCACTTCCGCTATGCTCTCCTCCGACGGAAAGATTCTCGTTGTCGCTACGATATCCGATGTCAAGGTCTTCGCTGTCAGACGGCGCAAGGGCGACGAAAAGGGTGCTTTACGTGTACAAAAGCTGGATGTTCCCGCCGCCTTCTCCGACGACGGAGCCCGAATCGTGACCGTCTCCCCCGACAGCCGATGGATCTCTGTGGTCCGTCCCAACTGCGACATCTACCTTGCGAGACTGAGCCCCCCATCCTCCCCTCAAGAGAAACCTCAGATCTTTCCCCAACTTACAAAACTCAACCGCGCGGCGCGCCACACCCGACACGAGAAAGCGTCTCACGGAACCCTGGGCGAGTTCGAGCGGACAATCCGAAGCGTCGTGTTCTCTGATAATAGCAATATTTTGGCTGTCGGTGACTTGTCTGGATGCATTGATAGCTGGGTATTGGAGACGACAAACTCGGACTCGAAGCCCGCTCCCAAGACTAACGGGGCTGCAGAGTCGGACGACGAATCATCAGATGACGAGGATGAGCAGCCCATCATTGAAGGCGAGCGTTGGCGTCTCGCCGCTGCAGAGTCTCCCATCCCTCGTCTCAAGGGAGGAGTGGTTCTGCTTTCATTCCGCCCCCAGAACAAAGCAGACAACAAGCTTCTGACGAATGGTACCAATGGCGTTGCAACCACAGAGAACCGGTTGATGGCACTTACAAGTGAGCATCAATTGGTGGAATTTGAAGCTCTCGAAGGCAAACTCTCAGAGTGGTCCCGGAGAAACCCCAAGGCATACCTCCCCGCAGAATTCAAGGGCGTCAAAGACCGTGCCATGGGCTGCTTATGGGATCTATCGGGAGACCGCCAACGACTCTGGTTATACGGTTCCTCGTGGCTGTGGATGTTCGATTTGAAACACGACTTTCCCTCGCCGGAGGAATTCGAAGCCACCGAGCAAGCCCAGGAAGGCGCAAAGGGACAGGTAGCCAAGGCCACCTCGGCGCAGAAACGCAAGCGCCAGGCACAAGAGGAGGGCGAGAATGACCGCAAGAAACCCAACACTGGCGCCGGTGACCGGATACCCCTGGCCCAGGCAGACGTCTACTTCGACCCCAAGTACCGCAAAGTCGTTGGAGCCGACGAGTCGCAGGGTGAATGGATCTCGACGGATAAGGAGCACCCACGCGGCGCAGACGGCGAGGACGAAAATGCCTACGATCGCGACGAGGCGTACGCGGCCAGCAATGACGCGCGCCTGGCTCGACTCCGACGGGAAGGTAATATGGGAGACCATGCTGTTACAACACCCAAAAAGGGTAGGCAGGATAAACGGTTCCCCGCTATTAATGGACTCGTTGCGGACACGCCAACGGCAACGCCACGCAAGGCCGAGGATCAGGAACTTGAAACACCCGCAGCGCAGAAACTTGCCAATCGCATTACTCAGCCTCCGCGCCGGTGGTGGCACACCTACAAGTACCGTGATATCCTGGGTATCGTGCCGCTGGCCGATGAGGCTGCGGAAGAGAACGACAAAGATAGCAGTCTAGAGGTTGCCGTTATTGAACGGCCGACGTGGGATATCGAGCTGCCTGGTCGTTATGTGCGGGACTATTCATAGAGCAGGAATTGAGAAGATTGGATTGGGTAATTATTTTGGATGGAAGTGTATCTCGCAAGATCCAGCACCAGCACTTTCTAATTATTGTTCGAGCATTCTTTTGCACCAAAATATCTGTTTTGTACATACGGCGAATAGAATTGGATCAGGTGACAAGGCGAATTCAGCCTCATCGTGCTTTCGACTTTTTCTTTTTGCCTTTCTTTTTCTCGTTTCGCGTCAACATGGCTATGTTTGGTCGACGACCAATCTGCTATCTCGGATAGGTCCAACGACTGCTATAAATGGCCTGCGAATGGTGCATTTCTAACTAAACCACTTTCTATCCTTTTCTTCTTACCCTATCTAGGGATACCCTCTGACAGTGATAATGGAAGAGGGTTGTATCATTTGCGGCGTGAAAAGCTACGATCAGAAGCACACTTGGTACCGAGAGTTCGTCAAAGCCCATTCTGTCTCTTACCAAGAAACAATACCAATTTTGAATAAACCAAAGTTAACTCAAGAATATCCGCTACTCCCACAACTCCCCCTATCTGGCCACCCCTTCCTAACCGGCGTCGGAAGCTACGTAACCTCTGGCATCAGATTGTGCAGCCCCCGTCTGATTAAGAAAACCAAGCAGCTGACTGCAACTGTCACCTAACGACTTGTTCTGAGCGCTGGGGACGCCCGCAGCCGGGGTTTCTAATTCATGAAGCGTGCTGGGAAGTACTTCGGCAGTTTGCGTGCCGGGGTAGATTGCTGTGGGGGCGCCTTCATCATGTTTGCTTGTCGGCCTCGGTTGATATGAAAGGTTGTTAATCTGTAGTCTTCTTAATCTACCTTATATCAGTAATCATCTAGGGCTGCTATGGTGAATGTCCAGGCATCAACAGGTTACTTGATATCTACAGTCATCACACACCTCCAAATTTCTACTTCGAACCCCATCTAATCGTGTTTACCCCTGCCGCTCTCCAGCAAGACATGCCTTGCGAGAAGAGTGACCTGTCATACCCAGGCCTTGATTGCTTCGTCGATATTCTCTCGGAGAACCGGTTCACCCTGGAAGCAGGTGACACAACCACTCCCCAATACAGTCTTCCAAAACGTCTCACCACAAGAATTGAACACAAAATCTTCCCCAAAAACTCCAAGGCTGCTAGGTGTGCCAGATTTTGCTACAATACTGAAACGTACAATTTATTTACCCCAAACCCGGGTCAGAGCCATGCACTGATTATTGGCATGTTTCGATCATTTTTGGTCACTCAATCCATCAGATTAGAGCTTGAGCCAGGAGATTTCATTAACGGAATATCACCATTGAGCACCCTGGGCTCATGAAAAAAACGCAGTCAGATAGTTGCTGGGGACCGGCAGGTCGTGGTGCCCCCATTACCGTTGTGTTGGAAGTTGGAATGGCTGAACACGAGTTTGGACTACATCGTAGTGCGTACGAGTGGATTCAGACTCCTGGGAGCGTTTTTTCCACAGTGATCACCACTTGCGCCCCTGCGTTCCAGACAGGACAGTGGAAAAGAGCAATGACCGTCACAAAATGGGGGTTTCCTCAAGGTCAAGCGTGGCAGAGAGATGGTTCCGACAGCCACGCCCAATAGCACTCTCACCATCAATAGCTAAGACAAGAGCATCACCGGCGTCGCTATCGATCCGCAATCTGGGGCGGTCACACCTTGTAACAAGCTAATTATTCCTACTATGTTTAGAAGACCCCCAATGGGCCTGCAGCGTGATGTTCACTTCACCCAAGACACGCTTCTGAAGTCTGCTGACTCTGTCTGGGAAGGGATTGTCTATGACATGGAGCACTCTTAGTCAGAACCGGAACCCTCGTTATCGTTTTGTATCATGTCAATCTAATAATACAGGGGTTCACTGTCCTCTGGAGGCTTTGATGGAACAAATTTGTGGGGTTGATGAATATCGCTATTGATATTGATCAATAGTATTAATATATTTGCTTTGTACTGAACACCTCCCTCATTAGATACCTGGCCTTAAGAGTCACCTGGTGCATACTTTACTAAGTATGTAGAGAGCATATCGAGAGTGTATGCATCATCTTCATTTGTTAAGCAAAGGAGATACTGGGTGCCAGCCTGATCTTGTAACATTAGACGGTTCTTGTCTTTCGACATTGAGAACGTTGCGACTGATATGGTTGGAAGAAACCTGCTGGCCCGTCGAATTTATCTCTGTCTCAATGGGAGCTTAAATATTGAACCGCGCATTTTCGTTGAGAACATGCTCTTTGAGGTCCTGGTACCGGAAGTGGAACCACTGAGCAAAAATTTGGCGGGTCCAACGAAAGCCATCCTAACCGTTCTCTGTAGCTTTAGTCTTTATGTTCGGTCCGCAAAACTGCGGCCTCGTGTGAGTTTCAATTCCCTCGTGGATAGTGTTCATCCATGTCGCGTCTAACTACGCCGGGTATAAGTGTATTGATTCTCGCAGTATTTGCACATGACGGCGCCTGCCAGACCTAACTGGTCCACAAAAAACATTCCATAGTATCGCACAGAATGAAACTGGGCGCAGTGCGCTATTCCCCCGCTTTATAGATGCCAGGAAAGACGACGAAAGCAGTATCAGCCGCTGGCATGGGATGTCATGCGGGATATTAGATTGATAATCTGCAATTCTCCCTGTCGGATACATCAAGATCGTGTCAACAATAATTTCGTTTGAAAGATGTTGTTGACTGGTTTTAGCAGGTTTATTCCTGGTTCTGCACTTGGTAATTCAGTATTTGGAGCCCTCTGGTAGGTATATAGAGCGTATATGGAACAGTGATACACAGTCTCATACGGTTTACCATAGGGCCAAGCGCAGTCTTAAGGAAGATATGGCATTTGTGAAGCACGAAAAGATTCTGCTTCCCATTCACTAACTGCTTTAGGGCTCTTCCTCTAGACCGATGCGAGCTACGCTTTTAGTCTATTCACTTGTGATCAGGGCTAGCAGTACTTATGGCTACAGTAATACCCCGTACGGTGGAGGGCAATCTCAGGCTCTGATAGCCGTCAGCTATCATTCAAATACACACGCACTCTCTCGTTTCTTCTTCCAGTGCAACCAACTTGCTTATTCCTGACAATTACTCGCATCGGCTGAGCGCACAGCACGCAGATACGAACACTCAACCACGAACACACCTCATATTCGCAATCGATGCATAGATCCCAAATGACCCCATGCACTCCGTACATATACATGCACATCTACATCACGGAGAACCCCGTCCCATCGCTAATCAACCCCCCTCCAAGCCCGCCACGTCACTCGTCCTAGTCGTTTCAGGTAACTGGCGCAAATGTAGGTGTGGCAGATCGAGCGCACTGATTACCCAATGATAGGGCAGGAGTCGTTCCTGGTTTTGTTGCGCACATGTATGTAAGCATTTAGAGTATGGGGGAGCGGGAAGGGTGGTATATTTGGGTTGATTATGCATGTTGACGGGGATGGCGAGGCTGAGGCTGAGGCTTGGGCTGAGGGGGATTGGTTGGAGGCGTAATTTATCTGTGGCGGCTAGTTATAGGTGGCTACGAGGAGAGCGCATTTTGATGAATATTGGTTTCTCGAGTATTTTGCCTTGTTAGTGTTTAGCTGAAGTGGCTATGGTAGATTATTGCATCCTGCACATATAATAATGGCGGTGCCTCCGTACTACTGCGAAGCGCTACGAAGCGCAGTGCGCAGTCATCATGATTGCTAGTATGTCGCTATCAGCCAATACGAAGCATGCTATGGTTGTATTTGGTGGAATTTGAAGGCACAAATCCCCTTATTATTAATTGATGCCCATATCCAATGTAACGTGAGCTGAAAATTAGGTCTGCACCGGGAATTACCCATCGCTTAATCTGAACTTACGGCTGGCTGTGTGTCTAATTCATTGGCCTAAAGAAGAGCTCTTTGTATGCATGTATGGAGCATTTTAGGCACTCGCTTCCTAACTCAGTAGTACATGGTAGCACAGAGCGTTACCGTAAATAAGCATTTCTTTGTCGTCATCTTGGAAGCGCTTGGGCTAGAGATTCAGACCCGTATGCCTTGTCTAGGCTTGTGCTGTAGAACATGAGTTCTTCTTTGACAGTGTGATCCATTGGTTGTCGATGCTCAGTTGCTTTGGTTAGATCAACTTCTTGGACGTGGCAGAACGATAGCCAGTTAGTAGATGCTCAGGTGTACTGATGCCGGTGGTGAGATTGATGCAAGATGTGTATTCTTGCCTGATAAGAGAGCGCTAAGCCAGCGAGATGTCCTACAAGTTTACCACAATGGTGCCAAATCTCCTGTCGATATCCGTGAATCGACACAGTCCTCAGGGATATGCCTTGTACGGCCCGAGGGATTGAATTCCGACCGCATAACTTGGCATCCCATAGTTCAAGGCTCAAAGAACGCCCACGTAGGAACCCGGCGTTATCTGGATTAGACATGATAGTCTGGATCAAGAGTGTCAACCTGCGACCGTATGCCAATTCTCGTAAGGTGTCTGAATATGTCTCAGTCATGATACTTGGTACAGCATAGATTGATAACTTACCTCTAATTGATTCACCGCGTTTGCAATTGAACCAGCATCTATTTCCGGTCGATGATCCCACCTCTTACAGTCAGCGAATAGCGGTACTTCTGCACACTGTACTCAGGAGTAGTTATGAACTCCAGGCATCGAATTATTCTCGAATAATCCCAACCGACACACATGTTTCGGAACATAGCCCGGATAGCGACAACTAACCAACATCATCCGAATTCGTGTCTATTCTAGGAAATTGCCGTCAATAATCCACAACTCGGAAATCAAGGCATATAGCCTGATCGGGCGCATCCGCATTGGTATTCGTACTCCGTATGTTTTTCAGCTCCGTGTGTACCGTAAGCTAAGGCAAATCCATCGCCTTGTTTGCTGGTTCTGGTTCAGGAGGTGGCTCAAAGGGCCAGGGCGGGTGGTCCTGGCGTTGGGAAATAACAGGTTTAGGGAGCTTTGTCTATCGTTTCTAGGCGATCACGTGGTTCCCTTCCTTCTGAATCATTCGAAACTTCTGAAATGAACAGCTCTGCTGCTGCTCAGCTGGGAAGGTACTCGTACTATGCCCGGACTCCCCGTGGCAACCTTCCTGTTGGCTCGTCTAGACTCCCCCATGTTCGAGCCAATTTAACACGCTCCGATCGGCAATGGCGCGTCGGTCGAATCAGCGCGTGTCGAGGCCATCTCGCGGATTCGGTGCCAAGCATCCCGATGGTGCATTATGTCATGTTCCCTTTTGGGTAGGTTTATTGGCAGTAGTATTACGGGGGAGATCAGGTCACACTGGCAAGCCACTGCCATCGACTCCGGAGTACTTGTACTTGTACTGTCTGTAAGTACAAGTAATCGATGAAGATCTTGAACGCGCAATTCCAGAATTGCGAGTCGAAACGTGGGACGCGACAAATACCCGTCAATGACGTTATGATAGACTGCTCAAGAGTCAGTACAGATACAGAGTACGGAGTCCTTGTACATAGCTGACTTAAGAAAATCACACGATCATCGGCTACCGCGCGCTAGCTCACGCTGTTGCCATTGTCAAATATCGGCCCAGAAGACTCGTTCACTGCCATCAAGAGGTATTGGCAGAATGTCGGATATGTTCACTGCGGTGCCAAGGACACTGTCAACATCGCGATTCAATGCCCCATCAGTCACCTATAGACATTCCATGCGTTTAATGATCCAGTCACCGTATTCAATAGCATCAATTCTCAATGAATAAATCTGCAATTTTCATTTAAATCTCGCCGCAGCAAAGTTGAATGCGGCTTAAGTTGCGAAGAAGCTCAAATTTACCCCCTTTCGGATTAGCGCACACAGTGGATCCACGCTACTGTTAGTGTTCTAGACTAAACCATTCCCGGCTTAGCGTGTACAGCTTGTATGCGGTATGGAAAGTTTGTATGTATAGTTACCCCGTATGTATCGCTCACACATACACACACACACAAGTACAGTCAGAGACTCGGAGCTCTTAATATCAACCTGGAAATGACCGTTATGGAAGGCGTCGGAGGAAAAGAAAAAAATTTGGATGAACCATGGTTCAATACTCCGCAGGGCCCAGCTGGAAGATTCTTGAAAGGGTAATATTTGGCTTGAATTCGTTTTGTCTCTTATTTCGGGGGCGTTATTATTCGTTGCGTTGGAGAGAAATTTCTTCTTTTCATGACAGCTCCATAGCTTATATTCGGTTGAATGGTACAGTATCGGTAGACAGCTGTAGACAACCGTTGGAAACTGGCTTTACTATGTGTGTCTTCGAGTCGCGATCGCTATGTATGTGCTTATATGACGACATAACTCGGCCTGATTCTGTATACTTTGTCAACTGTTTCAGTACCTCTGAACCTCGAATTGTCTCAATTGAATTCAAGATATACCAAATACTCGTCTTCGTTTGAGCGGATCCAACCCCAGTACAAGAAACTAGCGCTCTGTATGTACCTGTACTCGTTCTCCGTCGAAAAAGCGGTACTGCCCAGTATCCGTGTATACTCCGTGGCTTCAGTACCTTACCCATATCCCGCCATTCTGGCATACAGATGTTGAAATTTTATATAGAAAGGTGACCCAGCTCATGGTCACGGCACAGCATGTGCTTGTTCTATGTACAGGATGCTATTGGACAGAAACAATTCATAATAGCTGATCTGTCCACGGAAATATCGCACGGAACATTAGACTACCATCCAATTCGATAGAGTTATTCGATATCATCTATCCAAGCCCTGGGATGTGTTCTGTAGAAGTACTCTGCACTTTGTATGTATCCTGTATCCTGCTGTAGAATACTATAGAGATACATCCGTATGCTGGGTACTTTCATTCCCAACCATTTATGGCCACTATTGACAGCCGAGAAACTTTCAACGTCCATCCCACACCGCATACTCGATTTTCGGATTCAAGTTCATCATACCCCATTTTGTTCTACGTGTATGCATACTAGTGAAATTCCCCGCTTGCGCTTGTCTTCCGGGCTACCGCTACTCCAGTGCGGTATTGCAAGCTGTTTAGGTACTTTTTCGGCAAGGAGTGAGGAAAGGAATCGAAAACCTAAGGAATCTCAAAGCAGTAACTAGCTCTCATCATCTCGATAGAGGTCGACCGTAAAGTCTTCAGTACTCGTCTGTGCTTGTACTGGTACAGCATCGGCCCGGTCGAATTGCGGGGCTGCAGAACTTTTCATGTTTCCATAATTCTTCTTTTTCTATGACAACCAGCCTTAGAATCGGCTTGGATATTGGATATTACTGCTTTCTGGTAGGAACGGAGCTGCCAAGTGGGCTCTTTTTTTTTTTTTCTCGCAGTCTCCGCTGTGGGTATTTTTTGCTCTCTTTCTTCCGATACCTTTGTACTCGGTCACTGTACGGTGTACGAAGTACAGAGTACGGTGTATGAATAGCAGTCTTGTCTGAGCGGTGTAAAACGGAACGCTTGTATGTATACAGGTACACCGGGAAAAAGTACTTGTATTACGGTGTGTTTAATGGAATTATGGGATATAGCACTATCGCTAAATCACAAGAGGCTAAGGACGTGTAATTGTGCAGAATTGGTGAATCTATACAGAGCATAACAATAGGTGTATGTACGGGGTATCCGGAGTGCAGTGCATATATATATCTGCCACCTTGCCTATGACAACGTACGTACCAAGGGAACTTGAACAAGAGCAACATTCACTTTCAATGCAATATAACTACTCAGCATGGTCAAAAATGCCAGGGGAATACTGTATAAATGTACAGAGTACTCTGTACCACAGAGTCCTTCAGTAGTGCTAACAGCAAGGAACGCAGAATAGTCCCCCATGTAACTACAAATAAATGCAGGTACGCAGCAAGGGGATGGATAGGAGAAGTTACTGTTCAGTTCCTGATGATCATGAAGAACTGCGAGAGAATAAATGATGATAGTGGTATTGTATGAAATACGGTGAGCTTCTCTTGAAAGTGATGCTATCTCTGTTATATTTTCAGAACCCGTAGGGAGTCACTTCGGACCCTGCACAGAGTATTGTAGTGAAGCGAAGCATATAATTGTGCACTCGATTTGTACTTTGCAATACGAGTCCCAGCCAGGGGCAACGTGGGAGTTTATTGCAGGATCCGGATTATTGATCGATCCCTGTTAATGCCATCCTGCTCAGGAGCTAACGGTGGATGCAGGTCTAGCGACTATTGTTGACGAAGCAACAAAGGAATGACAGCAGAATGATAGTTTTAGTATCCTAGTCCATACAACAGTTGATTCCTTATCTACAGAGCAGCCTGTAATCACTTCTCTGTCGAATGCTGATGCTACCCCTTAACGCCGCGCCGGAATCGTGATGTGCAAATACATACATGGCTCCATCGCGCCCCGGAGGACAACCCGACCCAATCCGCATGCGAGATGCGCCGATTCAATTTCCAAAAATAATGATCCATCGATTCTTATTTCTCGCTGACAGACCGGTTGGTTGGTTGGTTGCCGAGAAAAGAAGGCCTGTCGTTCATACCCGATGGTGTGACAGAAGGTTTAGGATAGACCAAGGAGGACCACTAAATGTGTCTGCGATTGCGAGACATCAATTCAGACTAGCCACTGTTCTACGTGTACGAATATCTGTACTTGTACGGTAACTACGGAATATGAAGGATCGAATATTCCGAACCATAACTTGAGCTTGTTTGAGTTTCATTTTTATCTCGCCCGCCAGTCGGTGATGCAATGATGGGATTCTTTTCCTCGTCCGGACTTTCCTGATGATACGATACCCCGTAGTAGTAGATCCCTTGACCTAATGTTCCATGACCTTTTCCGAAGGTAAGATCAACATACCAGAAAAGTGGCAAACGCGATTTTACTTGCATCAGACTCCGTATTCGGATATTGCTAGGGGTCATGAACGACGAGAATGGAAACGCAAGGAGCCTATCTAGGATATGATACTGCTCCAGGCAGAACAGCAAGAATTTGACGGTCCCCATAAGTCTCAAATCTGGGGCTGACTGACGTCCACGATAACATAACTAGAATAGGCAACATAGCACAATACGAAGGCTATCGCGCTCAGACGCGAATCGATCACGACTACATACAAGTACGACCCGGTAAACAGATGTTTACACCTGTAAAGTACTTGTACCTTGACGATGACCGGGACGCGTCCAAGTCAGATCGCGACCAAAGAGAGTTAAATAGGATCGGTGCCATGGATGACTATTTCATGTACGTTTGACGGGAGAGGGGTTTAATTCAGTTCTTAGCCAGCAATTGGCTTGCTTTGCCGGGACAACCTCGACTATGTAAATTATGGGTGATTGATCAATGAGAGCGGAAAAAGCAAAGGACGGATACTCCGGGTAACTGTTCGATAGATAAGTTGAACAATCCCTGTCAGGTTGTAGTAGGATCAGCCCCTAAAAAAAGGATTAAAGACATGACGCCGAAATGTAAGTTGTGGCCGAGGATTGGCTGCGGAAAAGACATGCGAGGGAGAAAAGAAAAGAGAAAAGTTCAACCATGGCAGGCCATGATTCCTGGCGTCAAGGAAGCAATCATCGACTTTGACCAGGAGCGACCGTGTATGTGTCTGTCGCTGGTCCGGTTAATGGGAACGGCCGGGTACGGACCAGTAAGCGACTAACTTGGTACCCCGTACTCCGGAGGTGACGATAATAATAACAGGCACAACAATAATAGCAGCGATATTAGGGGAAAGGATAACTCGGGTAATGTCCTGGTTATTATGCTACTCCGGTATGGACCAGTTTTGGTCGTGCAACTATGTAATGACTGGAGTTTCTGCCTTCCTTCGTTGTTGCCAGTCAAAATGGACTATCATTGTCATGTGTAGACCACAATCACACTGAAATTGGATGTATGACGGTGATTATAACACCGAGGGAGTTTGTTGCTGAGGTCAAAGAATCAGGGAGAAAGAAGAGAATAATGAAAGAAATGCATTCAATGGCGGCTGCAAAATGACCGGAGATCAGCCCTCTCCACTTGGAAAAGGGCGGCCGCTGGGCTGGCGAGAGGGCTAGGTAACAAAGGAGAGGGCAGTCTAACTCCAATGCATCCAAGGAATTGACCGTCTTCCTTTGCTTGTCCTTTACTGCTGTGGTGAATAGTGAACACTCCATAAACTACTGTAGACTTGTAGAAGGTTGTATACTTGAGGCTAGCCGGGGTATTGACAGTACAATAATACACAAATACATACAGTAAGGGCTAGTATCTACCAATGGGTATCGGCTTACTGTCTAGTCCAGTCACACTGGGCATACTCAACTGTCCAACTGTGCCCTCTGTTCCTGCATGGCGTGGTTGGTGAGCAGGCCCGGAATTGAGTCTATTCTGTTTCACATCCTCCCTTTCCATGATTTTGCTAGAAGACTCCGAATCAGACGGTGTGAAGCAGAACTGGCGGATCCGGTCGATCAACTCGCTGTATCATTCATACACACCTCCAACCGTACTTACATACCATACATACAAGTACCGTACATACATACATACACACGTACATACATACAAACTACTAGTGACTGTAAGCTGCAGCGATCCTCTTTCTCTGTCGAGCCTCTTTAATTCTTCGTTTCTCTCTTCCCTTTTCCTTCTTCCACACCCGCTTGGAGAGAGAGTCAACTCCTCGTCTTTTCTCTCCTCCTTTTCTTCTTCTTTCTTTTCTATTCCCTTTCTCACCTCTCATCTCCCTTTCCTCTTCCATCACCTCCCCGCCAATTCCCTTTCGGAGAGTTCTGAGACTGGTCCTACAGGCAAAGTCGAGATTCTGGTCGATTGAATAGTCGACCTCTCTTCCTCTGCCCTACTGAACCAGTGCTCGAGTCGAGCTTCTTGCTTCGACCTCGTCCTTCGACGTTTGTTAGCTCAAACGCCGAACCTCCCTCCCCCTGAAGTCTTTACCGCCGCCGTCCTTCCCGATTCGTGACCTCGACGGTTCAGATTCCCCTGATTCAGCTTCTGCCGGCTAGAAGAGCGACAGAACGGGGTGGTTTCTATTCTTTCGGACAGTTTCCCAGATTCGAAGACCACCAGTGATCGTTTTCGGTGTACATGATTCGGTTGTGAGTCGGTGAAAGGTGAGGAATAATTTTTTTTCTTTCGTTCCTTTTGTGGTGTATATCGGAAGTGGTGTCGGAGTATATCTCGTCCGCTTTGTGTCTGTTCGATGGTCGAATTGGACGTTAGGATGTCGTCTGTGTGGTCACAATGCTTCGTGCTGCGAGTTTGAGTGTCGTCCGCAATGGCTGGCCACGGCATTTTTCCGGTTCCCGCCGTGCACCTTCGAAACCCCTCTCAAGTCTGGAAGTCCCAAGTTGGAGAAAGGCTGCTGGAATTGCAGTTGCTCATAATGCCATATGTTGGTAAAGAGGAAAGAAATGAAACGTGTCAATTGGAATGCATGTTCCATCGATCTTGGACACCCGGCCAGGTGTACGGAGTACACAATGGGAAGGGAGTCCAGGTGATAATTTCTCTGGATAGCTTGAAAAGAACCACTGGGTCGTATGACTTGGAGAGATGAAAGGGGGTTTGGGACGCTTGACGGGGAATGTACTGGACCGCGGAGCATGCCTCGAAGACCGTCACCACATACCTGAGATATACCAATCTCTACTTACGAGTGTTTCTGTGGTTTCTCGATGTTGCGCCATCTGAAGAATCTTCTTGGCTAACGTCTGGTTTTCTGCTCCTCAGGTCAACGAAGAATTTTTTACATCCCTTTAATGTGGATTTCGCCCGTTGAACACCTTTCCCTATCCCACGACGTCGCTTCAACCGTGCACACGATAACCGTCACCATATAAGAGAGAAGAGTGAGAGTGAGAAAGACGCTGCTCCGCGAGCTGTACGTGGTGACCTTTGTTTTCCTTGCCCATTGCTCCTCCCCTGACGATCTCCCTACCCCCTTCATAGGGTATCCTGTTCCACATTCCGGAGTACACAAAAGGCCGCAATTCTTCAAGTGCCAGTTCCTAGGGGTAAAGACGTTGACTCGTCCTTTGCCTTGTGGTCTGGTATCCAGTCTCCAGTTTGACAGGCCATTCCTCTGTCTCCATTCAGCCTAGATGCCAGACTCGCCGTCACGGTAAGGGTTGCACAAGTGCCCTCTGCCCGAAGGCCTTTATCTGGGTTAGTACTCGTCGTTTTCCTCTTCAAGGAGGGCTTCTCCCTTTCACCCTCATATCAAACCTGTTTGTTTTATGCCTTCCTTCACACTCGTTTAAAGTCTTTCCTTATTGCACTTTACACTTTGTCTGCCTTAACATCTTAATTCGTTCATTGCTGTGCAAAATTCTCTCCTTTTCTTTTATTACGCCTAATACTCTAATCATTTAATCTATTTTAATACTCGGTTACTAATACGGTGGTCACAGCTCTGGCGACAGGTTTTCAGGTCCGGTTAACTGGCCTTCTTTTTCCGCCTTGCTATTTCACAGTATTCAGACTATCGTCTCTACTGACCATTCTTTAATACGCCCAACTAATTCCGTTCATTATTCTTACACCTAATTTTCGACGACTGTCATTCTCTTAATTCCGTCGTTACCTGATAGACACGGCTCTTCGTCAGGTTCCGCTCATTCTCTAATACCCTGCACATCTAATTGTTATTCAACT
Organism: Aspergillus intermedius; assembly: GCA_039880815.1. Taxonomy (NCBI): domain Eukaryota; kingdom Fungi; phylum Ascomycota; class Eurotiomycetes; order Eurotiales; family Aspergillaceae; genus Aspergillus; species Aspergillus intermedius. The sequence continues at coordinate 139,895 of JBDODA010000011.1, read as the reverse complement.
TGAATACTCTATTCCTCTCCTATTCGACACTATGGCTTTCCATCGCCCTGCATCCAGCTACCAGCCTTGCGATACCTTCTTCGTGGAGACATACGATGACTTCCGTGTACCCCGGATGGACCCCAAGGAACATGCCAGGCTCATTGCCCGTGAACGTCAATATGCCATTGCGGATGAACTGTCCAAGGTGACCAGCGATGAATTGCGTGAGGACATCGTGTCTCACATGTTGGATATGGAAGTGAGTCGTCCCGTGCACCGTGTGTAACTCCTGGGTCAAGGAAAAAGGGGCTGACCGCTGGAATCGTACTTTTTACAGGCTTCTACCCTTCCGGACGTGGAATCGATCGATATTCAAACCGAGATCCAATGGTTCATGCGTCCCTACCTTTTGGACTTCCTGATCGAAGCACACACTGCCTTCCAGCTTCTTCCTACAACGCTGTTCCTCACCATCAACCTTCTGGACCGATACTGCTCCAAGCGTGTGGTGTACAAGAGACATTACCAGCTCGTTGGATGCGCAGCCCTCCTCATCGCCGCCAAGTATGGCGACAAGAAGGATCGTGTGCCTACCATCAAGGAGCTGAAGTCGATGTGCTGCTCGCTGTACGATGACGACATGTTCATCCAAATGGAATGGCACGTGCTCCAGACCTTGGGTTGGACCATTGGACACCCGACCGTGGACAGCTTTCTTCAGGTCGCCGTCATGGACTCCCCTTACGAACCCGAGGTTGAGCACTTGGCTCTCTACATCCTGGAAATTGCCTTGTTTCACCGCGAGTTCGTTTCCAAGCCTCCGTCGGACCTTGCCCGTGCATCATTGGCTCTCTCCCGCTGCATCCTTAACCGCCCTCAGCCTCGTCACACCGAGTGGGCTGCTCAATACGATTCGATGACCCTGGTTGGCTTGTCGCAACAGCTTCACCAGCCGTCTCAGGTCCTGGCTCGGAAGTACTCGTCGGCTCACTACTCTCGGGTTTCGAAGCTCCTCGAGCAGTTCCTGGCCCGCCAGGCTTCCATTGCCAGCTACACCCCGCCGTCTCCCCCGTCGGAAGTCGCTGCCGAATCAAAGCCGTACAACGGAGAGATTGGCCTGGCCACTCCACAAAAGAACAATCACCTTTCCGACATGGCAGGCTACCTTACGCCACCTATCACTCCCGAGAACGAGGCGTTTGCCCATGCTGGAAACTCTCACTTCGTCAAGGGAGCCATGTGCGCCTCGCCGACTCCGCCGCCTACCATGCAGTACGTGACTTCCCAGCCTTATCATCAAGCCGAGGCCACGTATGTCCAACAATTCCAGCCGCAGCCTCAGATCGCCTTCCAGACGGGCTTCTAAACTCGGGTGTTGCGATGACGGAGTGGGAGTTGAGAATCCTTGCCCGATCAGCTGGACCGATGGAGGTTCTCACCTTATGCGATCCGAGTCTTCGTGTCTCCCGTCTATCCTTGAAACATACACTTCTTTTCCTGTTCATCACGGTCTCCGGACTCGAGTGAGTTGAGCATGGGCCGTTTCTTTTCGTTTATGTGTTTTAAAACTGCATACCCATTTTATTCGCTGTTTTCATTTCGCAGATCATCATCTACTTGGGTGTTGTTTCCAAGAAGCATTTATTCTCATATCTAGCATTTGCAGCGCGAGCCGTTCGAGTTATAAATTGCATATTCTTTGTCATATTTTTCTGCATTTTCCCCATTTTGAGTTCCTTTTTTTTTTTTTTTTTTGCAAAGCACCCTAGTTGGTGATGGTGAGATCGTGTGTTTGGCATACGTTAATAGGGATCACTATTTTGTTGCCCTCGAAATATTGTTTTTCATATCCCCCTTTCCTTTGTTCGACGCCCCCTTTTACCCTACCTCGTCATCCCCTTCCTTCCCCTTCCCCGTCCACTTCGCCTGTTCTACCAAAACAACATGTTAATATGGTTCGGAACCGTCTTCTCGCGGGCCTCGAAGCTCGCCCAGGAGACGCTCCGTACCTAAAAAAATTAATAAAAAAAAAACACAGAAAGAAACAACGGATACACCACCCAAAAAAATAAGGAAAACGGTTCTAAAAACTCTTTTCTTTTTTCCTTTATCACGGGATAGGTGGAGGTTTCAGATTGCTATACCCATGTGTTTTCATCAACCTCTTTGTACAGATTAAAATTCGAGAGTTACAGATAGCTGTTGTGCCTATCTGGAGAAGTTAGAAATATACTCTTATGGGCTTCTCATTTTCTTCCTATTTTGATTGTCTTAGGGGATTTTGGAATGCTAATTCTTGTGTAGACTGCTTGCTGCAGGCGCGGTATTTGATGAGAGTGAGACAAGTAATTTCAAGTATACACGTACCTTCAATACTTCTCAACAATGTAAGAATCTCAGAAGCTTGCTTTGGCGTTATTCAGGGCATGGTGCCCGGTCTATCTAGGGCCGAGATAGTATTATCTCATACTTGTTCCGTCCACATAGATTGCACATATGTGCCCCTCATTAAAGGACCACGTACTTACTTGCTCCTCTTACTGCGATTGCTGACCTAGAAAGAGTGTACTCTACAATCTACGGGGTGCTTATCGAACCGCGAGAATGCAACTCCTGAATACCAAGCGATAGCCGCGAAAACTGCCAACACCAACCGATGATTCCTCTTTCAACGATGCTATTACTCCCATCCACGTGCAGCAGGACGAGTTTGACAACCATTATGGAGTGGCGCGAAGATAGATCCTACGCCCTGTGTCAAGTACAGTGCACGGAGTGGATGAATACTATATGCTATACATTGCAATGCACCACAAGGTGAAGGCAAATCAGACTGACAAGAGAAAACAGATTCGACCGGTCCAGGATCCATTATGAAGAGGAAATTAAGCAGTCGAAGGCCGATCTTCAAGCAGATTTAGTTGAGTTTTTGGCAGATCCAGCTTCCTACTCATATGAACAAAATGCCGTCGGGAGCCGTGTACGCACGAGCTATTCAACGTCGCTCCCTTGAAAGTATCGAGTGACCTCGTTAATAGATAAACGGGGTAGAATCCCACCAACCGAACCCCTAGGCCTAGACCCAATAGTCTACGACCAAATCTTCAGATTAAACCGCTTTCTCCAGAACGAGACGAGTTCATTCCAGCCGCGAACCACTGGGGAGACTACGCAAAGTACATGGGAAAAAAAAAATACTAATTGGCCCAGCCCAGGGAATTGAAGTTTGGGGACGTTCTACACTCCAGATCATAAGGCAATCCAGTACTTTTACAGGTGAACTAATAACCATGGATGGAATACCTTGGTACACATCACCAGATGCCACTTCTGTGACCATCGCCAAGCCCATATACGAGAATATCATCAGGTCGTCCGCAAAGTGAATCATCCAATCAGGCCGACAGTCCACAGACATCCAATTTGGCTGCCGATTTGCAGGCGCCATCCAATCCATTCAACGTCCCAACCGGCCATCAGCCTAGAGGAACCGCAGCCTGCCATCCCGGAGAAAGAACTGCGTCCTGCCGTCAGACCTTAGTCGGCCTTTCTCTTTCCATTCCCAACATAGGGCACTCTCTAACTTGTAGAATACATCGAGTGGGAGGGCGTTCTTTCGCTTAGGATATTATTATGGATATCAGCTATAATAGATGTATCTTATCAGGTACACAAACCAGTATGTCTATTCATACTCAGATACAAACACCAAACCTAACAAGCACAGAACGTTACTCTATGTACTAGTACAATATCCAGAGAGTGAAAACCGCTGCACATGACTTGTTCGCACTCGGCACTATCAACGCTCTAGGTGTGAATACTGATTCGAGATGAAAAGCTTCGACGCTTGGAATACATACGTTCGCCGTTCTCAAACATGCTGAATACTGCTTTTAGAAAAACGAATCGCCACCCAATAAGACGCATCACTGGCTAGATCTAAGCCCTGATGTCGTCCCTTGCTTGAAATTACTTGGTTCTACTTTTGCCTGAACAAATTGTCATCCTCGGTAACACCGGCTCAACTTATCCCAAAGTATCCAGAGACTCAGAAAGAATCCTTCCAGCGTCGGATACAGGTTCTGCGCGAAGCTGCTGCTTTCATCAGTGGCTTTCACTTTTCTCCTGGGCATTTTATTCTCTTGTAAACGCATATTTGACAATATTCTGAGAACAAATTTGAACCCGTCGAGGGAGGAACTGATCGAACAGATCCATCTCGTACTTGGCTGGCCTGTTCTTGTGATTGGACGGTCAGTATTTCTTAATAAAATCACAACTTCAGCTATTACGACTGAGTCGTGGAGGTGGTCAGCGCATGCTCTTCGCGATGCTATGCTGTGTTGTGTTGTGTAGTGATCACGGTATCAGTGGTGCTAGGCATTCAAGCTATTGCAGGAAAGAAAGCCTTGATACATGCCACTATCGCACGGAAACATAGTAGTATCTTGTTATCTCATTGATATTATTGATGGATGGATGGATGGATGGATCTGCCTTACCAGGTGCCTGAACCGGTATGTTGAGTTCACTTCACTCACACTTTACTCTGGTATGAACACCAAGCTTGACTAGCGAGCACAGTCAAAGGTACCCGCTATATAACAACCAGATTGAAAGACTCCGACGAAATTCGTTCTCATCTGCGCGTGGGTTACTGGCGCTTGGTTCGAAAGGACGTAAAAGACCTCCTACAGAGTACCGTTCAACCCTCTACATCTGGATACCAATTTGATACAGGACCAGCCGAAAACCAAGAGTACGAATTATGATGATTGCCGACGTTGGATGGCATCAGCCATGATGTTCTGAATGCTGAATCGCTGCTACGCGAACGACGATCACCAATTTGAGCGAGCTTCCTCTGATGCGTGTGTTAGTACTGCTTGATGGAATGGAACAACCAGACAGCGAATTCTACTCAGTACAAGTAAAGTAGGTAGACATCAGTTCTATATATGTGTATGTCATGAATCATTATTAACAATGCCACCGAGGGCAAAAGCTTTGCTCGTAAATATAATCCGAATCGGGCTTACGCCCGCAAGAAAGACCAAACCAAATGGATCATATCCGACCAAGAAGAAAAGAAGATATAGAAAAACAAAAAAAAAAAAAAAAAAACCCCAAAACTATATATCAAAGAATAGAATACAAAGAATGTAAGATCAAGTCATGTTATTCATTCATTTCATGGTCCAGGGGTACGACCACCACCGGCACAAAACTCGATGATCAGTCGTTCAAGATCTGTTAGTTTATACGGTTTGGTCATATACCCTTTCATCCCGACCTTGGATGCACGGCTGAGTGCTTCGTCTGTCACGTCTGCGCTGACGGCTAAGACGGTGGGGGACGGCGGGAGTTGAACTCCTGATGTATTATTAGGCAACGGATTCAAGTTCGAGGAAACGCCCGGATTGCGTCGAGAATCTGGAGGGATCTGCCCGTGGTACCCGTCTATTAATTGCAGAATTTTAGACGTCGCCTCGTAGCCGTCCATTTCTGGCATCCAGAGATCCATCAAAATAATGTCGACCGGCTTCAGGTTCTTCTGATGATTACGTTTTTCCGGGATAGGAAATTCTCCCGGGCTCTCGGGGGTCATTGTCGGTCCGGCAGGTGGCATAAGGGTTGCACGGTGCGAGGTGAGGGTTTCTTGCATGACCCGCACAGCTTCCTTGCCGTTGCAGGCTTCGTAGACTTCGCGGTAGCCGAGTTTCTTCAGCATGTTCACGAGGACTCGTCGGTTAATTTGGTTGTCTTCGGCGACTAGGAAGGTGAGGGGATGTTTCTGTCCTAAAGTGCTGTCGTATGCGTCGCCGTTGATCGACCGGTTGGGTTTGGGGGCTGGTGAGTGCGATGATGACGGTTCCTCCGTCAGACTGGGAGACGGTTGCTGGATGGGTTGACTGGAAATTCGATTGCAAGGAGATAGGAAAGAAGAAGAAGAGCTGGTGCTTCCGCTGCTCAGACGCGACGGATCGATAAGCTGTGGCGGTGTCATGATCTTATCCGGAGTCATCAATCCTTTGCAAGCTTCTTGGTTGACAGGTACTCTGATCTCGAACACAGACCCATGATCAGGGCCAGCAGTACAAGACCGGACACAGACGAGATCACCACCCATCTTTCGGGCGAGACCTTTTGCTACGAGAAGTCCCAGGCCTAAGCCATCCTTACTGCGGGTGATCGAGGCGTCTTCCCGAGCAAACGGTTTGAACAGTTTAGGCAAGAAAGCTTCCGGGATTCCCGGACCGGTGTCTTGCACAGTGATCCGTACATCGTTGGGTTTGCGGCCGATGGATGCGGAAACGGTAATGGTACCGGTGTTGGTGAACTTGACGGCGTTCAGAAAGACACACGATATCAGCTTGGCCAGGTCTCGATCGTCGACGAGCAGCGTGTCTGGCAGCGCCGAATCCACTGACCAATTGATGACTTTGGGAACAACTTCTCCGTTGCAAGACCGGGAACGGATTTCGATTTTCTCTCCCAGTTCGGTAGCGTGACTCGAAGCAAATTCGGGTCGACCGCCGACATGGAGGGATTCGTTGATGACCAGACGAAGCAAATCGCGAAGTTTGGTATATCTGATTGCGGGGCCCTTCAGATTGACATTAATGCCTTCAAGAAGAAGGTGCGGTGCCGACCGTCGAGCTGCCAACGACGGACGCGGGTCCACCATCTTGGCCATGACGGCTTCGATCTGGCGCGCCGGCGTCGCGTGGACAATCTTGTCGCTCTCGTGCACCGCATTCTTCACCTCTTCGCTTCGCGGGGACAATCCCTTTCGAGACCCCATCCGAACGATCTTTTGTTTCGGCGGTTGCATTCCATGATATTCTGGCGGGTTACTGCGTCGTCGTTTGTAGGGGTTCACTGTGATATTGTTCCCCTCAATGAAGATATTGGGGCGCCCACAATCGTATGGGGCGACTGGTGATTGCGTCGGAGCACCGCTGAAGAACTCGTTGTCCCGCTCGACCTGTGGCGTCTGGGGCACCTGCATGTTGAGGTCGTACGCATGGACCACGTTGTCTGCCGCCTCTACCGCCCGGCGAGCACTGTCCTGGACCATCTCAATACTTTCTTTCAAGGATCGAAAGACGGAACTTGTCCCCATCGAATGTTTGCCTTCGAGAGCCTCCCGCACGGTCGCGTGCATGACATCCAACATGCCAACTACCCCCTGCATCGGAGTCCGCAGTTCGTGGGAGAGGCTTCGTGCGTATGGTTTGAGCGGTTGTGCGGAAAAGTCGGTCGATCCGTGGAGAAGAGTGGTATGCAAATCGTCTATGGTCTGTTGCGCCGCAGCGATGGGTTTGGGCTCTTTCTGGGGCGCTTTTCCGCCGTGGGCGTCGCGAATTCGCTGAACCACCAGGCCTTCTAGAGAGTTCAGAACCATCTCCAGGAACGGCCAGGACAGACTGCGTTTCCGCAGACCAGACTCGGACCACATCAGACCCAGGTGAGCCAAGCATTTCCGGTCCGAGAAAAGCGGAACAGCCAAGTATCCCTCCGCGGTAAAAGGTAGTCTGTCTAAGCCAAAGGACACGAAAGAGGGTAGGTTGTCGGGAATCAGACACGGTTTCTCGTGGTCCATATGAGACAATGGATTGCCGCAAGCCAGATAACGGTCTCGGTGCATGCCAACAGTATGGTAGCCATCGTTGTAGTAGAACGCGAAGCCGAACAGACTGGGTCGCTTCCCACCAACACCACTGGTGGGCTCACTCTCGAGGACTCTCCGGGCTACGAAACCGTATTGCGCGCCGCAAATGGAGGTGAGGGATTCCATGAGACGAGTCCAAAAGGCTTCCGCGTCCAACTGCCGTAGTTCCTGTTTCAGATTCGCCAGGCATTCCGTCGCGGTAATCTGTGCTTGTTCGAAATAGCTTCTGTTCGGGTGTTGGTCCAGGGTGGAGGAATCGGTTCGGAAGGTAGAGGTCGATTCGGATAGACATTCTGATTTGCACGGGAGACACGACATGCTGCGACTGGATCGGAATGAATTCGACCATTCCGGCTCGAGGGAGTCGGACATGGTGTGACTATGGAAAGGGCGGATGTTGGGTCGGAAAGAAAGGGAATGGGTTAGATCAAGGTATAAGCGGGCGCCAAGTGACGACAGTGTTTTTGCGAGAGATCAACAGTTCACGAAACGGGCCTCTGGACAAAACACAGAGCATGGCTTCCCTTTCGAGACAGACTGAAGATGAAGTCACGGTGAGTCCGTTAGCGATCGAAGGATCAACGCAGACGGAGGAGGTGAAAGTCGGCCATTATCCGTGTAGTTGGGTCGATTGGTCGAGGACATACAGCAGATCCAAGGATAGGATCGAGGGGTTTGGTGGCTCTGGAAAGCTAGAACATGGGACGGTTTATTATGGGTGGCGGTTCTGTGGTTCTGTTCCTGAGCCGATTTTTGTTCACAGCCTCGCGGGTCACGAATTCAGATAAAAAGACGAAAAGGATAGAAATATTCCCAAAAAGAAAGAAAAAAGAAAAGATATCACAATAAACGCTTGAAAAGATTAAAAGAATAGTACTCTGAATAGAAAAAATCCCTGGAAAAGTAAACAAGTCGACTGCTTCCACGAGGGGCTCTGGGGTCGATCGGGGGAAAGGCCCAGGGAGGAGAGAAGCAGCCGGAAGAAGAGATAAGAGACGAAGAGTAAAAGAAGATTATGGTAGAAGAAGGAAAGGAAAATGGATAGATAGAAGGAGAAGGAGGAGATGGAGGAGAGGATGAGACAAAAAGAGGTGAGAAGAGAGAAAGAGGAAAAAAGGAAATTGAGACGGAGGGGCCTCAAGATTCTCAACCCGGGCCAGTTGGCAGATCCCCCAAGGTCTAGACTGCCGCACGGTTTACAAGCAGAACATCATCAGAACGGGGCGTTATTTACAAGCATACGGTTCCGGAATACAAACACTATCTGATTCAGCGTATTTGTTAACATTTTTGTTCACATCCAGTTTTTGTTGCTACCGCCAGCACTGCAAGGCATGCCGAATCAGACTCGATTCTAGACCAGTCGCCGCACAGGGCAGTCGGTGATCTGTTTCACCGCGGAGGACACTTGCCTGAGAGAATACACTCCCAAACATCCAAGAATGTATTCCGAATGAAGAATTCACTTCTTAGTCTTAGGACTAGCAGAATATTAACAGCCTGAAACTGGCAAGTCAACACCCAAACCGCCCGGTACATGGACGACTACCCACGCTATTAGGGGCTTCAGGTCCAGTATCTGGGCTCAAAATCTGAGGCTCAGCGTGGGGCTGATGATAACCTGTTTCTAAGCCTGGTTCGTGCTGGACAGACTAGGTTCAATACGGTCCTTGAGACTTTGAGAACAAAGCTCTGGCACGAGCACGCCTGTTGCTCTTTTGTCGCGGAGGAGAATCATTGATACCATCCAGCTATTGTCATGCGATACAGGGCAAGTTAAAAGCGAATGCAATGCCATATGCTCCTCCGCAAATCACCTCGCACATGTTTGTGACGCCGTGAAGGTTCCGATTGCAACGGCCAATGCCATGCAGAGGAGACCACGCTGTTCCATGTTCCATTCCTCGTGGGAGGAGTCCCAACCCAGAGCAATCACAATTGTTGCATGGGGGGGGGGGGGGGTGCTGTGTTGTCGACAAATGAGAGCCCGAGAACAACAATTGCGCTTTGGGTAGATACGGTGGAGGCTGCTCGGATGGGTATGAGGCCGTCGCTTCCAAGCACGATCCCCTATATTGTGTGTATAATCATATGCACAGGGGCCCGCGAAACCCTGATTAATACTGCCCGGCTCCAGCGAAGTTTCGTAACTGTCACCTGGTGGCGACATAACTGGAACCAACAAGCGCTACACTCTGGGTTTCAGCCCGTCAGCCAATACAGATCACGGGAACCAATCGAGTTTGTGAGGCATTAGGGTCGAAGCGCAATCGGTGGAGCCTTGTAGCCTGCCATGATGAATTCAGTTGCATGAAACTTTTGGTCAGTTATTCCGCTCAGGGTCGGTACTATCAATATACCGTCTTGTGTTGTGCTGAACATGTTCTTTTAATCGCCGTGTAGGGCTCAACCATCTCAAGTTTCCTGCACGACGCAAGTTTTAAACGGAGGAGATTCCTTTTGCTCTCATTCGGGTCCTCGCATGTAGATTCTCTTTAATTTCAAATTTCCGTTTGCTTTGGAGTTGTTTCGGCGCACTGGTCAGTTCTTTCATGCGCATTGCTGCACTTCATTCAGCTGCAGCGGTATTGTCTCTTTTCATCGCCAATAATTTACGAGTTACTGGATATAACCATGTTTCAAATCAAGCTCGGGAGATATTTGGGTCGCTAAGCGTAGTGGGCGAGGAAAGGAGTTCAAATATCTGCTTATCCAGTTAGCAGAGATAATTATTTAACATCATGGTAGTCTTTCGCATGCACAACCACACTGATGCAGCACGCATCGGCGAACGTCTTCAAGACACTGATCAGGAGAAATGAAGCTTCTTTATCTACCGCACCTCTACTATCATATCCTGCAAGGTGGAACCAATTCATGGACAGACCTAAGGAATTTGCCCGCCGCAAGCTCCTCAATTCACATCTCAACCCTGAAAGCAATGGCGCTGTGAAGATCAATGACCTAGAATGGAATGTCCAAGAGGCCCTGGCTATGGAAGGATGCTATCTAGATGAAGTTAGGAAGTTAGTAACGAGAGGCCCCACTGAGGTGAAAGAGCTTAATACGTATTGACAATGATAGATGCCACTGAGACTTGATACAGTCGCTCTATGTCGCCTATGTCCCCAGCCCTGTCCGTTGAAGACATCCTATATTCAATTCTTTGATAAAGAGTCTGTTTATTCTGTCCTGGCAGGTCCAGCTCTAGACAAGTGCAGGCCAAGGATTCCCGCAACCCAACGGCGTATATCATTGTCATAGTTACGAAGTGGTGGGATTACCAAGAAGAGAGAAAAAGTGGTGGTTCACGACCTGTTAGCCATGATGATGATGAAGAGGAGTATGAATCTTATCCCCCAATTAATGGCTGTCGGACGAACGAGGTTGACTGGACAAAGGTCTCTGTTCATCAACTTACCAAGAGTGTAGTCTTCTTCATGGTGATCTATGGCATGTTGCTTATAAACGACCACCGAAGATCTCAGTTACTATATAGGAAAATGCTGTATATGACTAGAGAATGATTGACCGAAATCGGATACAGTAGTATACAACGTAGTAGGTTTAAGCGCATGAAGGCCGAGGATGGTCATCTCGAACCACTTTGTTTCTAGAACGAAGTGGATTTTGAGAACGCTCATGATGTTTAAATGCAACTCCTGTCAGCCATTTCGCCTTGGTTTTAATGTAATGAAGAACAAAGAAGATTCACAAAGCCGCCACATGCATCAGTAATCATTAAACGTGTCTGTACATCAACGCTATCATTTCTTCCCAGGCAACTTGAGCCACTTGGGCAGAGTTCCCGGTTTGCGCGAAGGTTTCTCATCCTGGCGCTGCTCTGTGCCTCCCACTCGCGAACCACCAGCGGGCTCATCCGATACAGCTGCTGGTTGTTCCACTTTGAGTTGCTGTGCCTGGCCTTGAAGCTCTGGCTTCAGGAGACTGGTTTTGCTCCCCCGCACAGCCGAAGAGACATTGGGGTCCCAGGAAAAGCTCACAAGGACTCGTCCAACCATATTGAGGTTTTTGATTAATAAAAAGCGTTCCGAGTCGGGGACCACGTTCTGTAGCTTCTTTCCTGCACCAGGACCTATTCCTCCAGCAGTGAGAAAAACTGCGAGAAGAAATTTCTCCCGCACAAATGGCTCTGCCAAACAGCTTCTCACAAAATCGTAAAGGGACTTTCCAGTATCTGATTGTCCAAACTTGGCCACCACCTGGCTCTGGTCGGGAAGCCGAACTTTCACGTCGACTTCCTTTACCGAGGCTAGCCTTTCTGCCTCTGCTGATTCCTTTGCGGCGATTTCTGCATCTGTTGGTAGACGTTGCGGTCGTGAAGTCTCGTTAAGACGGCGCTGGTGGGCTTGTGCGTGCTCAACCGATGGGATGTAGTCATTGTCATTGTAGGCGAATTGAGCGGACTGGGGCGTGCTACTGGTGGGAGGAGAGAAGACTGTTATGGGACGAGAGACTGACGTTGCATCTGCAGCCGGCTCGGTAGAAGCAGCGGCGGGTGGTGGTGCGATGTGAGATGGTTGTTCGGAGGTGGCGGGAGAAGGTTGGGGAGGTTCACCGCTCGTTTCGATGCTTGTCGGCTGCTCATCGGATGTCGCCTGGTCGTGTGCAGATTGCTCTTGTGTTGCTGCCGTTGTCGTTGCGGCCATGTCGTCTTCAACCGCTTTGAAGTAATCCTGGATCTTGACCATAGCCACCTCCAGAGGCTCCTCTGTCCGCCGGAAACTCAATCTTAACAAAACATTCCCACTATTGAACCCCAGCTGCGCCAGTGACTTTTGAAGATCCGTAAATGTCGACATCTCTCGTCCCAGGACCTGCAACACGGGGATCTCGTAAAACAACCTTCCTGCGCCGGTGCTGCCATTATCTGTTGAGGGGACTCCACGAGCTGTGAGATTTCGAGTCGACCCTCCTCCCGCAACACCTGCTTCGAACTTCCGCAAGATATGCCATAACGTCGTAGAGCTGGGGAATCTATCCAAGAGACGGCCGCTGGGAACTCCGCGTGATTCTGACTCGGGTAGTTGTATAGCGACCGTGACGACGGATGGCGATCGAGACTGCTGTACGAGCTCAAGTTTGGCACCGGATGTGAGCCCTGTGAGACGGAAGGCAAGCGAGAGGTCCAACTGTTTACTCTTATGTCTTTTATCGTCGGTTAGTATACTTTCTTCTCTAACCAAGCTCTCAGAGCACTCACTTTAGGCCACATTGGCTGGGGTCCGCACCCAGTTTGGCACATGCTTCTTGCAGGACATCAGTCAAATATTTGCCAGGAGTTGTTTTGATGGTAGCTCTTCGAGCAGTCGAGTCTATAACTACGACGTGAGAGCTCATGGCGATTTGCGGGGCAGGTTAGGAAGCAGGAAGGGATATATGAGTGCCTGTCTGTCTGCCTCTTTTCAATCAGATATGCGATGGTGTTAAGCAAAGAATAATTATAGAAACTCTCAGAAATAAAAAGATGTAGAAATACTGATGCTGGGGAAGGGAGAAGAAGAGCAACGAGAAGTGACTGGCAGTAGCGTCATCGCTGGCTGCGGCTCTGCCCGCGCGTAGAGAGCTTCGATTGCTGGAGCGGGAAGCATCACCACCACCACAACCTTCTCTTCAACCTCCATCACCTTTCCTGTTGTCACGCCATCCACGTATTTTTCGCGGTCCGGAGCTGCCATTCTGCTCTGAGATTCCTCTTGCAAGCTACTTGTTCGTTGATTTCGACTCAAATTCGCCATGGTATGTCGTATCCAGCTACCTTGACTGCTCAAAGCAATCACACCGATTCAAGCTGACGAGTTCCATTTCCATCATTACAGAGCAATCCTTTCAGTATCAGTATGCTGCCCGCTCGATTCAATATTCTCCCCCTTCTTTTCCAGCTGTCGGATTACTGATACGATCACTTGTTGACAGATGGCGGTGCCTGCGTGGCCATGGTGGGCAAGGACTGCGTCGCTATTGCCTGCGATCTCCGTCTCGGTATGCAGTCGTTGACTGTGTCGAATAACTTCCCTAAGATCTTTAACTATGCACCTTCGACCTTCCTCGGGTTGACCGGCCTGGCCACCGATGTCAACACCGTCTCAGATCTGTTCCGCTACAAGGTCAACATGTACCGACTCCGGGAGGAACGCAACATTGCACCACAGACGTTTGCCAACCTAGTCAGTTCGTCGTTGTACGAGAGACGTTTCGGTCCTTTCTTCGTCAGTCCTGTGGTGGCCGGAATCAACGAGACAACAAATCAGCCATTTATCTGCGGGTTCGACAGTATTGGCTGTATCGACTTCGCCAAGGACTTTATTGTTAGTGGGACGGCCAGTGATCAGCTGTTCGGTACCTGTGAAGGTCTATGGGAGCCAGGATTGGTGAGTTCTCCTTTTGACTTGAATCCGTGTTCGTCGATTATCTAACGTATCCGCGAAATAGAGTCCCGATGATCTATTCGAAACGATTTCGCAAGCCCTCCTCAGTGCCGTTGACAGAGACGCCCTTTCGGGTTGGGGTGCTCAGGTGTACATCATAGAGAAGGACAAGGTGACCAAGCGACTCCTTAAGGGACGACAGGACTAGATGCATATGTTGTGTTGCGGGTTTCTTTTAACGAGTTTTCTGTGTTCATTTAATCTCATATTACACAATTGCAAGCAGCTAATGGCGTCTGAGGTCTGGATGTTCCATGATCCATACTGTTGACAGAACATGAATAAACGAAAGATGAATGCAAGCAGTCCCTTGAGGAATATATCTCAGGTTTATGTTTAAAGCCGTGGTAATAGGCGTGGGTACGAGATATGCACGAAGCTGAGTCTCCAATGGCTAAAACCACGCAGACCAAATCATGGGACTAGCAATCTTCGGCGGCCCTTGATAGACAATAGATCACTAGTGAAAAAAAAATCATACAATCTGGAGTAAGACAACGAACAGTCAGTTTCGTCCAACTCATATATGCATTCGCCAGCCATTAATCGGCAAATAACCTTGATCATCAGGGTCAAATTCCATATCTCTACGCCCTCCGGCAGTGGACCACGGATGATTTCCCCAACCTGGCGATCCCACCATTGTATATCATGATGATGATATAGGCTTTGAGTTTATCACTATCTTCAGACCCCAATCACCTGGTACCCCCTGAAAAACAGAATCAACAGAATCATTGTCAGCGTATACCGGATGTCCTGGACGGGTGATCCGGGGAAATAATCGCCTTCAAGAGAGAACATGAGGTCTCGGTGTCATCTGCCATCATCATCATCATCATCATCATCATCATCATCATCATCATTGTCAATCAACAACCCCGTTCTTCGTCATAAACCATGAATGGAACCACTGCATATCGTACAAGCTCATCCATCTCACACTCCCCAAACGTAGGATCCTCTTGAACAATCCATTCCAATCCACCAATAATCGCCGCACCATTGCCCACCTTGTTGTTATACGAGTTCAGGAGCTGATCGCGGGCGGTTTCTTTGAGCCGCTCCATGAACTGATCCCATCGTTCCTGGTTATCGTAGTAGCACGTTCGGTAGATGATAAATTCCCATTTCTTTTCGCGGTTGCGCCGGCGAAGGACCATCGTGGTGATTGCTATGTAGTTCTGCTGTTTGGTACGGTGGGAACGGAGGTGTCGTCCTGGATGTTGACTTTATTTGCGTCTTTTACGGTCACGAAGCGAGCCGATCGGCAAGATACAACTACGAATATGAATTAAAGGTAGAGACGGGGTCCATAGGAAATATTGGGCACCTAGAGCCAGTGTCCGAAGGTAAGGGAAACACTGAGCCAAGGATATCGCGAAGACCAAAGTAGAACAAATAGAGAAAAGGTATCAATTCGATCCAAAGTCACGGCGTCAACAGCCGCGACCCCAGAAAAATAACTGAATGGGAAAACTAGTTCATTAAAACTTTTTTTCATTTCATAGGAAGAATGAACATCGAACTCCCATTCTCAACCACGCCATGCCATTTGCCATTACAGCAAGCAACCCAATTCCTCACTTAAAAATTTTCGTTATCTCGTTCCGTTCCCGGGAAGAAATTCGATTTCTATTTGTCGGGGAAATAAACAACACGGATGGGAAATAATAAAGGACATCGAGTAAAGGGATCAAGATAGCGGAAATTTTTAGTGACCACCAACACGGCGGGCCTCGGCAATGACGGTCTGCATGTCCTCAACCTTTCTCTTGCCACGGGTGAAGGTACCGAGCTGTAAAGAAGTGTTAGCAATGATCGTTGCCACCCATAAGGGGGCTTGGTTGATTTGGTTTGGTTGTCCTGCTGCTTGCTCGAGGTCGGTATCCGGTTCTCTACCGCGTTGTCAGGGGTCGTAGATACCGTTGTCGAACGGGTGTCATCTCCATCACGTACAGTCGAGATATAGAAGATTGTACGGCTATCAAGTCGTATAAAACGTATCCATCGTCGAAGAGGCCGAAAATTCCGTCGAACATATTCCTCCGAGAAAAACCAACCCGACCGAGCGAGCAACAGGACAAGAACCCCCGATTCATCCAAGCCACTGGAACCAAAACGTACCCTCTTCTTAGCGAGCTTACGAGCGCGCTTGTCCTGAGTGTTTCTCAGGAGTTCGATGATACGGCGCTCATAGGGGGCAAGACCAACAACCTCGCGGGTGATCTCGCGGACGAAGGCAGTGCGGCGGGAAGACTGGCCCTTGGTGCGGCTGATCTTGGTCTTAGGGGTGTTGAGGGGGGTGGTTTTCTGTAGAGATCCAGGTCAGTCAAGCGTTTCGGGGATTTTTTGGTTTTCAAATTCAGAGGATTTCAAGCTTTATCCTGCCAATTCGAGTCGGAGAAATTAGGTTGTTCGCGATGATCCCTTCACATAGCAAGAACCACCTCTTCCTCTCCAGTTATTCCACTCCAAGTATATCCCTCCATCGCAAACAGAACCAAATTCCTCCGAACTCGACTTGGCCATGGATGCCGCGCAAAAATCCACCAACACAGAACAGTATAAAAAACGACACAACGGGGAGAATAAACGTACGTGGCCCTTGTTGAGACCGACCACGATTCCGGAACGTTCCTGCGCCATCACGACGGTTGATGACTTGGGGTTGGCGACGACGGTGGTTGCTGAAGGGAGTTGTCGAAGTCGAAGGCTCGTCGGTGCGGTTGGATTCGCGATACACTTTGCGGATTTTTGGTTGGCCGCCCGCCGTAGTGCGTAGCGAGGTGTAGGGCTTAGGGCTTTTTTGTGATTGGTTGACTTTATTTCCATATGGGGTTAGCGTGAATTACCGGATTGGGTAACACCCTACGACTTACGACTACTTTTACAATGATATCAAGTATGCATTGCTATATGGTATTTACAAAGCATTCAGGATGGAACCTCGTGGCTAAGGTTGCTTGCTATCATGGGCTGTTAATGGATACAAGTAGGATTTTGGGGTCGTACTCCGTACCAAAGAAGCATCAGAACATTATTTTGACTTTCATTCGACTGGAAAGTAGGGGTTTCATTGAGACTCGGGTATTCAAATCGGCTTGCTACTTTGCTAATATCTTTCATCGTGAATCATTCCTGCATCATGGTGAAGCCCCGCATGCGTAACCGCAACGATGCAACCCGCATTCAGGAACATCTCGAAGACCTAGAATTTGAACATATTTTAAGAAATGGGGCTTCTTCATCTACCGCACCTGCTACTATGACAGTCTCGAGCGACGAAATCAGTTCATGGACAGACTCAAGGAAGTGCCCATGTCAAACTGCTCAATTCAAGCATTGATCCAGAAGGTGACGGCGCAGCAATCCTTGATAACCTGGAATGGAATGTCCAAGAGAATCCTGCTATGGAGTGATGCTCTGTTGATGATGTTGGACAGTTAGTGTGCTGACTCTATATGTGAAATAAACTCGACCCATGATCATAGATGGTATAGAGACTTGATGCAGTCCCTTTTGTGGTAACTATGTCCCTATTTTCATTGATTAGAAATCCGTTGGTTCAGTTCTTGCTAGACCGGCATTGGAGTAGTAGTTGAGACTCAAACGATTGTCATAACCCAACAGCATATGTTATCGTGATGCATACACGATGGTGGGATCTGGGATCCCCAGGAGGAAGATCGAGATTTGCAGACTGCTGATGAAGACGACGACGACGACGACGAGGAGGAGGAGCTCTATCCACCCCATCAATGGGTGTCAGATGTATGATGTGGGCTGGGCAAAGATCTCTGCTTGTCAGCTGTAGCTACGATCGTATTCTCTCCTGCCAGACAACGACCTTTGGCGTATTGTCTGTAGATGGCCGCCGAAGATTTCTCCAGTTTCATAAAAGGCCAACGTATAGAGATATTGGATCGAGGATTGATGCATGAATGGCCGAATTTTGATACAGCCGTAACTAGTTCTCAGTAGTTATTTGAATGAAGAAATCCACCAGACTCAATTAATATGAGCAAAATACGAACCACTATCAATGTATTAAGCGACTAGCTCTGAAACAGACATCCGTTGCTATAGCGTACTATACCAGTTGGCCAAGTTCAGTCCCCAATCGGCTTAAACGAAACCTCAAGCGGCTCATTCCCAATCCCCCTCTTCTTTGCCTCCTCCAAAATAGCCACAGTCGCCGACGCACCAACCCGACTAACCCCCAAACTCATTACATGCAGCAAATCATCCAACGTCCGAATACCCCCAGCTGCCTTAATCTGCACCCCCTCCCCAACATTCTTCTTCATCAGCTTCAAATGCTCAACAGTAGCACCCTTGTAGTTATAGTTTCCATCCGCCTGCTTCACGAAGCCATAGCCTGTGGATGTCTTGACAAAGGCAACGCCCACTTCTGTGCAGATCTTGCATAGCTGGATGATATGTTCTGGCTTCAGGTAGTCATTTTCAAAAATAACCTTGAGAGTCGCCCCATTGTCCACAACAGCCTTGTTAATCTGCTCAATCTCACCCTGCACATACCCCCAATCACCACTAAGCACCTTGCCCACATTTACAACCATATCGATTTCAGCACCACCGTCCTTTGCCGCTGCAGTAGCTTCAGCGACTTTAATCTCAGTCGTGCTATTTCCATGCGGGAAACCGATCACAGGACAGATGAGGACGTCAGTGCCGCCGAGTTCTTGTCGTGCGAGCGGGATGTGGTAAGGTTTTATGCAGGCTGTTGCAACGTGAGTGTTGCGGGCGGCTTGGAGACCTGAGAGGACGTCGGCGTCGGTTAGGGTGGGGTGAAGGAGGGAGTAGTCGATCATTTTGGCGATCTGGGGAAGGGATACGCTTATGGTGTTGGGCATTTTGGTGGTGTTCTTGGTTGGATCTAGCAATTGTTTTGTTGTTGGTTTGGTTAAGATAAGAGGTGATTGTATCTTTTGATTTAAAGAGTAAATGGGGATCGTAGGTTTAAATATCCAGCTGGGGTTTGTACAACGCAGCATTGCATGCAGTTCCGGTGGATGCCCGAACAGGGAGTTTGAACCACCGGTTGTGGCTAACCACTCAGGCACAGAGTTGCCTCAGGCGGAAAGAAATAGGATGCCTGGGATAATTTTGCCATTTAGTCTCATCATATCGTTAATACGTGCTATATGCAACAGTGTGTCTATCACCCTGGAAGCGTAAAACTATCCCACCCCCATATCCACGCTTGTTCCAACGACGGAAACACATCGTCTCCCAACGGCCAGGCGAGACTATCGGAGCCCTGTTCTGCTTGAGAAGTATGAATCGGGGATGAGGGGAAAATTGCTATACCTAGTTCAGTTTTATTCATTAAATGAAGTGAACTTTGGACATACCTTTTTCGAATTCAGCTACGGCTTGTGATAGGGCTGTATCGGGGATGTACTGGAAGGCTGCAGTATCTTTTGTTCCGGATGGAGAAGTCTCTTCAGGGTCAGTGATCGCTGGTAGATAGGGATTGGTAACGTGCAATGATTCGGGTTGTTGTGGGCGAACACCTTTCTCTGCCGTAGTACGACGATACTCATTATGACCAGTCCGTCCAACGTCCGAAGTCCTCACAGACTCCACCCCAGGCACAGCAAGCATCGCAACCAACTCCTTCTCCAAAAGATGCCTGGTCAAGCGCTGCAAAATATCCAATCCCTGTGCAGGCAACGGTGACCGTTCTTTCAACTTCGTCTGAATAACCATCAACCTCTGCAGTCCAACTTTAGCCTCGTGTGACTGCGAACTTAATGGGTCGATGCTGTTCAATATACCCAACGTGAGACCGGCAGTGAAGGTGTGGATGCCGACAAATGCAGCGGCGTAGGTATCTGCGACGAGGTCCATTATGGGAATTGAGGAGGCCTTTTGAGATGTTGCTGGCGGCATCACGGCATGCCTGCATTGACTGCGTGAATGGGTCGTTGGGCTGGTCTGGATGTCGTTGATTTGCCGCCGTTATTAGTCGGAAAGAGAGTAAGGGACGGTTAATAATGATCCGTGCATTCTCGTAGGCTAACTAGAGTGTCAGTGCCTGGAGTTGGAAGATGTGGCTTTCGAACACGGGCCCGGATGCGCCTATATTCAAGTCAAATTCTTCGCGTGAAGCATAGCCGGGTATTTCTGATGACGACTTCCAGCGAGACTGTAATAAGGGCGGAATCTCTGCCTTCCAAGCTTCCAATTTTCGGCTGATAGAAGCAACCTTCCGCACCAGATGCTGAGATGATAATCTCGGTATAACAGCGAGATTATTCGCCGACGCAGATCCAACACAGTACAACTGACTCAGAATCTCGTTGGTAATTACAGACAGTTTGGACATGAGATATTTATAAGTCAATAAGGTCGTCTCGCATTTAAGCGGCTCATCAAAAGACGTCGGCGACTGCGCAGCTGGCAGTTTCGCAGATGGATCCAGCGGCTCTACATCGCAGTCAGCATCATTGGTAGAATGTGGATATCCATAGGACATAGAGCAAAAGGTTTCTATCTCGTAAGTAGCCCACCAGCATCGCTTGCGGGCTTCATTCTCGTTCCGCCATGTCATTGATGGTCGTTCGCTATCCGTACGCAGAGGCTGCTGCTTTCTATGTAGATGCAGTGCTTGCGCGATGCGAAGGGCACAGCCGCAGACGGGCCATGCTAATCCCGGATTACCGTGGAATAGATAGTATGTCCCCAATAAAACACAAGTCTGCGCAGCTTCCAACGTCCCAAGAGCCATGAGATCTAGCAGTCGCTCTCGGATGGCGGCGAAAATGCGAGTTTGCAGTGTATCGCAGTCAACTTGATAAATCGTCAGAAGGTGCTTACGATGCACACCAGCATACTGAAGGCCAATCGCAATGACCATGAGGAATGTGCTGATGAACCCCAGATTTTGTGCGGTAGAATGGTGATTGCTCTGCGGCTGTCTGTACAGTAGCTGCCATCTCTGCCGGAACTCATCTTGGTGAAAGAGAAGCATCAACCAGTGCACGCGTCCAAAATAGGTGTCCACAAGTAGAGCAACAGCTTCATACTTAGGAAATAGCGAGGTTAATACAGCCACGCCGGACGTTGATGCCAATAACGGTCTCATCCGGGGTAGTACCCTGACCGTGCTGTCATTCGCAGCATCGTGGCTACGCTGGCCTCCTGGTATTGCATCCGTCGCCAGGATTTCTGGAGTGGTTTGTTTGTAGAGTCGAAATACCTAGCATATTGAGTCTCTAATAAAAGAAGATCCAATGTTCGGACAACTTACCCCGTCGACTAGGGACATAGTAGAACTCGAATGACCCAGCCGCTAAGCACTGTTGCCGGTTGTTTGTGGGTCATCGTTCATTCCACTATCACTGTCATCGATGTCATTACCATTGCTATTTCCAGATCCATCCAATTCAGGACGTTCGTTAGTCGTTGACGTCGAATTCCCCAAATCCACAAAGCCCTCAGACCGACTCCCCAATGACACACTTTCAACAGTAAGCGAGTCACTAGGGCCCTCCAATCGAGCCCTTTTCATCGGCCGCTCGTGACCGGGAGGTACATAACTCTTCCAATTGCCCTCCCCGGAAGAAAAGCAATCGGCACCGGCTCTGACGCATAGCGTATATGGGCGTTGGATGTCGCACTGGCATTCAGCTTAGCTTGGCAAAGATTAAGAATAGAAAGAGAAAGTGGATTCTTTTCGGTTAGGCATGGATACCTTGAGTTTCTGCTTTCGGCAGCGTTGGCAAGCCTTGGATACTCGTTTCGGGAAGGCGGATCCGGTGGGGAGGAGGTTTCGGGGTTGTGGCATTGTGTGGATGCGAAGGAGAATAGAGATGATATCAGGCATTGGAGTACCAGGGCCCCATCATGCTGTGCCATATAATATCTGGGAAGAGTATTGTTCGAGATGAAGTCAGATACATGCAACCCGGGTCGGTAATTTGTTCCGGTGGGAGGAATACCTAATTAGGTAATGGACCCGGAGCCACAAAGCCCTCAAGTATTCTCAATAATACAAATACATACATTAACCTGACATGCAAAGATCCCCAGTACGCCAGAATTATGGATTAAATTACCATCTCAATCATAATCATCAGAACAACCACCCGGCCGTAGACTCATACACAGTACATGTCAACATACAACCCAACAGGACAAAACGAGAGATCATTTCTGCCCCTGTCCCTGTCCATTCCCATGCCCCTCCCCCGGCGCAGACTCAACATCCACCTCAATAGTTCTCAGAATTCCCTGCGACGGATACGCTTTTTCAATATCCACACACGACGCATCGGGCGATGCCCCCGTTGACGCTAGGGGCGTTGCGTCTGCTTTCGCTTCTGCTGTTGAGTAGGAGGAGCCTTGGAAGATCTGGCTTTGGCTTTCTGCGGGACTTCGAAGTTCAGTGGTGTTATTGCTGCAGGTGTTGGTATTTGTGTTGTTGGTGTTTGTGTTGTTATTCGTATTTGCGTTGCTATTGCTCTTGGCGGTGTTGGTGTTACTGCTATTGCTCGAGTTGTTGTTGCTATCATTATGGTTGCTGTAATTCCCCTCTAATTCCCAGGTACTGTATTTAAGAACCTCGCTGTCCTCCGTTGCCATCCAGCCGCGAGGCGGCTTTTTATTCTGCTGTTGTTGCTGGCTGGGGCTGATATTTGCATTGTGGTGGTGTCGCCTTCTTGAACTGCCGGCACTCGCTTCGCTGAAGCAGGATAGTTGGGTTGCGGCTTTTTGAAAAAAGTAGCGGAAGCATGCGGGTAGCGCAGGGAGGCAGCTGGCGATGATGCCGCAGGTGACTTCAGCTGTTCTGTGAGTTGATTAGCATTATTTCTTTGAATCATTCAAGGGGAAGGAGACTTACGTCCAGAGAAACTCGGGAAACCAGTCATGCGTTTTGTCGGCGGTGTTACTGTTCTTGACGCTGAAGACTAGTCTCACGACGCTGGAGCAGCAGCCACTGATTTCTTTTAGCAATGCTCAAATCACAGCATGGGAATCAGAGGGGGAAAGGCGTACAATGAACCCGCCGCAAAAATCGCCGACACCCCCAGCTTCCTCGTCCGATTCATCTGCTTCACATTCCACACGCAAGCAATCGGTAGCAACAGAATCATGAAATCCGATGCCACATTGATAGCCGAGGTCACCAGAATCGGAATGTTGATGTTGATGCACGACCCCTGCACAGTTTTCTCCCAGATCTTATGCCGCGGCGTGCACTCGAAGATCTTGACGATCGTGTCCGCGAGGTAGAAGAAGAAGTTGAACCAGATGAGGAGCTGGATGATCATGTATGTCGTTGTTTTCTTGACGGGGGTTGTGAAGAGGCGTATGTAAAGGAGGAGGATGGAGAGTTTGGTGATAAAGATTAGGGGGCCGTAGGCGATTTGCGCAATATTTGCTATCTTTGTGGTGTTAGTATCTCTTGTCTTGGTATTTGTTGGATGTTACCTACTTTGGAGAAACTTCTGGCGTCAGACTCGGCTACCAGCCATTGATGGATACCACTGCCGTGCTTGTCGGCTTCGAAGCAAATTACTCCGTAACCAATGAGGCCGAGCTAGTCTTCGTAAGCATTCTGAAGATTTTGAATGACACGATGAAAACATACCCAGGCCAAAAAACAAGACAAGTCCTCCCATCCCGGTTTGCGTACAATAAATAGCTTTGAACACATCCGCAGCGCGACACAGATCGTGCCAATAACAAGACACACCACTTGAGTGACGATATCCCATCCTCGCATCGAATTCCGGTAATCATAAGTGAGGGTTTCCGATGACGGTGGAGGGCCGTTAGTCGCAACAGGAGCCATGGGGAGTCATAAAAATTCGAACAAAGTATGAACAGTTCCAAAAGTGAAGAAGAAGCTCAGCTCCTACTCTTCAATGTATCAAGATAGAAAGCATCCGGCATCGTATTCATGAAAGCAACATACCAGACACCGCCAATGACGACAAGTCAACTGACCAGCAAAGCAGTAATAGTCACCGAGGTTGAGCCAGGTTCACAGGGCCAGTACCCGTTTATCAAGGCCCGAAGCAATGACCACAAGCCGGCTTGCTTGCCATTGTCAAAGTCCCCGGCTTCTACTCCTCTCCGCGGGATGGAATGGCAGCTTGCAGTCGTACAACGTCCAAGGTGAGGAGGAGAATAAACGGGCCGATTGGGAGGGGACATGGTTGACTGGCTGGAGAGGATTGCAGAGCGAGAGGAGAGTTGGATTTGCGCTTCGCTGCATGGCCGTGTAACGTTTTTAGCTCGATGGCGGGTTTGTGGCCTGTGAGGATGGGATTTTCCCGTGGATCAGATGCATGATATTGCTTTTTATCGGAGTCGGTGGCATGGTTTGCCTGTCGAGAATGAAGGTCGAGCCTTCGAGGCATTCGATGCATGTACCCAGACACAGACAAAGGATATTATTTGGAATATTCGGGCGAAGAAGAAATGTGCATAGATCGCCCCAAAAGTCCAAAAGTACCACACCAGCAATCCAATTCACAAGACCTAAGCTGCAAGACTGGAGAAGCGCCTGTATAACCCCAGATCCGGAAACGCAGCACCATCTGTACGACTTGGAGAAGATTAGCAGGTTAGCAGGTTACATACTTCTCTCGTCGTAAACCGGCCTGCTTGCTTCTGGTTAGTTAAGTCGGGTACTGTGGTATCTCCCCGATGCGATGCACCAGTAACCCTGGCGGAAGAGGTTACTTGCACCGTATGGTGTTGGCGTTTACTGACGTTGTTTTATGAGCTGTCATATGATTTTACGTAGTCGTAGCAACATGATCGTGATAGTCTATGACCGAAGGAAATTGAAATGTTTGTTCATGCCATCATTCATGCCGGTACAGGTAGGCTGCTACCTGTCCGGAGTTCAGCATTATATTCATTCATCTATGTGCATGCATTTTCTTTTACAACTTCCCCTCACAGAGTCACCCCAACTAAACCCTCCAATCCTTCTTCCCAGCTCTCCATCAACTCTCCCGCAAACACTTCCAATGCCGAGGTATCGAGCGTCTTCTCCAGCGCATCGCGAAGCTCACTGGTCGTGCCGCTGAGAACGAGGTCGATCAACGCGCTCAGCACGCCTGACTCAGAGATACGGGACTTGAGATTGCGACTATTTGTCCGTACACTCTCGTGAGCTTGACGGACGGATGCTGTCAATTGCTCGATACGGTCCTTAGGCAGTTTCGCGGACTTGGTGCCCTTTTTCGATGCGATGGTTGCTAATTGCGAGACGGCCTTGAGGGTTTCGAGAATGAGCGATGTTTCGTGAAGGAATCTCCAGGATGGTGCGGAGGGGGATTCTGAGTGAAAGGTAATGGCTGTGTTGGAAATGATCGGAGATGTCTTGTTGTCATTTGGTGCGAGATACCGAGTCTTCGAGCTCAGCCATTCCTCCACTTGCGATAGGGATCTTTCGACCTCTTCAGGAGTGATCGATTTCGATCCACCCAGGTGAGACACCACCTTGAGCAGATCAAGGTGATTCTTCGTGGTCTCGACTTCTGCAGGTGTCATATCAGATTCTGGGTCCGATCCAAGGATCTCGTCGAGACTAGGCAATGCAGCCTCCACGGACACAGGTCGCTGAGCAGCCAGTTCCCTGAGGAGCCCGAACAGCCGGTCTGTTATCCTGCTCGACTTCATCCATGATTCCTATTCCGATTAGTTACTACCACGCCATAACTGAAACTTGGGGGCCTACCTGTGGCAATGGACCCAAGCGCATCCGCTCTTCGAAGGTTGGCTTCCCAGGAGCCTCGCAGTTCATAAACGCATCAAATTTCCGCTGGTCATACATGGGAGATTCGTCGTTTGCTGCAGCGTTATCTGGTAAGCACATTTCAACATTGCTGATGTAAATAGTGGACTTACCAATCTCATCGTAGCGGCCCACCGGCTTCCCCCCGACCAATCTCTGCGCACGCCTCACTTCCAGCGCATACATTCTCCGACAGATGCTGTTCTTCAGACGTCTCTGAAGATCGATGGTACCCTCCACGTTCACGTAACTGCCGTAGTCCAAACCGTTTGATCGGTTCCGGATGGTGGTAATATCCGCATTGCGGTAGAAGTTCAAACCTTGCATGAAGGCGATTTGCGGGTCAAAGTCCTTGTATTCCGCGCCTTCAATCGGTGGTGCCGAGTGTGGGTGGACAGTTGCAATGCGGGTGAAGAGGTTGTGGGCAACAGTTTCAAACTGGAATTGCTTGACGGAGAGCTTGCTGAATGTCTTTAGAGCGAGAGAACCAGCACCGAGACGGAGGTAGATCCGCACAAGCAACAACAATGCCTGGTAATTGTGAGGCGAGTCGACGAGCAGACGATCGAGAATTCCGGCCGCGCGAATGAGTGCGGTGTCTGGGATTTGTTCGCCTTCATGTCCGAAACGCATCAAGCTCATTGCGGCGAGCAGGCAAATGTCATCGCTCGGCTGGCTCTCGATCGCAGACTCGTCGGATTTCTGCTCCGGGCGACGAAGTTCGCTGTAGGCCTTCAGGCAGCGGCTAATGTACTCTTCGGCTTTTTGCGTTGTGACGCTGGCCTCGTCGGACGACAGCTGGAAGCAGTACTCCAACTTGAGGGCATTGATAACCGCAACGCCTTTGAACGGAGAGGTCTATTCGGGGTCAGCCTGCAATGAAAAATGAGAAGAGGAAGTCGTTTGACGTACATCGCTTTCGCCCTCTTGCGTCTTGAGTGTGTACTCGACAAACTTGGACAATTTATCCTTTTCCAATTCAGGAAGATACTTTTGCAGGTCATCGAAGCAGTAAAGTTTGCTCTTATTCCGGTCAAAATACTCTTGACTGGCAGAATGAAGATCATCTTTCGACAGACTGCCCGACTGGACACCCCAATGAATCAGGTCCAATTGAGCCAACTGCGCGTTGCGAGACTTGGGCACTGCGTTGAGGAACTCTTTGATGAAATTTTGCGCCTCGGCAGTTATTCTTGTGCTTGTCAGTTGATTTAACCCATGGCCCAGAATGTGCATATACTCACTCTACATTGTTGATGTTTCGAACAGACGCAATAAGTAAATTCCAAACAGCCCAGTCATCACGCTCCTGGAGGGCCTTCCGCTCATTCTCATCGTTAGGGATTGCGAGCAGGCTCTTCGCGTAGGCCAGACCCTCAGTCCACATCCCAGCCTTCTCTAGACCGTCCACCTTGGTTCCGATAAAGGTCCAATCATTCTGGATGATCTGAGAATTGAGTCCGAGATTTTCGCTGTCAAGAAGTTTCACGATTTCGGAGTGACGGTCTTGCGTTTCGAGGATCTTGACCAGCAGCAGCAGCTCTTCGGTGGTCTGGATGGCTTTCGGTGGGCTGGGCGATTCTTTCTGTTGCATTTGTTATTATAATGTTATAACGGGAGACGGCACGGGGAGCATACTGGATCTGAAGGAACGCTTTCGGCAGCTTTACAAGCCATGCGGTATGCAAGAGTACCAAAGAGCTTCTTCTCCGCCTCTGTACTCTTCGAATCGGTAGCGGTGAGATGGCAAAGGAAGATAGCCCAGAAGTAGTACTTGCGAGTTTTCGGGAAATTGCTCTGAAGACTCATGGAGGCCTACAAAACCAAACAGATCAGTCCCGTCCATTAAAACCGTATAACCTCAAGACAAACCTTCTGGGCAGACTTCCAATCATCATTCTCAAACGCATATGTAAACCACCGCATCTGGATCTCCAATTCCTGCGGCTTGGCCTTCGCGGCCTTCTCCCAAAGTCCCCGCTTAGTATCTTCCTGATTGCTCATCTTCTCCAGGGTCTGCTGGAGAATATCGAGGGTTTCGAGGTCCGTCGCGGGGGGTTCAGCGTTGCATAGTTCGAGGGTCTCGGTCACTCCACGCTTGTGATGGACTTCGTCGGTATGGCGGAAGAGGATATGAGCTTTCCATGCCTAGTAAATAGCACCATTAGCGATACGAACAGAAGGACAGAGCTGGTTTCTGTTGCGATTGTATGCACACGACTAGAAAACAGAACTGCAAGGTTAAAAACGCACCTTCAAAAACCTCGTGTCCTCGCCCTTCTTCATGCGCTTCTCGATAAGCTGCAGCGCCTGCTTGAGATTCTGCGCATCAATGGCATCCTGGATTTGGTTGTTGCGCCGCTGAAAAACAGCGTCGTTGGTGGTCGATGCCATGGCGAGGTCGAGTCGGACTGGGAGCTCTATATGTGCGATTTATACCCCTTCCGATTCGGAAGCAGCGCGGGAACAATAGAAAGAGCGTAATCGTATGCTGCGACGGAGCACAGCACACGCGTGCAAATGGAGAATTAAAAGCGATATGGATGGGAAGTTGATATTCCGATTTGCGGTGCTTTTTTGTCGGCGGGGAGGTGAAGGCGGTGATGGGCTGCATACTACACTATGGACGTCAAGTAGAAGATCTGTGATTGTCTATGCTTAGGATGGAAATGTTTTATATTTTCTGGAAACTCGTTTGTTAGGGACGTTTAGTTTTAGAATTGGTTTTAACCATGTTCACAGCTCACATGATCTAAACATGTATGTATATATCTTGTGAGTCGAAGATGATTACTCGTACAAAGGACCCCACAAAGCAAATCTAGGAAACAGTGACAGAAAGGGGTATATCGAAGTACAACTCGCAGTACACAGATATTTTCAAGAATACAATATCATCTCGACCAGTCCTTCGACCAATCCGGATATCAAACAAGAGCCCAGTCCATGAGTAACAGGCAGAGCTCGCAGACCGGACCGAATATCTGAGACGGTATACATTCTAACCGAGAACTCATCGGCCTAAATCTCCATCATGGCCGGGCGAACAAGAGGTGCGACTTGAGTCTTCTTCGTACCCTCGCGCCGGGAGTGAGACAAATATCACACGGAGATGATGATAACCATGGAGCAATATGAATAAGGAGTCCCTAGACCACGCTGATAGGGGTCATTCTTCAACAGCACGATTCATGGCAACCAACGACGCTTGGGACAATCGTCGATAGGAGTGTAACGTTGTTTCATTACTTCTGACCAGAGGAGCCGAATCTTTTCTGCGTCATCTGCTACCTGTTAGTAAAGACACTCGTAGCAGGTGAGATCCAATGCCTCGTCAAAGTCATAGGATCTGAGATCAAAGCAACTTACCCAAGTCTTCTTACAATCCCGATAAGCCCTGCAAACACCATTAGCACATGAACAGCATTCAACAGTATAGTCCTGACGCAGCACACAGAACCTGGCCCCAATAACCCAGCTACCCTAAACAGAAACAAAAAGCTAATGCAGACAGTAACGATGAATACTCACTGGAAATAGTCACCACACATCTCCTTGTCAAACCCATTCCGCCTCATACACTTGAGGCTCCGGTCCGCAAAGTCCTGGCATGGGTCATAGTACTCGCTGGCACTCTTGCTGTGCGTAAATACAGCATTAGCATATACCAGTCAGAATCACGCTAGATGAGCACATTGTGTTGGCACGAATGTAGATCAGTTGGTGGTGGTAGTGATGTCGGACGGATGGATGTGAGTGTATGGTATCAATGGGCTCTGTATGAATGTATGCCTGGCGTATCCATAGTCGTCTTCTTGAGATTGGCTCTGCCAATAGCTAACATTCGACTGGATATCACCGCACCATCGCCAATGTACTCTCAAGCAAAAGCATGATATCAAAACAGGGCACATACTGAGAAAACTTCCTCTCCATCTTATTTGCATCCGCCACTGGCAAAGCCTGCCCATGATTATTCTCATTCGAAGCCATGATGGATCCTCAGTATCAATCTGTTACCAATTGCTCCGTAGCACTACTCTATGTACAAGTAACGTGAGGCATGAAGTCCCCCACGACCTCGGAACAACCCGGCCCGCCGATCGGGCGCCGCGGCATGCCGGCATTTCACCGAGAAAACGCCGCGCTTGGCGCGGAGAGACGATTTTTGAATGGCTTCATTTTTTGGCCCAACGAGGTAAGTGAGGAGGCTCTGCTGAGACCGGCATTTGCACATGGATCTAAGGATGCTTGGCTATTATCAGACCAGGATACGGTGCTCTCTGTACATAGTAGGTAGGAAGGACTGCGCTTTAGTTGGTCGTGCAGATAACTAACTACTCACTCCATAGTGAAAAATTTTCTACCCCGTCCGGCTCGTACTTTTCGTACTAACTACGACTAGCGCCAACGAGTCAAAATGCCACCGGAACCATGAACTCGCACAAATCCCGTCCGGTCCGTGACTTCCCACCGACTCGACTACACGCACTGGAATTGCCTCTGTTGCCACGGAACCGTATTGCCACACGCGCACACGCACCGCATATCCACGGAGACACTAGAAGGACAAGAACGAGATGGTTTGGGTCGACGCTGGCGTAGGCTTCTCTTTCTCCTCACGGCGTTACCCCTCCTCATTGAGGATCCATGCAAAATTTTCACCCGGCCATCCTTCAGCCAGCCAGCCATCCTCGTCCTTCTCCCTCCCATTCTCTCAAAAAAAAAAAAAAACGTGGTTACTGGTACTTGAGTTATCAATCTCATACATCGTAAAAGAACAATCGGCGAATGTTGACCGGCCCGGGGTATTGTAAGAAATAAACGGTAAAAAAAAATAACAACCCCAATCTGGAGCCATACATCCGCGACAGACTTACTACGGCTGGTCCAATTTTTGCTCCAATCCTCCAACAAGAAGCGCCACCCTAATGTAAACCGAGGCCCCGCCTCTGCTCGAGCCAGGGTTCCTGTAGGCCGGTTGTGAGATAAAGGTGACCCTCAGCGCCCGTCACGAAACTTTATGGCCTGAAATTGTTCTGTCATTTGCCAGATAGTGGATAGCCTCGTTTTTAACTGCATTGATTTTTTCTGGTTGAAGGAAAGAGTCGAATGGCATTGTGAATCTGCTGGGATATGGTGTGTGCATACGTAGTTCTGCATCGCACCATGCACTCTGGCGTAGTACGTATGATTTAGCTGAAATAGTGTGCCTGAAAGAATTAGGATTTAGTGCTCCGTACGGCGCGTAGACTTCCTCGGGTAGCAATCCTGGTCTTGGAAATAAGGAGAAACACAAGGTGGCTCATACTCGGAACATCCCCTTACATGGACAGCTAGCCGAAAACACGAGTTGACTCCTCGATTTCGCTTTTCTCTTGTTATCGCAGTCTAGACAAAAGTCGCTAGACGCCTATGTGCAAGCTGACTTGTTAAATGCCTACTGCATCTATACTCTGCAGTCTGTGCTGTATCCTGATCTTCAGTGTTGCCTGTGACTGCCATCCGAAAAAGGCAGCGCACGTATCCATCAAATCGTGGCACTATCCCATTTCGGGGACGCTGTTCGCATAATCGCTTTGCGTAACAACCGAGCGGGAGAGAGCCGTGAACTCCATCGGGCGAGCCTTGGGTCTAGTGCCGTTGTAAGTCTGGTGCGGATTTCCCAAACCCGTAACTCACTCTGGGAGAAACTTCGTCGGACCGCGCGCATGGCTGAAGATTTTTTTTTGCCCTTTCCCTTTTTGTTTATTGTCCATAGAAACCTTTTCCTGACTAGCGCTGATTGGTCCGTCGTTTTCAATTGAATAACCATCCCAGAGGCGCAACTTCATAGTCCGGAATTCCCTGTGCACCATTATACTGAGTCGAACGCAGCAACATTTTTCATGGCATCCAATTCACTTCCTCGTAGTTCTCTGCAACCCTGCATATATCAATCAATCAACCACTATTGTAGTGACAATGACATCGATTGCACGGTTAGAACCATCCGACGGTACTCGGAAGTTTTGGGAACGTGGGGCCTTGTCCTAGCCACACCCCGTAGAAAGTGGAAGAATCGTGTCAAAAACGAAAAAGCACAGGCCAAGCATGATTAAGCAGAGGGTCGAAGAATTCGCACACAATTCCACATCCGCGCCCCTCCAGGTACGGCCCATCGCGAGGTATTGGGTCTATAGATATAAATACCCCCTTTTGGAACGGCTCCTGGCTTCGTCCTTTCCCCTCCTTCTGTCGTGCTTTTTCAACATCCTGGTTCATTGTCGTCATCCCATTTTCAACAAGCCCATCTTAAAAAGCCTCCCAAAAGGCCCCGATTCCATATCTTATCGATCGTATCTGCTCCCCTGCCCTCCCCCCACTTGGACTTCTGAAAAATTTTCTTCCATTCTCCAGTCGAGTAAGTCGCCTTGCCGTCCGGAACACATAGAAACCTCGTTCGACACAAAAGTGCATTGCGGCTCATATTAGCGTAGAACAATGGCGACCGCCGAGACCATGACCGCCACCAGCGTGGCACGCCTCCAGCTCAACGGCGCGGAGACTCCCCCTAAATCGCCCGTCTCGGAGACCCCCCAGGTTACCTTCGACCCGGCCAAGCACCTGCAGCACACTCCTCCCTCCAAGGTGTACACGATGAACGAACTTGGATACCCTAACAGCCGTGGTGTTTCGCACGTTGGTGTTTCTGAACCGTTCCCGTTGTTCTCCGAAGAGGCCGTTGAGCAGATGCGGAAGGAAGTCCTGAGCCAGGAAGTCAAGGCCAAGCACGAGTACTCCAGTGACCTTGCACAGAGCCAGCTGAGAGGCTTCGCTCCTGAGTGAGTATCCCCCCCACGACCTGCCAATCTGGAATCCATCGCCCTTGTAGACCGGTCGATGCTAACGTGTGATTCCCCCATAAAGCTGCGCTCCTTTCGTGTACGATGCCTGGAAGAACCCCGAGACACTCGCCATCATCTCGAAGATTGCTGGTGTTGACCTTGTGCCGGCGATGGACTTCGAAATCGGACATGTGAACCTGTCTGTCACTAGCGAAGAGGAGAAGGCTCGCGCACTCGCCTACATCAAAGAGCAGGCTGCCGCTGGCGTGAACTGGGAAGACGAGAGTCCTATTGTCGACTGGCACACTGACAGCTACCCGTTCGTTTGCGTGACCATGCTTTCGGACTGCACTGAAATGGTTGGTGGCGAGACTGCCCTGAGAAAGGGTGACGGTGAAGTTGCCAAGGTCCGCGGACCCCAGAGGGTAAGTTCATATAAACATCCAGGTTGTCATCACGCAAACTCACAAACCATTTCAGGGATCCGCTGTCATCCTCCAAGGTCGTTACATCGAGCACCAGGCTCTCCGTGCCCTGGGAACCACCGAGCGTATCAGTATGGTGACTTCGTTCCGCCCTCGCTCTGCCGCCATCAAGGACGACACAGTCCTCACCACTGTCCGTGCCGTTTCCAACCTCAACGAGTTGTACCACCAGTTCGCCGAGTATCGCTTCGAGATGCTCGAGGAGCGTTGCCGCAACATCAACCGGTACATGCGTGACCAGAAGCGCGCCAACCGTGCCTTCGACACCCGCGGCGTGAGGGACTTCATTCGTGAACAGATCGAGTTCCTTGAGCACATGGAGCGCGAAATCGTTCCCAACGAGCTCGTCAAGAAGGGTGTTATTGGTGACAGCCACTTGATCTCCGAGCACACCAAGCAGGAGCTCTCTCGGCGGCGCGGTGCTGCTGTTGGCGAGGAGTAAACTAAAAAAAAGAAGCCTCGATAAGCGCTACATCTTCCGGCATATTTCCTTGCGTTCTTGCATTTTCCTTTTACCCGCTTGTTCTTTTGCATCCCGTCCATTTTCTCCATTATAGACGCCTGTTTTATTATTTCCTCTGATGACTGACGACTGATGATGACTGCTAATCGGGCTTGCGGCTCGGATAATCGTTGCATATTGGGCCACCAAATTTCTTTCCGACTATTTTTCTCTTTGGCGCTCAGGCAGTATCCTTTTGGCGTCTTGTCGCATGGGAAATGGCCGTTGAATGTATTTACTGAAATAGATAATGTGCGAAGTAGATAATTGAAAAAAGCCGTTTGATTTTGTAACAAAAAAAACCCGTTTCCATTTGCTGTATGTATCTTTCGAATTGATTGCTGACTGACCCTAAAAGCTGAACATAAATCCTGTGGTATATCGAGAACACGAATATGTCGTTGAGACATTCCGTTGACAATTAGCAAATAAACAATCTCCCTTCGCGAGGAAGGGAAGACTGTAACCTATCTGCTTAGCATACTGGCGTATTGCCAGGATCTCCCGGGTCTATGTAAAGCAACGAATGTCCAGATATCTTACCAGCCAGAATCACGCAGCTGGAGATAGTGTTGAACGACAGAGAACACGATGACGCTGAAGACGACACTGACTACCTAAAACTAAGGCGATGACCTAGGCGGACGGTCAGTTAATCCAGATAGGCTCCAAAGACCTGAGATAAAAAAAAAAAAAAAAGACGGTGGTTGGTTCGGAGACCGGAGGTCAGCGAGGATATATATATGAGGGGTAGTCGAAGCCAGCCCAAACTGGGGCAAGAGGGCTTGCATCTAGTTAATATATCCGGCCCCCTCTTGCAGAAATATGAAAAAGATCAATCAAGACGTGCATCGAACCACCGCACGGTTAGGAGCCATACCATCGATACCACCACCCAGTCAAACCAAAGTCACCTTTCCTCCGCACAGTTGTAACCCATTAGCTGCAGAAAAAACCAATCATAACGCAAGCGAAATAACATGCATGTATGGCAACTGCCCAAGAAGTCCCGTGCGCCAGTTCGGTCCGTAGCAAAAGTACAGTCGGCTATTGCTGGTCAGAAGCATAAAAATGTCTGGGTTAGTGATAATGTCAGCTGTCTGAGGAACCCTCGAAACACGCCGAGATATCGAACTGAAGTGAGCAAGCAACAATAGAATCATCTTTCTCTTGAGACTCGGTTGTAAGGAGTCCTGGTCACACTGTACAGAGTAGACCAAAATAGCATTAGAAGAATGATGGACAGGTTCCATACCAGGTTCCTCCTCTTGAATCCCCAATGCTCACAAACAATCCCTCTGAATAGTAGCAATGTTGAAAGAAATGGGATGCTTTGAGAGATGGAAGAAAGAAGTAGAGAAGAAAAGGAGGAGAACAAATGGATATTTCACTGTTTTCGTTTTCCGTTTCCCGAGGTCGACGCGGGAGTTTACCGCGGAGGTCACCTGTTCCTTGTCTTTGCACTGTTTGCCATGTCTGCACTGTTTGCCATGTTTGCCCTCAAAAGAAAGAAAGTCATATTCACGTCGCCCGACACGACTCTCTTTCCAAGGCGTGAGTGTCATTGCTGCGGCGCTTGCTCGACAGTTGTCAAGTTTCTCCTTTCGTTTATCTTACTCACCCCAACATCATTCATTCACGTTACTTTGCTACGGGCTTTGCAAGTTCTTCAGTGGGCTGCTCCGGCATGCCCGACGTGCCTTAATTGATCCGAACCATTTACATCTATGCTCGCCCTATCGCGACTGATTTTTTCCTCCGGATATTTCTTCTCAACAAATCGTTCGCTAAGCCCACCAAATGCCCAAATCAACGGGTTCCAAAATTGCCAAAAGCGCAAATGCAAATGGCACGGCAACAACAAAGAACTCGGAGGTAGAGTCCGGTGTAGGTTGGAACTTCTGCAGCCTCTGAGTGCAGTCGCTAACTTGTCGTTCCTAGCTCCTCCAAACATTACAGGGACACGTGGACGACCTTCGCTCGTTTATACAATGTGGAATCTGCATTAGACCGTTGTACGAACCCTTCACTCTCGCCTGCGGACATACTTTCTGTTA
The DNA here is from genome assembly GCA_039880815.1 of Aspergillus intermedius. Lineage (NCBI taxonomy): Eukaryota > Fungi > Ascomycota > Eurotiomycetes > Eurotiales > Aspergillaceae > Aspergillus > Aspergillus intermedius. The sequence continues at coordinate 104,130 of JBDODA010000011.1, read as the reverse complement.
CACCGTCAGTTCTCTCTCGCTTAACAACTTCGTTTGATGGCTATGTCTCTGACACTTACTAGTGTTTGTCATCGTGGTTTTTCGAAGGAAGGTCGAATAAAACTTGTCCAGACTGTCGAACCCCGGTGGTAGCACAGCCAGCGCCGGCTTATTTGGTATGTTTTGGGAAATGGAGGTTCGAGGGATAATGTCTAACATGCTCTAGGTTCGTGCGATAGTACAGTTATGGACGAGCCGCGCCGAACTTCTTGAAAAAGGAGAGACCACCACAGATCACGTCAAGAACCAACGCGAAGAATCGGAAAAGATTGACCAGGACAAGAAGAACGAGCATCCACGGGAAGGAGGATTATTTCGAGGCGCATTCAGGAACCCTCCGATTACGCAGCCTATTGTTGACCTTGAAGACAACGTTATCCGCTGTCCACAATGCGGCTGGGAACTTGAAGATGACGTTGAATGCGAACACTGCGGATATATTGGGGATTTAGAGTCTGATATGGGCGAATCACAATGGAGTGGCACAGAGGAAAACTCGGAAATGGCCGATTTTCTTGACGACGAAGCTCAGGATGAATTCGAGGGCGCCGATGCCTTCCATGGAAACCATGGAATATTCACCTCTTTCTTTCCCCCTGGATCTTTCAGTCGTCCTTCTGAATCCCTCGGCTGGCGCAATACACGAGCCATTGGCGACAGTGAAGACGAAGACCCGGAATTACGCAACGAATACGACGACACGGACATGGATTCTTTTATCGACGACGATGATCATGTCGAGTACGAGACTGGATCGGACCCGACTACGGTGGTGGGCGGTCATGGGTATAGCACGCAGGACAACAGTACCCAAGATCATGATTCGCATATGGGTTCCGAAATTCCGATGACTCAGGAAAATGGATATGCCAGCTTCTCCTCCATGGACGACGAGAGTTCAGGAGATGATGAAAGCGATGATGGCGACCAAGAAGGAGAAGATGATGATGACGATGACGAAGATCCCATCCGGCCACCTGTGACTGGACTACGACGACCAGTGCCAGGGTCAAACGGCAGTTTGAGGAGAGGTACTGATGTGAGAGGACGTCTTGGGAGTAACCAGCTCAGCACGCGTTCCAATACGGCAGGATCATCGGCCCATAATACGATTGATATCTCGGACGACAGTAACGATTCCGAAAATTGCAATGACTCCGACGATTCTGACGACTCTGACGACTCTGACGAAGGGCCAGTGGCACCGTCTAGAAGGACAAGGGGTCGAATCAACGGAGCCTGGTGATCTCTCGAGTCCACTATCTTCTTTAGCGGATTGGATTTACACTTCAATTGTTCAACCGCTCCCTCAACAAAGGCTATAGAGTCTTACGATCATTGGTTTGGTAAATTACGGGCAGCGGACCTCTGCGATTCTTTCGTTTATTCGTTCTCTTTCGGGATTTAGCAACACGGCGCTCGGGTATCGCTTACAGAAAACAGCAATTCGGCAGACATTATGATTTAAGAAAACTTCACAAATACCCCCCTCTTTGCATTGTTTTCGGAATTGGAGTCTCAGCGAGGCATCGGTTTGCTTTTATGGAGTGTACACTTTATGGCGTTAGTCCGAGACTATATCGGTAGGCGAAAAGCCTTGGCTTCAATATATTATTTATAGACAGGTGCATCATTGGACATGCTTGCTAGTGTTTACCACTCCATCTTTATCTTCTTACCAACTGTATAGTGTCTTTGGATTCGAGACCATCATAAGATGCTATTCCTCAGCCGACAACCACGACCGTAGACTCTTCAGCCATGCTAAATCATCAACGACCAGGTACTCCGTCTCACGCAATGCTTCCTCGCGCATCCGCACTTTCATATGCGGCGTATGCGGCCTTTGTAATTAGTACCACCTCCTAAAATGGCAAAAAGGAGCAGACATACCAATCATTCCCCCAAAGAATTTGCTCCGGATTCGCATCCACACAAGTCCTCATATCCCGGCGCCAGACTACTCACCCAATACGGCGCACTGAGCTTGATATAGAGATGTCCGGCACGGACTAACTCCAGAACTTCTCCCCCCCAAAACTCCGGATGCGTGTGGGTAAACGCCAAACACCACCGTCTCGCATCCTCATGGCCCCGGATAGCGCGTGCATGCTCCGCAGCGCAGTCTTCTGCCTCTCCACATTGTGCACCGCCTGATACTTGTACAAATTCACCCGTATACCACGGACCCCTGCCACATGCATAGCGCTTAAGTCATGCTGGGTCACGGTGGACGGGTCAATCACGCCAACGCTCTTCGTAGCCGGTGCGGTGGCGATGAGTTCGGCGACGAAGGACTTTAGGGGTGTACAGTCTGCGCCGTGGGAGAGGCCGTGTGTTAAAACGGAGTTTGTGATGCCTAGGCGGGACTTGAAGGCGAGGAATTGGGGTATTGTTGCAGGGGGTGGGGTTAGGTGAATTGTGTTGCTGCGAGCATTAGTTTTGTGTTTGAATTGAAAATGGGAATGGGTTTGTTTGGGGCATACGGTCGAAGATGTGATGGTGAACGTCCCATCCTTCATTGGGGAAGAGGTCGGAGGCGATGGTGCTGGTGTATGCGATAGTCATGGTGACTGAAGTGGCTGATCTGATCTTTACTTGATTACATCCTGCAGGCGAGTTTCTAATATTAATATATCATGTATTGCGTACTGCAATACTTGATCACTTCAGCAATCTATGTTTGTATCGCTTGGGGTTATCCCCTCACGGAGTGCTCCGGGCACTCCACGAACGGCTTCGGAACGTTCCTAGTCGGCTACGTTCAACCATATTGGGATGAGATAGTCGGTTGTGAGAAGCGTATTATTCCAAAATTCTCCTTTTGGATTTCAATATCAGCTATACTGCTGGGTTCCTTTAGTATAAACGTCGCATAGTACTAATTGGTCGGATCGGGTCATGCCCTAAACACGTCTCTGATGTGGTATGCGGCATAATGCCCTCAAAAGATCAATTCTCGCTGTGGCAATCGATCCTCGCTGGTGTGCTGCCGGTGGTATGGAGTGTCTCCTTACTGTCTGTACCTCGCAGCTTGCAGCCATCTTGAAAACCGTCGATGCTAACTATACCAGTATCCCGCGGAATACCTCCAAACGCGCCAACAGCTATTCCAAGAGAACCACACGACCGTCCGCCAATCACCCCTCCAATTACTGACGAGCACAATCAGAGAGCATGGTCTTTCGCAATTATACGCCGGACGCTTAGCCTTCTGCGCCTCCAACGCATCCAAATCTGGCGTTCGATTCGTTACCTTCGATATCGTTTCGCGGTTCATGCCCACTGAAACCGTCGCCGGGAAAAACACATACAACCCTCCTAGGTAACCTAGGAGCTGGGCTGTTGGCCGGTATCGCGGAAAGTGTACTCGTCCTCACACCTGGTGAGACCCTAAAGACCAAGATCATCGATGACCAGGCTGGGCCGCGAGTGTACCGCTCGGTCAGCCATGCGATTCGGACTTGTCTTGCACAAGAGGGTGTGTCTGGGTTATACCGGGGTGTGGTGCCAGGGATACAAAAGCAATCGACGAATGCGATGGTGCGGTTTACCAGCTATCGGTTCTTCCTTGGACAGATGAATTCCATGTTCTCCAGAGATAATGCCGGACCTCTCCAGTCCATGAACAGTGGTTGCGGGTGCATTGGCTGGTGTGGTGACCGTGTATGCAACGATGCCGTTCGATACAATTCAGACTCGGTTGCAAACCTTGGATGGTCATCAGCAGTATCGTGGTTCCTAGGACTGTTTGCGGTCTGTGATTCGGAGTGAGATCGTTTTTGCTCTTTGGCGAGGACGACGCCACGTTTGGCGAGGTTGAGTGTAGGCCTATCTCCGATGCATGACTAGCGTATGATTACTGACATGCTGGTAAGTCTCTGGTGCTGTTAGTTTCACTATTTATGAACGTGTTGTCCAGTGGATGGGGTTGTTGCGTTCGAGCCATGGGAAGATAAAGGCATCGTATTAATGCTAGTTTCAAAGCAAACTTGTTGCAGTCTAATCCATAGAATAAATAGAATCTTTCCTAAAGACCAGATCAGTGAGAATGAGGTCCATATGAGTTGAGGTCCGTTCCCTTGTCAGACAAGGCACACAAGCGGAGAGAAAATCAGCTGCCACCAATCACTTGAATGCGCTTTGCCAATCTCATCTGGGCCCTAACGTGGCTCAATCCCATGCTGATTCGCCATTTCTGCAGCCACTGGCCTCTCAGCCAACCATCCAAGTCAGATACCGACCACCCCACTGGAGATTGACAACTGGGCTTGCCGAACTTCGTTAGTTTGCATCCGTCGGGATTCAGCGCTATGCTTGTTTGGGCTGTAGACTCAACATTTTCCAGTAGCACGCGCCAATGGGAAGCATGGGCCTGACTGCCGAATACGGGCTGTTGGCTTATCACTGGTTCTGGCGGTGCAAAAAGAAAGTGCTAAAAAAGCGTGATTATGAATGACCGAGGGTGCCGGAGTCTTGCCGTTGCAGAAGCTGTTTATATTTGATTGAACCTCACCTCCTTTCGCTAAGTTCCGCGATTTTCTTATTATTGTTCTTAGAGTGTACATCACCCGGTGGGCTGGGTACTGGCTACAATTTCAATAATTGAGTTGAATGTCCCTCAGCTAGACGGCATCAAACACCACGGCCCAGGATGTCAGCGTCAGCCACTAGTACAACCAGCAGCAGCACCCGCACCTCGACGACCACAATCCCCCTGACCACCATTTTCACACCACCGACAAAATGCGCGACCGATTGGCAGTACGAACCATCCGCCTATAACGACGAGCCTAATGGCTTGCTGCTGCAGAATGTCGTATCGGTTGTCAGTTCCTGTTTCCCGACCGGGTTCGCCATGTCTGGGAGAGCCGAAGTACCCCAGGTCTACAGCCCGGGTTGGTGTCCAGTGGGCTACACCTCTGCGGATGTGCACATTGACGGGGAAACCACTTCGGCCGTTTGCTGTTACTCGTATGTGACCTGATCGACTGTTATTCTACTCCCAAACGAAGCTAACAGTGGCCCGCAGAAATTATTCGTATCACACTTCGACGATGTTCTATTCCAATCTACCACCGGCTATCTACGCAGGATGTCTCAGCACGTTCCCAAAGTCTAGCTCCACCATCGTCTCCGTCCGTGATCCAAAGTCGAACCAAGGAACCCAGGTCTCGGGCCCATTGACCATGTGGGCACAGCCCATCTCGATCCAACTCCAAGCGACAGATTCAAGCCTATTCGTATCCGCGACCACCACGCCAGCCGAATCAACCGGCACCGGGGCAACCGCAACATCAACCTCAGACTCAGCATCAGACTCCGGGTCAAGCGGCCTATCAACAGGAGGAAAGGTCGGCGTCGGTGTTGGTGTTGGCGTTGGTGCACTCGCCATCCTCGCTCTGCTTGCATTCTGGTTCCTGCGTCGTCGTGCTGCCAGCAAGAAGGACGCTGCTCCTGCTATGGCGGCGGCCGCGGCACCTGCTTACACGGATCCTTACCCGACCCAAGGTGCAGCGCCTTACTACGGTCCTGTTCCTGCTGCTAGGTCGGAATTGGAGAATACGTCAACGAAATTCGTGCCGCAACCACAACCGGCTGAGCTGCAAGGAGACAGCAGGAGACAAAACCACGTTGCGGAGCTTTCTGGATGATTGCGTTTTTATGTATATATACCCATTTTCTGAGTTTCTGTTTATGTGTTAGGTGTTTCTGTGTATACAAGTCTGTGATATCCTGTAATAATTAATCTCATGTGTACCTGCATTGCCTGTCGGAATTTCAGCGCAAGATATGTAGCCAAGACATTGAGCATTTCCAGTGCAGCTGTCAGACAAACCATACCACATGGCAACCAATGATAGAGCATAAAATTGTGCATGCATAACATAATTGTGCATATATGCCAAGCTTCTCCACAAACGCACATGCCCATCGCGTACTTTGCCATATTCGTTAAGATTACTTGATCGATACCTTCCATCACCAGTTAGCCTCACCACCAGCTAGAATGGTGATGGAACTCCCCTGGCAATGGGCAACTTGCTGCAAAGAAGGTCCGCGTGGCTTGTCGTAGATGTCGAGCCAAACGAGTCAAGGTACGTTACGCTGTCGGGATTGAAAGCATGTAACTAACTTGGAACCAGTGTGATGGAAGTCTTCCAGCATGTGGAAATTGCGCACGCACAAATGTGCCCTGTGTTGATGTAAATTCCAGGAATAATGATCTGCCTATACCGCGCGAGTGAGTCTATCTGGAATATGAATTGGCAGCATCATCTCTGAGAATCGACAGGTATAACATCAAGTGTTGCTCGCGCATCAAGTGGCTTGAGCGAAATATTCGGGCTCTTGACCCAAGCTTCGACTTGGCCAAATGCTCCCAGATAGATGCGAATCTCCTTGAGGGCTCATGGCTGCCATGGCCGTCCCATCAGAGTCCCAGCAGCGCAGTCAGTGATACTCCACACCGCGCGCTTCTTTGAGTACAGAGATGGCCAGTGCAGTAGAAGGACCTGCTACAGGGAAGCGATCCCATGCCTCGATGGAAGAATCAGAAATCGAACGACCCCTATCTGTCGAAGCGCGCACAGTAGCCATGGATCTGGGCATGCTCTCGCTGCAATCTGATTCAAGGCAGAAGCATTATCTCAGATCGTCTTCGGGACTGCTTTTTATGAAACTTATCGGGGCTGGTGCTGACGTTCGAACGTCCGGACCGGCTCCGTCCCCTGGAGCGCGCCGATTACGCCGTATGACATCTCCGTATCGTCCGAGTGAGGTGCATCAATCACTTTATTCGGGCCTAGAACGGGAGCTTCCCTCCCCTGAGGACGCGGATTGATTACTGGCAGTTTACTTTCTTCTTCATCCCACTTCATTAATTAACGCGTATAATGCACTACATGCTTGTGCCCAGCGTGGGTATGATCCTGCACGACTGGATCAAAACGGCTGGCTACATGATATTAAGCCTTTCCCTTATAATGGCAAAAATGGATGTGGTGGACGGTCACACATCAACGCCGATCTCAATTTCTTTTGCTGTCTTTCATGTCTTCATGGTGTTTTCTCTTGCAGCGACTGTCCTCACGCGAAAGAAGAACTTTGATCATCCACCTATACGGTTCTACCGCATGGCAATGCTTGCGGCTTCGGAATGTTTCTCCAACATCTCTGTTCCAGCATTACAAGGGGTTTTACTACTGGCCATTCAAGGCATGACTGAACCTGCTGGCCTGAATATCTGGACTCTGATACATATTGCCATGTCCCATTGCGTTGACTTGGGCTTGCAGTGTCGGGCAGCGACTGGCCGAAAGAATTGAGCCATGCTATGGTGGGTAGTTGCACAAACAGCTCGTACGAGGACTTGGACAAAGCTCGTCATTTGGTTCGTCAGTCCCTGCCGCGGGCTTAACCAACTTCAAAACACCCTTCCTCTTGACACCAGGGAGCGAGAATATTCGCGCTACGGCTGAAGCAGACGGGATCTTCGAAGAGCTCCAGGACGCTGGGGCTGTCGTGCTCAGCAGTTCTTGCGGTCCTTGCGTTGGATCTTGGGATGGTAAAGATGTTGATGTGCGTGGGAAGGAGAAAAACTCGGTTATCTCCAGCTTCAACCGTACCTTTGTTGGCCGGCATGATAGTAACCCACTTCGTTACGTCGCCTGAATTGGTCACGGCATTTGCATATGCGGGCCGTCTTGATTTCAATCCCATCACCGACAGCATCCCTCAGGAAGGGAATCAAGAGCCCTTCCGGTTCGACCCTCCTGTCGGCCGCGAGCTTCCGCTTGATTTCGAGACGAGCGCACAAACCTTCCAAGAACCACTGGCAGACGGCTCCTACGAATCCGTCATCGTCGATCCCCAATCCGACCGTCTCCAACTCCTGACACCCTTCCCGTCCTGGCAATCCGGAGGCGCAGATGACATGCAACTCCTCATCAAAGTTCAAGGCAAATGCACAGCCGACCACATCTCCCCGGCCGGGCCCTGGTATAAGTACTGTGGTCGCCTTGAGAACATCAGTAACAACATGCTCACAACGGCCACAAACGCCTTCCTCCCCAGCGGTCCCCAGCTGCTGGGTCACACCAGACACCCTCTAAACTCTGAAGTCAATGTCGTACCTGAAATAGCTCGCGATCTACAAAACCGTGGTATCCGCTGGTGTATCACCGGCGGCCATAACTACGGCGAAGGCTCCTCGCGGGAACATGCTGCCCTTGAACTGCGGCATTTAGGTGGCGTGGCAATTATCGCTCACTTGTTTGCGCGGATCCACGAGACGAATCTGAAAAAGCAAGGCATTTTGCCGCTTACTTTTGACGATGTTGTTGATTATGATAGAATCCAAGATGGGGATCGGATTCGGTTGATTGGAGTGGAAGAGGGTGAGTTGGAGCCTGGGAGGCAGGTTACGATGAGGATTACTCCGAAGGAGGGAGAGGCTTGGGAAGCGAGGTTGAATCATATTTATCATGCTGGACAAATTCGGTGGCTGAGGGCAGGAAGTGTGCTGAATTATATCAAGGCTAGGGCTCGGTAGGATTTGTAGAATAGAGTGACAGACGCATTTAGTTTTGGTTTCGATTATTTGTTTTGCACATTGTGGTCTGTTATAGGTGTACACTGTGCCTCGTGTCACATTCAAATGCGAATTTACAGAGCAGTTACAAAATGTCACGTTCAGTAATTTTGGGTGTTATACTGGATAAATATCATTACCTTCGCGGCAATTCAATTAGCATCTCCTGAACCATAAACTCATGCTCGCGGAAGCAAGCCGATATTCCTTTCCACGATGTGATCCCTTTAAGTAAAGACCTGCCCTTATCCCATAAAGCTTAGTCCCTCTCCAGCCAGTGGTTACCAGTCACAGCCGACCATTAGCAATCCAAGCCCCCCTCGGGGTACTCCAGAACCCCGGACTACTCCATGACATGCCATGGCTGGTTCTGGGATTACGCAACTCCACCTCTTCGGGTCTATCCAGGCCTCGTACATTGCGTTCAACGTGTTGATTGTCACACTTGTACTCGCTTGTCGTTTGACCGTCTGTTTTGAACGCAGCGCATGGACCTGTACGGTATGGCCACCGGCAACCAAAATGCATCTAGCTGGGGTAGGGAGGCCTGGTTTTGGAGAAGATACTTAAGGGTCTCGTTGCCATACCCTCGATCTGCATTCATTATCCGGTTGCCAAGCTGAAACCCTGCACTCCGGATTCTCGTTTCTTGGCTGCATTGTGTTTGTGTCAGTATCAGTGTCGTGTTATTTCGACCTTTGTCACCTTGATATCCGACAATTGGCGCCGGCGGCGGTGGTCTGTCCAAAGATGCCTTACAGCGCGTACCCCTTCCTGCGAGAAAGCCGTATATCTGGCTGGCGACGATTTGGGCGTCGTACTGTAGTGGCTTGCATGGGTTCAACACGGCGAATATCTCTGGGGCGATGAAGCTGAATCCCTTTGTGAAGGAGTTTGGGTGGACGGATATTCCTGAGGATACCGAGTCGAATTATAAGGGGTGGGTTGTGTCATCGATGATATTGGTTTATATATATCCCTGCCTGTGTTTTCCTTTGACGGTCATAATGCTAAAGTTTGCTTTCTCGGTATAGGGCCAAGTTCTTGGTGTCATTATCGCAGGTCCTCTGGGCGAGCGACGCGGACGTAAAGAGGGTTATCCTCTTATCGGCTGTCTTCTATACAATCGGGCCCATTCTCCTGGCTGCCAACTTTGGATCCCTGTCTGAGTTGTTGGTCGGGAGAATCCTATCTGGAGTCGGCTCTGGGTCTGGCATGTCAGTCGGCCCTATTTACATATCCGAAGTGGCTTCATTGGAGCTCCGAAGGATGATGACGACATTCTACAATGTGAACATCATGGCTGGTGTTGCCGGGAGTTACTGGATAATTTACGCTTCCCAGTCTGTCATATCGCCAGAATCCAACTGGCAATGGCGAGACCATGATCCTGCAACTGATCCCGGGTATCATGCTATTCCTGGGCCTACTATTCTTCCCCGAAAGCCCCCCGATACCTAATGATGCGCGGCCGCATCGAAGCAGCCAAAACGAGCGTCTCCAGACTCCGTGAAAACCTAGACGAAACCAACGACTACTTCGCCAGGGAAATGGCCGAGCTCCGCACCAAAATGACCACCAACGCAGAATCTCAAGGTGCCTAGGCCGTCACCACAAGACACCTAATGAAACTCTGCATCCACCACCCCCCAATCCGCAAAAGTCGTCTTCTTTGTACCCCTAATCCAGCTGTTCTTCATCTTCTCGGGTGGAAACTCTATCACTTACTACGCACCCACTATCCTCCAGTTCATCGGCCTTAACGACCGCCAGATCCTCCTCTTCACGGCCGTCTACAGCTGTATCAAACTAGCCTCTGTGTTTCTGTACGCGTTCGCATTAACAGACCGTTTCGGCCACCGCCCCCTCCTCCTCATCGGCTCAACAACATACCTCATCTGCCTGATCTACCTCGCCGCTTTCCTAGGCACATCGGACATCTCCGGCTCCGCATCCCCCTCCCAGCAGCATGGGTCGCCATAGTGGCAATCTGCATCTTCACAATCGGCTACGGCTTCGGTTGGGTGCCCGCGTTCTCGCTCACAGCATCCGAGATCTGTCCCACAAGTATCAGAGAGACAGTGGTGAGCATCGCGTTCATATTCCAGAATCTACTGAACTTTGGAATCACGCGTGGGTTTCCAAATATGACACAGTCTATGCATTCGTATGGGCCGTTTGCGTTGTTTGCGGCGTTTACGTTTGTCGGGACGGTTTGGGTTTTCTTTGCGTTTCCCGAGTGTAAGGGGAGGAGCATGAAGGGGACAGGTGAGTTGTTTTCGTTGCCGTGGTGGAGGATTGGGTTTGCGAGGTGCCGTAGTGGGGTGGGCAGGGGGTGGTGTCGTGGGTAAGGAGGTTGAGAGTGATTTGGAGAGGCAGTTGTCTGGTGTTAGTGTCGGTGAAAAGTTGAGGAATGAGGGAATTGAGAATGTGGAGGTGGAGCAGAGGACATGAGTTCTGGCTGGTCTGGTATCTGCTTTGGATGGTCTCGGGTTATTTCATGTTATGAATAGGTCATATATGACCGCAGACATTGAATGGATCTGGATGATATGCCTCATTAAACTCAACGCAGCCGGTTAGGGCTTGCTACTGTTTGTCATGTGACTGTATATGGTCTAAAGAACATTGTTTTACGATATCATAGACATCAAGCTATCCAAGCATATATACATACATGCAACATACAATCCCAACGCCATACACAAAGCACGAGAAGCCCCTTCTTATAATGCAGATAACGTACACTCCCTTTTATTCTATTAGTTGGGAGAGCTACGAAGAAGCCTTCTTTGTCTGGTCAGACGCGAAAGGAACTTCAAACACCACAGCGCCATTCCGGCCTTCAGGGGTAGGACCGTCGCTAGAACTGTTCGCGTAGCATTTCCAGCGTCCCAGGCGGTGTTCTTTCCCGACAGCAGCGACTATACACAAGCCTCTTGCCTCAGATTCCTTGGATTTGGACTTGGACCTTGACTCGAGAGGTTGGTCTGGTCTGGCGGCGTCGTTACGGCGTTCGAAGACGGCAATGTCATTGACAACACCCTTGATGAGCGGCTCGGCTTCCTTCGCAGCACTCGACTGCGATACAGGGAAGTTGTCGATTGCCATGTTGTCGTCGTCAGTCGTAGCGTCAAATGCGAGGTTCTGCTTCAGTTGGAAAGAAGGGGTATCGGGTTCCGAGGAGGCACCACCGCCTACTGTGCCCAGCGGGAGGATGACCCTCTTATCTTCGGAGACTTTCCATGCTCGGATCCAACCGTCCCAGCTGCCACTGAGGACGATATCCGTGCCAGGAACAGTTGTGAGCGCGGTAATCCAACGGGGCATGGGGCGGAGGTGTCGGGAATTAGTCGCAGCTGTTTGCTGATCGAGTTCGGATGAGAGGTCTTCAAGAGGAGGTACAGGGTCGAGGCCATGAGCGAGAGGGATGACATGTAGTGGCTTTTTCTTGTGGATGGACCACAGGGCCAGAGAGCCTGAGTCGGAGCCAGTGACAAAGTGGCTGGGTGGGAGAGGGGCAATGCAGTCCAGGTTGTTTTCGTGATAAGCCGCATTCTTGGAAGCTCCACCGCGGAAGACGAGCTGTGCTTCTTCCACCACCTTCCACAGTCGAGCAGTACGGTCGCGAGCACCGACACTGACACATTGGTCGATAGTCATGGCCGCCACCGAAGCGACGTTGTCCTGGTGTCCAAAGAGAGTTTCCACATAAGCATGTCCAGCACTGCTCACAGACCATGTTTTGATCGTACGGTCATACGATCCAGAGAACAACTGTTCGCCCGAGCTCATGGTAGAAATGTGCCGGGCAAAAGCAAGTCCGCTGACCGTGTCCCGATGTTGCGTGAAGGTCTTCAATGGCGTCAATGTCGCTGCGTCCCAAATAATCAACTTATTGTCCTCTCCACCGGTAGCCAAAAACTTCCCCGATGGCGACACAGCAAGCGACAGGATGTTCTTCGTATGACCATGCTCTTCACCAGTCTCCTCCACCTTTTGCACACCTCGGACATACTTCACTTTCTTGGGCTTCTTTCGCTGCGGCCGCGGGGGTCGTTTCGAATTTTCCAAAATGGCTGTAGGGTTTTCGGGAGTAGCGAGTTCCCATTTGATCAAGGTTTTATCCTTGGAAACGGTGTAGACAAACGGCGCATGCACGGCAATGGAGGTAGTCGATTGGGTATCTGCACGAAAGAACGAGTGGGATGCTGACGAGAAGGCCAAATCCGAAGCAACTTGACGGTATCCTCGCCCTTTGAATTCATCCTGCGCAAACCAGTTAGTCGCCTCCGTATGGCCCGATTGGCGCGGACGAAACATACCACATCCTCTTTTAACCTCTCTGCAATCAAGTCCCGGTCAATCTCAGCCGCGTCGAAGCCGACCTCATCCACTTCGTCCCGGACATTATCTAGGTATCGTTCCGCAAGCTTCAACCTCCGTTCGGCGGCCGTCTCGTCTTCATCGTCCGAGCCACTCTCATCCTCGGACCCTGATGCTGCGCTAACCTCGTCTTCGTCAATGTCGCTCCCCGAGACAGACTCATCTCTCTGTTTTCTTGCGGCTCGACTCTTGGCGCCCGAATCGCCATTTGCATCAACACCTCGCTTCTTCGAGCCCGGAGCTGTGGCGCGGTCCTCCCTCTTTCGCTTTTTCTGGGAGGCGGGTACTGTGAAGAATGACGACATGGCGGGCTCCAGTGACTGCACGGTAAGAATCACTGAGAAGAATTTGCGGCGAATGGAACGTCTTTTACGGGGACTCTTGATGTTTTTTCGACTTTGATTCTTTTTCTTTTTTTTCTGCCGCTGGTCAGTGCACGTGCAGGCGGTGACCCGTTTCGATGCAGCAAGATGCTGACTCAGCAGGACAGCTCCGCGCCCAACCTCAGCAGCTCCAGTGACCAGCTCCAGAGAACAGCTTCACCTGGTTATCCTGCTATTTTCTTCGGATTAATACTCCTTCTCGCTTTATTCTACTACCGGACAGGATAAGCAAATATGTGAGTTTTCTCCCTTTTAGATATCTGCTTTGATGATCATGGTGAGATCACTGACACCCACAGGGAGGTTCTACTTGGTATCACCGGCAAGGACTTTGTCATTCTGGCCGCCTCCAAGGCCACGATGCGCGGACCGACAATTATCAAGGCCGAGGATGATAAGACACGGCAGTTGAACAAGAGCACCGTCATGGCTTTCTCGGGGGAGGCGGGAGACACAGGTGAGTGGAGTCGAGATATCGAATCTTGGTTATCCGAACTAATGTATCTGTCTTGGATAGTGCAATTCGCCGAATACATCCAAGCAAACATCCAACTATACACGATGCGGAACGACGCCGAACTAAGCCCTAACGCGGTGGCCAACTTTGTCCGGGGAGAATTGGCACGGAGCTTGAGATCGCGGAGTCCTTACATGGTCAACTTGCTGCTTGGTGGAATGGATCCGATTTCACAAGAACCGAGTCTGTATTGGGTGGATTACTTGGCGTCGCTGGCCCCCGTGCCTTATGCCGCCCACGGTTACGCACAGTTCTATTGCTTGTCCATTCTCGACAAACATCACCACCCCGATATTAATCTGGAGCAAGGCTTGAAGATCCTCGAGATGTGTACCGACGAACTGAAGCGCCGACTGCCGATTGACTACAAGGGTGTACGTGCCTATCTTCATATATTGCGTGTTTAACTGGTAACTGACGTGGTCTTCTAGGTTCTGGTCAAGGTGATCTCGAAAGACGGCGTGAAGGAAGTGGACTTTGACAATAACCGAATTGTCACGAGCGCTTAATCGATGCCGGCGTTGCTGTATCATACCACGTTTCGAATCTTTCCTTTTTCTACTTATTATGGGACGCTTCTTTATGACATCGGTTGCATGGCGGGTATTACCATGATTCTGACGGGCGTGTAGTCGTCGGTCAATCAATAGAAACGACTTAAAAATGATGTTTACCTGGTAGTTTGCTGTAATCGTGGTTAACCCAGATCATCTTGATATCGTCTTCGCACTGCGTCATATTGTTGACAGTTTGCCTTGTTTGTCTTGTTTGGTCAGACCGTAGTGTTTGCCCTGTTTGCATCTAGCTTGCAACCGCGACTTGACGATTTCGCAACGGCGACTACTACTCAAATCCCGTCCACCACAACCCGATTGCCGTCATGTCAAAAAGACCAGCAGACTTACCTCTAGAAGAAGGCCAGCCGGTCGGGTCTCCGGCTTCCAAAAGAGCTCGCGTGGAGGACGAACTCCCCGAAGACGATCCCCGCAACGGAGCTGTGCCTGCGGAACGCGCCAGCGGCCAGGACCTCGAACAACATGATCGCAATGGAAAGAATGTCCTAGCTGCAGCAGACAAGGAAGGAGAGGCGTTGAATGAAGCTGCGCGGGATGACGAGGGCGAATCGGATATCGACGAGGATGCGCCGGCCATCGCGGCTCCGAAACGGCAGTCCGAACCTATGGAGGGATACAGCGACCTGTACCTCGATACGATCAACCGCGGGATTCTTGACTTCGATTTCGAGAAGTTGTGCTCCGTTAGTCTGTCGAATATCAATGTGTACGCTTGTTTGGTTTGCGGGAAATACTATACGGGTAGAGGGCCGAAGTCGCATGCCTATTTCCATGCTCTTGAGGTCGGACATCACGTTTTTATCAACATGGGAACGAAGAAGGTGTATGTGTTACCAGAAGGGTATGAGGTCAAGAATCGGAGTTTGGATGATATCAAGTACGTCGTGGATCCGCACTTTACGAAGGAGGATGTCTTGAAGCTGGACAAGGAGGTTCTGGATGCTTTCGATCTAGCTGGACAACGCTATAGACCAGGTACATTTGAGAAATCATGCGCAGGAAGAATTGTTACTGACATTGCTAGGCTTCGTTGGTATGAACAATATCAAAGCGAACGATTACCTGAACGTGGTAGTTCAACTGCTCGCCCATGTCCATCCCATTCGCAATTTCTTTCTACTACACGAATTCCCTACGCCAGGCACACCACAACTGGCACTTCGATTCAGTACTCTCGTCCGAAAGCTTTGGAATCCCAAAGCATTCCGATCACACGTGTCGCCACACGAGCTGCTTCAGGAGATTGCATTACGGTCATCCAAGCGCTTCACGCTTACCCAGCAATCCGATCCAGTTGACTTCTTGTCCTGGTTCTTGAACAATTTGCATCTCTCCTTGGGAGGTTCGAAAAAGCCTTCGCCAACACCAACAAGTGTGGTTCAAGCAGCTTTCCAAGGTCATCTCAAAATCGAAAGCCAGGCCATCACGGCACATTCGGATACCCAGAATGCTCGTCTGGTGTTCACCGAGTCTGGCTCCATCAACAGCCAAACCACTCCCTTTCTCATTCTCACCCTTGATCTCCCACCTACTCCTCTCTTCCAGTCCTCCAACCGGGAATCGATCATTCCTCAGGTTCCTTTGACCAACCTGCTGAACAAATACAACGGCATTACCGCATCCGAAAAGCTCGCACACCGTGTCCGACACCGCCTCTTACACCCCCTCCCACCCTACCTCCTCTTCCACGTCAAGCGCTTCAGCAAGAACCGCTTCGTCTCAGAACGAAACCCCACCATCGTCACCTTCCCCTCAACCCGTTCGCTCGATATGTCTCCTTACGTAGAGCCAAACCCGGCCATCTGGCCTCCAGGAGAGCCTATCCTCTACGACCTCGTGGCAAACGTCATCCTCGACCCCACCGTCACCGCCCCCGGTGCTAGAGAAGAAGCAGCTGAAAAGGGCGTCAACGCTGCCTCGGGCGTCTCCTCGACCGGTGCCGGCGCCGGTACTGAGAGGGTGAACTGGCTCGTCCAGCTGCATGATAAAGCCATGGAGGCGGAGAACAAACGCCAAACGAGCGAGCGTGGTGGTGAAACGAGGGGACCGGAATGGTTGGAGGTCCAGGACTTGATCGTTAAGAGGGCGGAGAGTGAGACGCTTTTCACTAAGGAAGGGTATTTGATGGTTTGGGAGCGGAGGAAGGTTCCTGGGATGGGGAATAAGAAGGGGAAGAAGGCGGCTAGGTAGATATCAAGATCAAGAGATTGGAGTTATTCATGGCTATATTTTGACTGTAATATGAAACATATACTATCTCATCCAGAGGAATTCATGTAAATGAAATATTCACTTGATTGGAGCCCGACGTTATCAATAAATGGAAACGTAGGGCTTTCCTTGCTTGATACCATTCCAGATTCCATCCTTTGCCTTTTGAGAACGCTGATGATGCAATAGTCCAGCAACACTGTAATGATTTGGAAACTTAAGACACGAGAGGCCTTTGTGAAGATTTCCCGAGAATCATGCCATTGACTATTGGCACGTTCTCCGTCAAAGTCCTTGCGCCCTCCGGACACTTTCAAGCTAACAGACTGGAACATGGCCCATATTTACATATGGCGCTATGTTAGGCAGCTCTGGATATAAGTGCCTTTATAGTGAGAGACTGTCCTACGCTCTTTAGGTCCCGTTATCTACTTCGATTGGTTCCGGCTGAAGAACACCGCGCTACGAAGTGGTCTGGGCAGACCCGAATCCAAATGGGCTTTCAAAATGTCATGACGTCTTTACCATGAACTTGGGAATATTTCATTCCCTTGCGTCAGCCAGAACTACCGTCAAAGACACGATGC
The DNA here is from genome assembly GCA_039880815.1 of Aspergillus intermedius. Taxonomy (NCBI): domain Eukaryota; kingdom Fungi; phylum Ascomycota; class Eurotiomycetes; order Eurotiales; family Aspergillaceae; genus Aspergillus; species Aspergillus intermedius. Next base: position 86,839 of record JBDODA010000011.1, on the reverse strand, counting down.
TGTCGAAACCATAGCGGCAGATAACCATTATGCATTCTTCCATCCCGCTAGCTTCCCGGCCACGAGTGACGTCGACGTTGTTACTCCTATTTGACTGTTTCTATTTTCTATACAGAGCTCGAAAAAACTAGCATAATCATGGATATTCTCTGCATTGGCTGGTTCATAGCCTGTATCCATCTAGGGTGCTTGGTTAGGCACCTCTTGGTATGAGTACGATTTGGATGTTGGGAATGGAGAGGTGCAGGGAAGTGTTGATGAGTCAGTCGTTTGAAAGTGTCATGGGCGACGGAGAATATCCTTGAGAGCGCACGGTGTCGTGCGTTATGGGGGAGTTCTTTTTTGAGATGATTTGTGTCTTTTGCATACTATAGTACATAATGATGTTCATGCATGTGCCCATGTTTACCAGTTCATTTTATAAACCACCCCAGCCACAGAACTTCTTTCCTATTCTGATAGCAGCACCAGAGATGATTCCCCATACGCTTGCATTTACCGCAGCTTGCACGCTCATCATAAGAGCCATTTTGCCAACGTAGGTAAGAATATCAGTTCGAGAACCGCCCCCGCCCCATACTCCAAGCGCGCGGACGTCAGAGTGGAGAGTAGAGGACGAACCTCGCAATGAGAGAAACGAGGATGCCAGAGAACGGAGGTAGAGAGATTCAAGCGGAAGGAATAAGACAGTTGTCAGCATGGATGCGAGATGGGAGGCGAGGGAGTCGACTGGGTGGGAAGATAGAATCGTCACCCTGTGTGCAGGAGATCCGGATGGCCCGGTGACCTGTCGTGGGTGCGCATTTGGCGCTGGAGGAGGGAGTTCCGGATTTGAGCGGTTCTCGTCGTCGTATTCGGGACCAAGGGGGTCATTAAGAGCTCCTTCTAGCGTTTGTTCCTCGTTATTGTCGGGCAGTATGTTCGCAAGACCTGAGTCAGCTTCCGCTGGCTGATCTTGGGAGGCAGGAGCAGACGGAGCATCAGGAAATATTGGAGAAGCCCCTGCAGTCACATTGGACAAACCGTCGCTATCCACTGCATCACTCACTATCGCGGCCAGATTCTGGTCCGTGTTGGACAGAAGAGAGTCGAGGAATTCCGTGATTGATCTGCGATCTGCTGGGGCCTCGCCTAAGTTGGCGTTCCTGGGTCGAAGGCTTGCTTGTCCTTGACCATGTGCATTGCGGTTTCCCAGTAGTTCAAGCTGCATCGTGATGATGTCTGAGTTCTGATGGATCAAAGAAGCACGTACTCGAGGCGAAGTCGGAGGAGATGTTTCAGGAGAGGATGGTCGGGAGAAAAGGGTATTGGAACGCGAGAATCGTCGATTTTCATCTTGATCTCGAGATCGTTCGGCATCGGCCGTTTGACGTGTCTCATCCTCATTCGAAGCAGCATTTGGCCCTTCCAACAGAGGCATGTCCGAGAAGATATCAGTACTCATCGCGTCAGGTGACTGCGAGACCCGGTTGTCTTCATTTTGCAGAATACGGTCCCCATGAAAACTAGTCCCCGGTGCAGAGGTTTGTACGGAAAGATTTGGAGCAATCAAACTAGGCCAAACATCCCCATGTCCGGGACTTCGTTCTGCTAGTGGTTGTGGACGCTCTCGACCCTGGTTAGTCCGGGTTTGCGCTGCCCCTAGCTCATTTTGTAGTTCTTCTATGCACTGACGTAGTGACTCAATTCGCTCTTCTCTTTGAGAAGCGTTGCCTGGACTACTCGGTGCTTGTGACCGTTTAAAACCGAACCATGAGAGAGACCAATTCCGAAGAACGGATAATTCATACTTGATATCTTCGTAGAGTGTCAAACTACCACGGCGGTTCTCTTCTTCTGATCTGCGGCCGAGTGTTGGCACCATCCAGTCAATGAGGTCGTTATCAAAAGCCACTCGGATGGAGAGTTCATCAGCAAGACTAGGCTTTGGTAGCCGCCGGCGGATGAGCCGGTAGAGTCGAATTTCAATCATGGGGCGCAAGGAAACGTATAAGTAAACCAAAAGCGAGGGTGTCTTCAAGATACCCAGGCAAAAGTTAGCCAGCGCGCCAAAGGAAAGGTTTGTCGGCAAAGAGAGGAGTTGTGTCGGTGCGAGTTCGCCAAATGGCACAAAGAAACTGGCGCTCGGCATGCAGTATGGGTGGACAAGGTGAAGAGATTGTAGTAGAGAGTACATGTATGTCTGTACGGCTAGAACTAGTAAAGCTCCTCTCATCCTGTCATGTATTAGTGGCAGTCCCGTGAACCGAGAAACTTTGGCACTTACGCATAATGTACTGTGGTGAACGAAGCCCGTATGATCTTAGTGCAAAACTCGTTAGGAGAGTATTGCGTTAGGAGACTCTGTAGAAAGACAACCAGCCGCTCTAGAGGATGGTGACGACAGATGGACAGACAGGTTGACACTGTCCACGCAGGAATCCCAGCAAAGTAGAAACCGGCGACACCGATAGAATCACGCTCATAGTTTATGATATGCATCAAAGGAATATGGGTGTAGCTTTTGAATGTCTAACACAGGATCAGCCGGAAGACCCCGAGCAGTCTATTAAGGCAAACTCACTTGTATCCGTCCTGTAAGTGACGACGTCCACCACGAACCCAGGAACACAGACACCTGATCTAAGGTTGCCATAACCAATCCATAGTCGTTCTCGGCAGCTATCATGTTAATTTTCTGCTGTTCATTGGATGCTCTATCACCCCCATCTTCGCCGCTAACGACAATGCCCATGGTTGACAAGATGTCATTCTTGGCTTTTCGCAATTCTTTCCCGAGTGCCTTGGATTCAGGATTTACCGGATGGCCTCGGTCATCGTAGCGCTGCACATAGCCATCCGCATGGATACTGGACTCCCGCTGTCCGGCAGTCGACTCATCTGGAGGACTGGGAGCATTCTCCGGAGGTTCGTATGGGGATCGGCCCTTAAATAGTCAATATAGGTCAAAAGACTCAAGTGTATGAGATCATGGAAAAGTGATATTGTATACAAACAACTATTCTTGGAACAGTCTCTGAAAGTACAACAGAAGGAAGGCATATCGAAGATCATGAAAGCTACACAAGTAGAAAATCTGGAGAGAAGCCTACCAAAGCGAGCCGATTCAAATAAGCCTGTCGCCCCATTGCTCAACTAGACTCGGATCACCGTCAACGAATTATCGAGGTACTCATGGTACTCATGGTACCATGCAACACAGGTGCAAAGAATAATTAAGAGACCGCAACAATAGCAGTATCAAGCCATTATCATGCACAACAATAGCGACGATGATGATGCATGTTCGTCAAAGGACACCGCGGAAACAGGCGCCGTAATCACGTGGGCGCGTGCCGCGTTTAAGCGGACATGCCAACTTTATTTCCGTCGCGGTGCAAACACCGCAAACAGTGCAAAATACTCAAACTCACCAAAAAAAAAGATGAAAAGTTCCCCGGTTGAAGCTATGAACATCCAGACATTAGCGACGCTGGTTTGTCGCACTTCGTTTACAGCTCAATTATCGCGAAGCATAGGATGGCGCGATAGTTTTCCAGTGAATCTGACCTTGAAATAACCCGAAACACCATGTCGAAAGCCGTCGTGAAGACGACCTTTGAGCCGTCGCGGACCCTTCGCCCCATCTACACTGGAGGAAGCACTGCGCTGGATTCCAGTGGCCGTTTGTTGGCTGCTTGTGTCGGCGAGGATGCCCTGATTGTGGATCTTGAAACTGGCGACCAGCTTGCCAGTCTGGAGGGGGTGAGTTTCCAATTATGCACAGTGACGGATTGCGCAGACTAACGGTTGCATAGGATGGAGAAATCATTACTAGCCTAGCGAGTACGTCTTTCCGTGTGAGAAAATGGGAATAAATAGTTACTGACCCTTACAGTTACACCCTCGGCCTCTCATGTCATTACCTGCTCGCGGTCCATGTCGATGCGGATTTACGCCCTCACACCTCTTGACGAATCTTCGCAAATTGAAGCAACACTTGTCAGATCCCTTAAACCTCACACCGCACCTGTCGTGACCACCGCAGTCGATGCTACTGGCACGTTGTTGGCTACTGGAGCAGCAGACGGATCCGTCAAAGTCTGGGATATCCGGGGAGGTTTTGCGACGCACACGTTCCACGGTCACGGAGGCGTTGTATCGGCATTGTGCTTCTTCGAGGTTCCCACGAGTGATAGCGACAACAAGTCTACTTCCAAGAAGAAGTCCAAGAAGGCCGCCGATTCCGATGACGAAGACATGGAGGACGCCGCCGCCGGCTCGACCACTGGATTCCGTCTTGCTTCCGGAAGTGAGGAGGGTAGAGTGCGCATCTGGGATCTGAACAAGAGAAAGTCTCTCGCCAATCTCGAGTCTCATGTCTCAGTTGTGCGGGGCCTGTCGTATTCGCCTTCGGAAAATGCGCTTCTGTCGGCTAGCCGTGACAAGACTGTAATTGTCTGGGATGTGCGTACATGGAAGACACGCAGAATTATCCCTGTTCTGGAGAGTGTCGAAGCTGCGTCTTTTGCTGCGGACAGCGGGCTGTGCATGATCGGTGGAGAGAATGGTAGACTCCGTGTGTGGGACTGCAATCGAGGAAGCGAAGTCACAGAGGAGCAGGAACCTGCATCGGAGTTCGAAGCTGTTGTTGCCATCCAGTACACTCCTGGCATGCCGTTTGCGATGACCGTCCACGCCGATCAGACAATCCGCTTTCACTCTCTGAAATCCTTGTCCGACTTCAAGCCTGGTTCGACCCTCGAGCCGTTGACTGTCATCAGGCGCATTTCCGGCAACGACGACGAAATAATCGACCTTGCATATGTTGGACCTGACCGGTCCATGCTGGCCCTAGCCACAAACACCGAAAGTATCAGAGTAGTGTCAGTAGGCCCGTCTGAAGACCGACCGTCTGTTGATGGGGAGGAATATTTCGGCGCGGATGTCACTCATCTCGAGGGCCACGACGATATCATCATTTGCCTTGATGTGGACTGGTCCGGTCACTGGCTGGCAACAGGCGCAAAAGATAACACAGCCCGTCTATGGCGCCTTGACCCCAAGACATCGTCATACACCTGCTTCGCAATCTTCTCAGGTCACGCCGAATCCCTCGGGGCTATTGCTCTCCCGCACGTACCACCACCTGTCGACACTCCTGCCTACAAGGATCCATTGAACCACCCGCCTTCGTTTATGCTTACTGGATCGCAAGACCGCACAATCAAGCGGTGGGATACAGCCAAGCTCGCCCCGCTCTCATCTTCGAAGCCCCATTCTGCAAAGGCGGCCTTCACTCGGAAAGCGCACGAAAAGGACATCAATGCTCTTGACATCAACCCCATGTCTACCTTGTTTGCATCTGCCTCGCAGGACCGTACAGTGAAGATCTGGTCCGCTGATGACGGCACCACGATCGGTCTTCTCCGTGGTCACAAGAGAGGTGTTTGGTCTGTCCGCTTCTCGCCCAAGGACACACCCATCCTCAACACCGAAAACCGCACCAGCACCAACCGCGGCTTGATCCTTACTGGATCCGGAGATAAGACCGTCAAGATCTGGAGTTTGGCAGATTACAGCTGTTTGTTGACTTTCGAGGGCCACACCAACAGCGTTCTCAAGGTGCTCTGGCTCCCTCCTCCAGACCTCTCCAAGAAAGGTGAGGACGATGACGACGACGATCAAGCACAAAAATCCGGCAACACCGCTGCCGCACAGATCCGTCCCCTCGTCGCATCAGCCGCCGCCGACGGTCTCGTCAAGGTCTGGTCCCCTTACACCGGCGAGCTCGAGACTACACTCGACAACCATACAGACCGCGTCTGGGCCCTCACCAGCCCTACCCCCTCCGGCTCCCGCGCAGACACCATACCCTCCGGCAACAACAAGAACACCACCAGCAACTCACCCTACGCGCTCGCCTCCGGCTCCGCAGACGCAACAGTAACCTTCTGGACAGATACCACCTCCGCCACCTACACTGCCTCCGTAAACGCCAACTCCCTCCGCATCGAACAAGACCAACAACTCCAGAATTACATCCGCGCCGGCGCCTACCGCGAAGCCATCACCCTCGCCCTCCAACTCAACCACCCAGGCCGTCTCCTCTCTCTATTCAACGAAGCTGTCGACGCCGCTGACGACCCCTACGCTACGCAGGAAGACCGCGACGCCCGTGCAAATAGTCTAACAGGTGACCCCTCCATCGACGAGGTACTGCAGACGCTTGATCCATCGAATCTGAGAACCCTCCTCATTCGTCTGAGAGATTGGAATACGAATGCGCGGACGGCACGTGTCTCGCAGCGGATTCTGTTCGCGCTGTTCCGCTCGTACCCGGCGTCGACGTTTGTCGAGCTCTCGAAGTCGAGTATGGCGAAGCGAGGCGGTGATAGGGTTACCGCGGCGGGCATGGAGGATATTCTGCAGGCACTGGCGGCGTATACGGAGCGGCATTATCGTCGGATTGAGGAGTTGACGGACGATAGTTATTTGGTCGAGTGGGTATTGGGAGAGATGGATGGGGGTGTTGGATTGGGTGGGCTTGGGGAGCCCAGGTCTGGGGTTAATGGGGAGGAGGATGTGCTTATGCTGGGGGCATGAAGTGATGTTGTGATGTCTATGGCGCATTTCTGGAGTATTTGTTTTGCATTGTTTGCTATTGGATACTGGGATTATATAAAAGCAATTATAGACGTTTGTTTCACATCTGCCCTAGGGAATCTACAGTACTGAAATCGAACGATCCAATCCTTGTTACAAAGGCAGTAGCTCAAACCATATCTTCGACATGCCAGCAAGGGTATCAATTGCATTTAGACAATCTAAAGCACGAATATAAAACAAGATGGTTATGAAATGCTGTCATTGTGCCGAATCCATCCTCATCTATAACTACCCCAAAGGCTTGACCTATCGATCATCACGCCTCCTCCTGTGCGAATCTCGGTCACGGTCACTATCGCGGTCCCGATCCCGATCACGCCTGGAAGAATGTCTCGAGCTGTACCAGTCGTCGTCACGGTACCGATGATGCCTTTCCCTCTCCCTGTCCCTGTCGCGCTCCCTCTCCTTCTCGCGACCCCTCGTGCTGTCACGGTCCCGTTCTCGGTCTCGATAGTACCGATCATCTTTGTCTCTCCGATCACGTCTCGAATGGCGATCACCAGACGAGCTCCTGTCCCTATCCCGTCTCGAAGAGCCCTTCCGTCTTTCATAACGGTCGTCATCATCATAGTCGCGTCTTTTGTAGTCACGATCGCGGTCACGGTCCCGATCCCTATCGCGCCCACTCTTTTCCAGATTGCGATCTCGTCGCTCCTTCCACTCATCATCCTTGTCGACTTTCCGGGCCTTGGCCTCTTTCTGGAGAGCACCAAGCTCTTCCTCAGTGATGTATTCTCCCGTCTGCTTGTTTCTCATCATCACAGGCATATAAACACCTTCGGTACTCCCGCCACCCTCCTTCTCGGCATTTCTAGCACCCTTGCGCATCGCCGATTTGCCCCAAGCGCCGAGCTCCATCTCCGCGCCTTTACCGCCAGAGGCATCTTTTGCTCCGATTCCAAGGAAACCTGGTCGTCGTTCCGGGATGCGCGGACGGATAGGATTCGCCGTCGAGCCGTAATTCCCCCTTCCAATCGACTGCCCGTCTTTCCAGCCCATGCCCCGTAGTAGTGCTGCGCCGAATTCCTCCACGGGAATCGCATTGTACTGGTCTAATGTCGCAGGTTCAGGCCGCGTCTCAACATCAGCGCGGAAAGAGGTTGTTTCGTCGTACCGCGGCCCCGTATCTTCTCCCTCGTCGCGTTTCGCAGACTCAATAACCAAATCTGACCCTTGCACCTCCCCATTAGTCTCCCGAATAAGAGCCTGCAACGCAATCTCATCATCCGTCCGTGGTTTCCGCTCAGCCGGCGCCGGCTCCTTATCCGCATCTCTCATCTCTTTATCCCCATCCCCAGCCGCATTCTTGTCTCCAGACGGCTGCGCAAAACTAATCCCATACGCCATACTCGGCCCCTCCCTCTCAACATTATCCCCAGCCGTCTCACCCCTCTTCTCAGCCTCGCGTATCGCCTGCACCTCCTTCGGCAACAAATTCTTCCCCCGCGCCCGAACATTAACACCAGCCCTCTCGCGCCAGTTATTCCCACTGGCCACAGGGATAACTAGTTTCTCTTTCTCAGCGCTGATCTTAGTACCATCCGCCGCGATCGCTGCACCGGTATGTGTGTCGAAGCCTGTTACCGCTTCGGCAGCTGGAAGGGTTTCGTCGTCGTTGTCGGAGTCAGAGTCATGGTGGAGGTGGTGTGGGCGGCGCGGGAGAGTGCGGTTTTGGGTGGAAGGGTCGCGAGAGGAGGGTTTGAGGTTGAAGGAAGGTTTTTTGGGCTGGGGGGTGCTTGAGAGAGAAAGGGAGAAAGGCTTTTTGAGGGCGTCGGCGTCTTTGGGTGGTGGTGGCATTGTGGATGCCCTGCGTTTTCTTTTGGCTAGAGATGAAAATCGACTTCAAATAATGACATCCAGGTCATAGTATAAGAGAAAGCTGTTCGACAGAAGAGAGAACGTGAATGAATGAAGTCTGGAACTTGGGAGCTATGAGGCGGCTCAAAGCGGTGGCGACCTCGAAATCTAAACGCGCGCTTGGATCGGCTGCAATTACGAGCAACTGTCACCTCTCCGTATTGTATACCAGTGATTAAGACTACAATTGACTAATTATACGCCTTCGTAAGTTGATTCTTGTTGGATTGAACTCATTCCAATAGTGGGTCGGGTACACTGTGAAGGTACTCCGGTTCTTAATCGCATTATCAATACATGTGTTGGTACCAAAAAGAGTTAACTATTGCTCCAACGCTTATGAGGACCTACATGCCAGTAGACCCAAGGGAAAGCGTGGCCAAATACATGAAAATAGAGGCGCAAAAGTAAGGTGAGTCGGGGAGGAGAGATGGTGAAGTAACGACAACAGGTGAGGCGGGACAGAGAAATCAGGGTGTAGCAGTGGCATAGCATTGCATTTGCGGATCAAAGGTGGAAGAAACGGAAAGGAGGTCAAAAGAAGGGGGTTTAAAAGGCGTTCGTGGAAAACAATATGTACAATTGAAGCATAAAAGAGGAAGGTGAGGAGGATAACAGTCAAGCAGACGAAAGTATTAGCTCGTAGCGGTTTGGGCCGGTGGAGCGTTCGGGCTCTTGTTGGAACCCGAGACAGTGGTCCCTTGAGTGCTGTTCGTACGCTGTGCCTGTGGAGTTGCGCTCCGGCTCTGTTGGGCAACGGCTCCGTTCATGGCAGGTGACCCAACATTCACACGGTTCTGCTGGGCAGTCTGCGGAACCCGCATCATAGGGGAATACCCTTGCGTTTGAGGTACCTGCATGCCAGCCCCCCCGTTGGCTCCCGCCTGAGACTGATGGAAGTCCGGCGACACTTGATAGTTGGCTTGAACGCTGCCAATGTTACCCGCAGCGGCGTTCATGGCGGCTTGAGACATGCGCTGTTGTTGTTGCTGCTGATACTGGTGCAGACGCTCCGTGGCCAACTTGGTCACTTGTTCGGGAGGCATGTTCGGATGGGCCCGTTGGATTTGGCTTTGGATGTTGCTGATTGTCGGAACCAATCCACTGGAAAGCGGGTTCGGTTGTCCCATCCGAGGAGAAGGCGTAGAAACCCCTTGGTGAGTGCCGTTGTGAAAAGAAGGGCTTTGCATTCCACTATTAGCCTGAAGCGCTGCCATCATAGCGGGATTGTTCGGCGTGCCGTTGACGTTTGGCATGTTGAGATTAGGAGAATGAGATCCCTGCGGCCCAAACTGCTGTTGATTGTGGAATTGCTGCTGAGCTTGCTGTGGCTGTTGTTGTCGAGACTGTAGGATACGTTGCTGCTCTTGAAGACGATTCGCCTCCCGGATGACTCGTGCGTTATCCGGAGAAGTCTGCATCGGCATTCCGGGTCGACCACCGGCGGCTTGCTGCATCCCCGCTTGGGGCATCATCTTCATCGCCATCGGATTCGGCGGCATAGCGCCATTGACGGGTGCGCCACCAGGCATCCCTTGCATGGGACGATTCTGGTTGACACCAACACCAGCCGCCATGCCATTAGGCACCCCATTTGGTGCGCCGTTTGGCAATCCGGGGGCACCATTAGGCATGCCGTTTGGATTTCTTCCGGGTTGGCCGTTAATCATCGGTTGCTGATTGGGCATTTGGCCCGCACGTTGAGCAGCCAGGTTGGCCTGTATCGAGTTAGCGAGCATCCTGCTGTGTTAGAAAGACTAAAACCTACCCTTTGTTGCGCAATCATCTGCTGCCGGTATTGTTCTTGCCTCTCCTGCAGCTTCATTTCCCGTTCATACTTCAGCCGACTAAACTCAGCGGGCGTCGTGATCGGGGGCTTCGGTTGATTGGCCTCGTTAACCTTTCTCATGGAAGCCAGGTGAGAAGCTAGTAGACAGATGTTAGCCAACCAATTTCGGTAAAAGAATCGAACTCGATACTTACCATGTTGCTGCTTTTGAAGCATAGTCTCCCGCTTCTTGGCCAACTTGCGCATTGCGTCGAGCAACGTAATGTGCTTAGAAGACCGTCTGCGGTCGACTCGAAGGGGCTGTGTTGTCCTCCTACGGACCGGCGGTGCGTTTGGCTGTTGTGCCTGCTGTTGTTGGGCGGCCTGCTGTTGTGCGAGCACGTTGCGCTGGGCCGTCTCCAGCCTTTGATGATAAGCGCGGAAATATGGTGTCTTGGACATGTCCGCTGGTAACCCTTCCAGCCCTATCCATCGCTCAAAGCATTCCCACGGTGTCCTTCTCTCCGCACCAGATGTGAACGGTGACGATGGCGAGAGACAGCTGGAAATGAGCGACCAGTTGTACGGATACTCCTTCACAAGGCGTCGTAGCTCATCGTCCTCTGCGTACGTCCACTGGGACGACTGCCTTGATTCGAAGAACCCGACAGACGGCATAGGATATTCGGTCGGCGGTCGGAAAGAATGACCTGGGTGAATCCGGTCGCGAATGGGCTGGTTTTCCAGTCGGAATAGGGCAACATTGGTCTGTTCCGGTGTCCACTCCAGTAAAGGCGGTTCCTCTGGCTCGTATTGCGAATAGTCGTAGCGGCTTCGCTTTCTGGGCGGCCCTTCTTCACTGAAGCGGATCTTGCCAGTCGCATACTTGGAAACCGGGAGAATATCTGTCTTCCAAGCAGCATCTGGAGGGGCCTTGAAGGTCGGAAGCTTCGTATCGGGAGCGATGTCGACAGGAGTGTAGATGGGGAGCTCGTCAAGGATCTTCTCGGCGGCCGGAGTCATATCGAGGGAGAATGTGAATTCGTCTGACCCCAATGAGAAAATAGCTGCGGGCGCAACGGTATCACGCAAATCATGGCGCGGTTCGTCATTGAAAGCCTCGTCCACGGAATCTTCCTCTGTTGACGGAACTAGGTCTGGAGTAGGGTGAGAGACGCCTGCCATCGTCTCGTCGTCCATTTCGGGAGGCGAGGACATGTCGGTTTTCTGGTCGTGACTTCCGTCCGCCTGCGCCTTCCGAGACGGAACTTTCGCCTGTACGCGCAGCAACGCCTGGTGCTCAGGATCGCTGTTGACATATTCCGCACACCAGTCCGCGCAACATTTGGCAGCTGCAATCTTCCATTTGCGTTCTTCTCGGAAGTCCGTTCGCATCCATTTCATGTGGTCCAAGAGGACGTCCCAGTGAGTCCCTTGGCGCGAAGGCTCAATCGAGCGCTTGTACTGGCGTAAAGGCCATCTGTTGGCGTTTTGCAGCGCGTAAATTCGACGAAGAGTACGGCAATCCATTTGTTCCTGGTACTCGACGAGATGGTTGCTAGTGCTCAGTGTCTTGTGCGCGGACGCAACAAGCGTGCTGAGGTTGGTGCCTCGAGGAGGAGCATAAGCCTTGCTTTGGAATAGGGTAAATAGATAGTCCTGCTCCTCGTTCAACCTAGCCAAATCGCCGAAGTTCTGGCGCACAAGATCCAATGAATCAGCTTTCTCTTGCTGTTGCTGCTGTAGTTGCTGCTGCTTCGGGAATACAACGGTCGAGAGTCGACTCCTTTCCTTTTCACGATCCTTGCGATCCTTGAAGCGCATCCGAGCCGGGGATTCGGGCGGGCTTTTCTCCGGGGTCATCGCAGCCCGTGGCGACTCTTTCTCAGATGGAGAGACCGTAGGCTTTGGCGTCTCTCCTAAGATCTCAGACACGGACTTGTGGCGAATGGCACCAGAAGAGACTCGCGTAGTCATTCTCTCTGGAGGCGGGCCAGGCGTGGTTTGACCCTTTTTCAAAGTCGTAGGGACGGACGCTGTCGCCTTTGCAGCTGCATCGACAGGCGGTTGTGGTGTCTCTGGCTGTGTCGGGGCCAGAGCGTCATTCACTGGTTCGATCACTCCATCAGGCTTCTTCAATTCAGAAGGCAGCGGCGCTGGTTGGTCCTTTGGCGCACTTGGAGTCGAGGCCTGAATGACTTCGTTCGAAGATGGAATATTATCACTGGCAGGGCCACCAATAGACTGGCTGGCAGTAATCGTGTTTTGCTGGATGGATTGCGCTTCCTCCAAGCGAAGCTGTTCGTCCGGTGTCGATGGAACCAGGTTGGGCGGTGCTTGCACAGAAGTCTCATGCTTCAGTTCATGGCCGGCATCTTTCGCAGCGGCACTCGCTTCTTCAGCAGGACTAGTGTCGGGAGAGGTAGTAGTAGGAATAGGAGTGTGGCCGGAATAGTGACCAGCCGAAGAGACAGGAGAGAGGGGTTGCTGATCGGGAGGATGGCCGGGATGCCCTAGAGCAAGTGATGGATGCTTGTCATGGGTCTTCTCAGGAAGAGCGGCCGTGGGAGTCGGCCCAGCCGATTCGAAGCCATGAGTGCTCTGAGGCGTTCCCGGCACAGAAACCTTCCGCTCTGAGATGGATAATCGGGCGGGATGAGTACCTGCAGGAGACGACACGCCAACTTCCTGCACAGTTTCGGGGGCAGGACCCGGCGCGTGAGACTGAAGTACGCCAGGTTGCTCAGCATGTGCGACAGGCCTATCCCCTGCTGGAAGATGCTGGTGTGCCTTGTCAACAGCAGCCCCGGCAGGCGCGGGAACACCATCTAATTGCGCCGATGGCTCTTTCGCGCCCAAGTCAGCTGCTGGGGGCCCTGCCTCCTTGGCCTCTGGCCGTGGTAAGAGAGCAGCATAGTTGGGGAGAGATGGAAGAGTTGATTCGTCAAAGTAGCGACCTCTGTATGAATTAGCATGTATACAGCACAAAAGTGAAAACAAATCAAGAGTAAAGGAAAAGCAGAGTAATACAAAGTAAGCAGACTTACTTGATCAGGTCGTTGGCGTCTAAAAACGCCTGCTCCTTGTGGTGATATCGCGAATCGGTTGGAGCGCCGTCGGTCGCGCCGGCTAAGCCCACGGTCGCAAAATAGAGCTCACTCAATTTGCGCTTCCGCGACAACAAACAACGTCTTGAAATAATTCTCCGTCAGCAACCAATGCATGAAAATAGACAATCTTGATATCAATCGATAGATAAAAATCCGTAGAAGACAGCAGAATTAATACATACGCGATTTCATCGTTCTTGGACCGGAGGAGCTCGTCACGGAGCATGGAGCCTATTTCGCCAGCACAACATCCGATTAACGCGCTAAAAACGAGGGGGATGGGTTGAGCGAGGTCATCCAGATGGAAAAAATCGCTCAGAATTGATAAAAAGGAGGGTGTGGTGGTGTTATGCGATGCTGAAATCCAGACGCGAAGTGCTCGCCTTGAAGGGTTTTTTTTTCCTCTTTTTTTTTTTCTTCGTCGGGGCAGTCGTTGGGGACTTGGTCAACGGGAGAGGGAGGTGATTGTACTGGTATCGAGGTATGGTATGGTAATAATTAGGGGGGATGGCTGAATTCGACCGAAGGAATGGTGGTATCGTTACGTATTGAACCCTTTTGCGGCCGGAATCTGTCTGCCTGAGGTGTGAATGATTCTTGCCTCAGCGAGTTATGTAACTTTATGACTCGATGATGACTACATTTATACAATTGCAGCCTGAGGCAGTAACACCGCTTTTGAATCAGGCATTAAGGCGGCAAAGCATCACCGCCTGGCTATCGCATGGCAGAAAAAAAAGTTGCAGCTGGAGAGCATTCCAGAACAACTTTACCCAAAGAGAGAAATATCATTCATTTCTTTCATTATGGCTAAACGCAAGAGAGAGGAAACCGCCAAAGACGTCCAGTCCTCCGACAAATCGTCCAAGGCCATTAAACCCGCGACAAACCAAGAATCCTCGTTCGAACCGGTCATCACGGTGCAAATCGTGACCGGCTCCTACGAGAGAGTGCTGCACGGGCTTACTGCTGGGGTTTCTGCAACTGCTTTGACTTCGAAAGACACCAAAGAGTCCATTGCTGGTTCGTCGCAGGTGCAATTCGCCGATACGTTCCTGTTCGAAGCACATTCCTCGGCCATTCGGTGTCTCGCCTTGTCTCCTGCACCCAAACCGGATTCGGCAGAGCCTCCTCGCGTGATCCTCGCCAGTGGTAGTACCGATGAGCGCATCAACCTGTACTCCGTCTCTGCCGCACCTCCAGCTGTGAATGATCAGTATCCGTCCGTTCCGACTCTCGCAGGAAGCAAGGTTCTCGAGAACCCGAAGAATCGCGAACTAGGCTCCCTCCTACACCATTCCGCCAGCATCTCTGGGCTGCACTTCCCGTCGCGTTCAAAGCTTTTGACCTGTGCCGATGACAACACTATCTCTGTTTCGAAGACTCGCGATTGGACCGTTGTGTCAACGATTAAGGCTCCCCGTCCCAAGGTCCAAGGGAGACCTAGCGGTGATACTGCGCCTCCGGGAGGGTCTCCCTCTGGCGTTAACGACTTCGCAGTGCACCCGAGTATGAAACTGATGCTCAGTGTTGGAAGGGGAGAAAAATGCATGAGACTGTGGAACTTGGTGACGGGAAAGAAGGCCGGTGTGTTGAACTTCACCAGGGAGATTCTCCAATCGGTCAAGGAGGGCAAATGGAGCTCAGGTGAAGGCCGGAAGATTGAATGGGACTCGAAGGGCGAGGAATTCGCCGTCGCATTCGAGTGGGGTGCTGTGGTTTTTGGGATTGTAAGTTGTCCTTGGCATGCAAGCAATTGCACACTAAGTTAACTGGTGACAGGACTCTACCCCGACATGCAGAGTTATGCCCAACCCGCGGAGCAAACTTCATCAGATGAAGTATGTCACTGTTGACCCGTCATCCGAGGACGCGAGTGACTTACTTGCTGTTTCCACGGAAGATGGACGAGTCATCTTCTACTCTACAAAGAAGCTACGGGAGCCTGAAAACGATCCTGACTCGTCTATTCCTTTTGCGGAACCCATTGCTCAGCTTGGGGGTAGGGCAAATGGTCTACCTGGGCGTATCAAGGACTTTGAGGTCTTCAGTCTGAAGGATGAGCCAACAGTCAAGAAGGATGTCTTCCTTGTGGTGACTGCAAACAGTGACGGGGCCGTCCGCATCTGGCTGGTGGATGGCAAAGAGCTCAAAGAGCAGAATGACTCGAAGAATGCTCCGACTGCTCCTCAGGTTGGCAAGCTTCTGAACACGTACGAGACCGGAAATCGGATCACCTGTATGAAGGCATTTGTGATGCTGCCTGCCGAGGACCAGTCGACGCTGGAAGGTTTGGATGAGGAAGACGATGATAGCGAGGAGGAATCATCGGATGAAGAGAGTGATGCTGAATAGATATCTGTCCTATATACCCTATTGTTCATAGACCTGTACCAATTCGATAAAAGTGATGCGTCTCACCATATTCAAACCTACTGGCCATGACTCACCACCGAAGGTGTTGTAGGTAGGCAAAATGGTATGGAATTTTTTTTATGAAATAGAAGAGTCAACAGGAAAAGTCAATAATGTATATATAAGCTCTTCGTTCCTTAAATATATATATATTCAACAGTAATAATAACATCGACGATACTCACATACTGCTACTAACTACTCTGCTAACTACTGCTACTCGCTCCACTGCACAAACCCCACCACCGCCGAGCAAAGCGTATCGTATCGCCTCCCGCTCCCAATACAGCAAATTTCCTCCATTTTCAATTCTCGACCACTTTGACTACTCACACCACTACTAAGAGGCTCTTATCAACCTCCCTTCCATTTCCTCCGTCGTCTTTCTCTGCCACTCCCGGTCAGAGCGCTCTGCCACACTCAGCAGATTTTTTCATCGACACCACCGCAAATATGGCTACCAACGGCGATTTTTCCGACGAGGAGTCCCAGCCCGGCTCGCCCATGCTCAACGCGAACGGCCAGGAAGATATTGAGGAGCAAGAGCCTCTCGAGCCCAAAGAGAAGAAGCCTCGCAAGTCGGCCATGAAGAAGGGCTCCGCGCCCGCTCCCCAGCCGCAGCGACCAGAACTGCCCGAGCAGCCAAACCCAGACACCCTCGACCTGTCCACACTCAACCCTCTCACCCCCGAGATTATCGCGCGTCAGGCGACCATCAACATCGGTACCATTGGTCACGTCGCTCACGGAAAGTCCACCGTCGTCAAGGCCATCTCTGAGGTGCAGACCGTCCGTTTCAAGAACGAGTTGGAGCGGAATATCACCATCAAGCTAGGTTATGCCAACGCCAAGATCTACAAGTGCGACAGCCCCGAGTGCCCTCGCCCGACGTGCTTCAAGAGTTTCAAGAGTGAGAAGGAGGTCGATCCTCCATGTGAGAGAGAGGGCTGCACTGGCCGCTACCGGCTGTTGAGACATGTTTCGTAAGTGGATATCTATAGTATGTGCGGGTTGCATTTTGCTGACATTCTAGGTTCGTCGACTGCCCCGGACACGATATTCTGATGAGTACCATGTTGTCAGGTGCCGCCGTCATGGACGCCGCTCTTCTGTTGATTGCCGGAAACGAAACCTGCCCCCAGCCCCAGACCTCGGAGCACTTGGCTGCGATTGAGATCATGAAGCTCAGCCATATCATTATCCTGCAGAACAAGGTTGACTTGATGAGGGAAGACGGAGCTTTGCAGCACTACCAGTCCATCCTGAAGTTCATTCGGGGTACTGTTGCCGATGGATCCCCCATTATCCCCATTTCCGCGCAGCTCAAGTACAACATCGACGCTGTCAACGAGTACCTCGTCTCGCACATCCCCGTTCCCCTCCGTGACTTCACCGCCTCGCCTCACATGATGGTTATCCGGTCGTTCGACGTTAACAAGCCCGGTGCGGAGATTGACGAGCTCAAGGGTGGTGTTGCTGGTGGTTCGATCTTGACCGGTGTGCTCAAGTTGGGTGACGAGATTGAGATCCGTCCCGGTCTGGTCACCAAAGACGAGCACGGCAAGATCCAGTGCCGCCCCATTTTCTCGCGTGTTGTGTCGCTCTTTGCCGAGCACAACGACCTCAAGTTCGCCGTCCCTGGTGGTTTGATTGGTGTTGGTACTCGTGTCGACCCCACACTCTGCCGTGCGGACCGTCTCGTTGGTTTTGTCCTGGGTCACCGTGGCCGTTTGCCCGCTATCTACACCGAACTGGAAGTCAACTACTTCTTGCTGCGTCGTCTGCTGGGTGTCAAGACCGCCGACGGCAAGCAGGCCAAGGTTGCCAAGCTGACCAAGAACGAGGTTCTCATGGTTAACATTGGTTCGACGGCCACCGGTGCCAAGGTCGTTGGTGTCAAGGCCGATGCCGCCAAGCTCAGCTTGACCAGCCCGGCATGCACAGAGGTTGGAGAGAAGATTGCCATCAGCCGGAGAATTGACAAGCACTGGCGTCTGATCGGATGGGCAAACATTGTTGCGTAAGTACTCTTTACGAGGATTCCCAGGATGATTGCTAACTGATTCTAGTGGTAACACCCTCGAGCCCATCTTGAGCTAAGCAGTTTGCTGCATTTTACGAAGAGAAAAAGAAAAGGATGGGAAAAGTTCACGGTTACGAAGGAGTTGATGCGAGCATTTAGTATTACCCGGTATAGAGAATGCAGTCCATTCTTGGTTCATTCCATGTTGAAGGGATTCACAAGGTAGTGACGTTGATTATCCCCAAAGCCTCTCGCAGGCCAGAGCCGGGTGTCTGGCAGCATGGATTGGACGGATTGGGCGATGAGATGTTGAAGTAGCGGATCTACCTGCTGACGCGTGTTATGAAGTTGCTATGTGAAAAGATTTCTTGCTATTATATGTTGTCTCATAATGCTTCCATGTCCGGTCTTGATTGTATATTCCGTCCCGTAGCCGTAGCCAACGCTGCTTTTTGTTCTCAGCCATTACCAAGAAATAACAATATAGACAATATAGATATTCCAGTAGGATCTAGTAGTCAGACAAATCCAGCATATCTACTCTGTAATCTGACCTCGTATGTCAGGCTGACTGCTTAGTCACCATGAGCTCGTTTCCCGACGAGGACACAACGCCTTTCCACGTCCAACTTCAACACAGCGTCTTCCAACAATCGCGTTGCTGTTGCCCGTCATGTGGATACTCGAGGTGAGCTCTTCATTATTTCCTCGCGCTTGTCTCTAGATATGGCTAACTGGTGCGCGTTGATATTGTAGCAACTGGCGCGTCTTCTGGACCGTCCACTCTTCCCATGGAAGACCGTCCTGGTTGGGTTCTCGCTGGGCCAATACCTGTTGGAGGGATTCCTGTCCTTTCGGCAGTACAAGGTCCTGCAGCGGACAAAGCCCCCCAAGGTTCTCGAGAATGAGGTTTCGCAGAAAGTCTATGATGAGTCTCAGGTATACTTCAACGCGCGAGGAACAACGGCAAACGACGGAGTGGTTGACAATGGCAGGCATACGGTCGCGCGAAAGCCAAGTTCGGCTTCGTCGCTGGTCTCTACGGTCAAGTTCAGAATCTCGCGTTTATCTACGGTGACGTGCTCCCCAAGCTCTGGGGTGTCGCTGGTGTCGCGCTCGCTCGGTATCTTCCTGCTCGGTTCCAAGGTGAAATCTGCCAGACGCTGCTGTTTCTCTTCGGATTCAATATTCTCAGTACGGTTTTGTCGCTTCCGGTCTCGTATTACAGCACGTTCGTTCTCGAGGAGAAGTTCGGGTTCAACAAGCAGACGTTGAAGCTGTGGATTACGGATATGCTCAAGGGCCAGATGCTCGGTGTTGTCTTGGGTACTCCTATTATCAGTGGGATGCTCAAGATTATCCAGTACGCTGGTGACTCGTTCTTCTATTACCTGTGGCTGTTTGGTATGTTCGTTCAGGTTTTCGCCATCACGATCTATCCCATTGCTATCCTGCCGCTGTTCAACAAGCTGTCGCCTTTGCAGCCTGGTGAGCTGAAGACCGGTGTTGAGAACCTCGCTCGGAAGTTGGAGTTCCCGCTTCAGGAATTGTATGTCATCGACGGTAGCAAGCGGAGTGCGCACAGCAACGCGTACTTTTTCGGTCTGCCCTGGAAGAAGCACATTGTTATCTACGACACTTTGATTGAAAAGAGCGAGCCAGACGAGGTTGTTGCTGTTTTGGGTCACGAACTTGGTCATTGGAGTTTGAGCCACACTACCAAGCTGTTTGGTATTGCTCAGGTGAGTATCTTCCCTCGAGGTCTTGCGGCAATTGCTAATAATGTAGTCTCACATGTTCTACATCTTCGCTCTGTTCTCGGTCTTCATCAACAACAAGTCCTTGTACCAGTCTTTCGGTTTCTTCAACGAACAGCCCATCATGATCGGATTCCTTTTGTTCTCAGATGCCCTGGCACCGATGGACGCCGTGATCAAATTGTTGATGAACATTCTTAGCCGTCGCTTTGAATTCCAAGCTGGTACGTTTTTCTTCTCGTATCTTTATCGCAACCAACTAATGTAAACAGACGAATTCGCCCAAAAACTCGGCTACTCCGAGCAACTCGCCAAGTCCCTGCTCAAGCTGCAGATCCAGAACTTGAGCACCATGGACGCGGACTGGATGTACGCTAGCTACCACTACTCGCACCCGATCCTCTCCGAGCGTCTCCAGGCGCTTGGCTGGAAGGGTGGAAAGGTTACCAACCTCAAGTCGGAGGACAGCAAGGAGCCTGTCAAGGCTGGTGACCGGGAGCTGTAAGCAGTTCACGATTTAGGTGTCGAATATAGAAGTTGAATAGCTGTGAAGAATGAACTTTTGATTTATGATACAAACTCCTCTATCCCATGCGCCAATTAACCATACCAGTACACAAATCACAAATGCGCAATGCCAAACACTTTTTTCAAGTAAACAAATTCAAGCCCCCCCAGCTTTGGCCTTCTTCTCCGCCAACCTCCTCTCCTTCTTCTTCCTCTTCCGCTCCTCCTTATCAACTCCCCCCTCTCCCCCATCTGCCTCCATCCCACCCATGTCCATATCCATATCCCCCGCCTCCTCCTTCTCACCTTCAACCCTCTCCTGCTCCTGCCCCGCCTCATACACCCCTTCCCCATTCTCGGGCTCGGGCTCCATTCGTATCATCGTCAAGTCCCGTCCAAGCACTTCCCCCGCAAGCCCCGCCTGTACGCGCTTGAGATTATGCAGGATGAGGTTCGGCGCGGACGCTGTGGTGCGGCTGACGGGGCCGTGCTCGCTGATGCTGGCGTTGGGTTGCAGCGCCGGGTCTGTGGAGGCGCGGTCGAGATAGGCGGATAGGAAGGCGTTTGCGGTGGATTGGGGGATGGGGGTGTTTGTTGTTAGGGTTGTTGGGGGGAGGGGAGAGGGGCCGTTGATTGACATTTTGTTTGTGGTGTCGCTGTAGAATGTAGATGTGGGTAGAGTAGTAGTGTAGGTTGGTGTCGCTCGATGCGCGAGTGTCAATTGGAAAACGTGGAAAAGTAACGAGGTCTCAAGCCCAATGCGATTATAACCAGACCCCGTCTTACAGTAAAAAGGTATGTGAATGTGTAGTAGAGAGTAAGAACAATCTCAAGAGAGAAATCATGAAGCCGAAAGATTCTGCGGGTCCGTGCGTCTGCGGCGCCGGAGCTTCAATTTTCTCTCCGCCTTAACCACTACCGCACCACTGCCCGCTCTCTTAGTATTGAGAGACAAGCTACCTTGAATAACTTCAATCAGAGCCAGGATTGTTGGAATTATACCAGTTAAGACAGCCACCATGCTCTGCCGGAGAACCCTCCCCGCGCTGAGGATGTCGGTCCTGCGAACCCAGACTCGGACTCCGTACGTCCACCACCGTTCCACCATATCTACCGCTACTGCTTTCATGAGAATTACAACTGATAATATCCAGCCTCACCACGATCTCTCGCCCCTTCTCCTCCCTCCTCACCTCCTGCCTCTCTCCCTCTCTCCCGACCACCGCCGCCATCACACCCAGAACCATACCCACATCCACATTCACCTCGCCATTACAATCACCACTCCCATCCACTCTGACCAGCAGCCAAACCAGGCAATTCTCAGCAAGTGCCTCACTCGCCGGAAAGCGAATCACCTACAATCCCTCGCGGAGAGTGCAGAAGCGGCGCCATGGGTTCCTGGCGAGACTGCGCACGCGTGGGGGGAGGAAGGTTTTGATGAGGAGGAGGGCGAGAGGGAAGAAGGCGTTGAGTTGGTAGGCTCTCGCTCTTAGGGAATGATTGTGGTATATTTGGGGAGGGAAATGGGGTGATTTTATGGGGGTCTTTTCTATGGGCTTTTTGTGTCGGGGCAACTGGAAATGTTGCGTTGTTCATTATGTTTTCATGTATCATAACCATTAGAATCATGTTATGTCTTATTACTTCTATCTCTCGGGGTGTATGCCACAGTACATCTACTCTATGGACCAGCCACCGCTATTTATATAGGTCGTCTAGACATACTTTACTCCTCTTCACTCTCCTCTTCGCTATCCTCCTCCTCAGACCCCGTCTCGTAATCCTCATCGTCCTCATCAGACTCCTCCTCTTCGCCCTCAGGCTTCAAACCGTAATCATCCTCGAAATCCTTCAGCGGCCGAACTTCAGGCGTAAATCCAGAGGTTTGCAGGCCCTTTTGGATGCTCTGTACGGCAAGTTAGTTTATCATGTTCAAACGGGGTAACGTAAGGGGAAGTTCAAGGGTAGCGTACCTCCTCCATAACAGTAGCACAAGTAATCACAATATTCGCAGTGCTGGGCTCAAATAACGGCAGAATGATCCCCCTCAGCGCCTTCTTCACATCCTCCACACTAGTCGCCCGGACCTGTCTCAACACGCGTTCCTTGTAATCGCTAGGCAACTCCCGCATCACCTGCCGGATAAAGCTGCCCTGCGCCGCATTCGCAATAGTAGCCTGCTCGTTCGCAAAGCTAACCACGATGCTGCTAATCGCGCCCTCAAGCATCAGCGGGTCGAACGGCATGGCACCGGATAAATGGTCCTCAACGATCTGTTTGCTGGACTCGAACGCCTTGTGCGCATTCGGCGAGCGATAGACGTCAAAGTTCACAAAACCAGTATCGATGTTGTAGGCAAAGTTGGTGCCGTAGGCGAGACCCTTACCGCGGACGGCCACCCACAGAGGTCCCTCTACGGCGTTCATGTAGGCGATGGCCACAAGGAGGGGCGGCAGGCGCGGGTCGTCGTACGAGTCAAGACCTCGCGCGCTGGCGTAGGCGAAGGAAGAGTCGATTGTTGGCATAGGTACGACGTACGACTTGCCACCGAGGTTCTGGCCAACCTCGCTCATGAGCGGACGGCGGGCTGTGATGGGTTTGAGGGGAGCGGGAGTGCCAAGGCGCTCGGCGAAGGGTTTCCATGAGGAGACCGGGTTGGGAAGCTTTTCGAGGTCGGCGATGACGAGGACACGGATGTTGGAATATTGGAAGAGGGCATTGCGGATTTCTTCCATGCGTGCGACGACGGCCTCCGGTTGCTCAGCGAGTTGCTTCTTGATGCGACGCAGGTAGCGGGCCTTGACCAACGTGCTGCGAGCGCGGACGATAGATTCTGGCGCGTAGTGAACCATCACATGCACGGCTGCTAGCATATCGTCGCCGCTGCGTTTGGCATCGGGGACGTCGGCGAGCAGACGACTGGTGATTGCGCGCAGTCTTTCCACGTCGAAGATGGTGTTCCACGACAGCTCCTGCAGCCAGGCGATGGCTGTGTTATACTTCTCCATCTCGACCTGGAACGAGATGCGCAGCATTTCCGAGTTACCGAATGCCCTGGCGCCTTCCATGTTGTAGCCAACTGTGTCTCTTTCCAGTTCGACGACGACTTGCTCGAAGCTGATCGTCTTCCCGTCGCGCTGGATCGGAATGTTGAAGAACGCTTCCGTGTAGACGGATAGAAGAGGGCGAAGTTGAACAGGCACCGACTGGGCTGAGATAAGGAGGGACATCTGAACAAAGTTGCTGGGGATGTGCTCGAAGTGAATGAACAGCCGCGTATCCGAACCATCGGCGTCCACGATCTTCTGGACTCTGTGGTCAGGACGACCGGCCTCCAGGGCAGAACCAGACCGTGCAGTAGTAGTCTCAACAAAGTGAATCGACTCGACTCCAGGGATCTCAAACTTCTCCAACATCTCCTTCGGAATCTCCTTGTCATTCTCAGCCTTGGCCTTCTCAAGCTTGTCAGCCAGTTCCTTCAGGCCCTTCTCGCCAAGCTGCTTCTTCTGCTCTGCAACTCGAGCCTCTTCCTCCTTCTTGAGGGTGTCGGACATCTTCATCGAAGGAACACCGAGAACGGTGATGTGAGGAGCATCGGAGATCCATTTTTTGATAAAATCCCGCCACTGGTGCTCAGGCCATTTCTCCAGCTCTTCGTACTCCCGCATACTTGCAACGTCCAGTAATGTAGAACCGTCCCGCTTGCCGTACAGGAAGTCAGAGATGACATACTCCGCGAGTGCAGAAGCAGAGCTTTCTGTGGAGAACTTCCAGATCTTCTGCTGCCGGTCGATGCACTCTTGTAGATACTTCATGTCAATTGGCTTTTCCATCGCATCCTTCAGAACCTCGAAAAACCTCCGCTCAACGTGCTCGAGCTTGTCTGTTTCCACACTGGTCAGCTGGAACTGGATTTCGATATTCGGGCGTTCCTCTGTAGAGTAGTATACGGCACTGGCCACCTGCTCTTTTTCGACGAGGACGTTCTCCAGAATCGAGGCGGACGATCCGGCAAGATACAGAAGTGAAACATTAAGGGCGCCGCCTGTAAACAGTAAGCATTGATATCTTAGAAGAGATAATGGGACACTTACTCTGAATCGGATCGGTGGTGTCTGGACCCAAGAATCTGATCTCGATCTCACCAAAAGACTCATCCTCTTCTGGGAATTCTACAGTCTTGGTAACCGACTTCTCCAACGCAGGCGCCTGCTTCGAGTCCACCCAAGGACGCTTGAACGGCGAATCAGGGCTTGGGATAACATCGAGAATCGTGTCTTCGAACTTATCCAGCGTCTCCAGCATGTTCTCGTGGTCCACCTCTCCCGTGATGATCAGACACAAGTTCCGAGGCTGGTACATCTCACGATGGAATGCCCTGATCCTCTCCGCCGTAAGGACGCGGAGCTGCTCCATCATTCCGCCGGTCTCGTACCGAAATCCCACATCAGAAGGATATATCAAGCGACGCGCGGTGAGATCCATCAACTCAGCCGAATTGTTCTGCACACCCTGCATCTCCGAGTACACGACACCAGCGTCGTTGCCAGTGGCGTCAATATGGTGCACTTCCGTGTAGCATCCCTCATCCGTAAGTGTGGGCGCGATGACATGTTCCAGATACACAGGCAGAATCCGTGCGAATCCCTCCCATCCGGCTGTGTCCAATGTGTAGGCTGTGTGATCGGTGGCTGTCCAGGCGTTGGTGTTCGAGTAAACTCGGGTGGCTAGTTTGTCCAGGAATCCCTTGTATCTGTAGTTACGCGAACCCATGAAGCACAGGTGCTCCAATGTATGGGGTGCGCCGGAGTCATCGAGAATCTCCGTAGCAAGCACAAAGTATCCAGACACCTTGGGACCTTTTTGGTCGATCACCACCACTCTCATACCAGTTCTCTCTGATTCATATTGGACGAACTCGTTAGGGGAGTAATCTGGCTTGAACTTTTGAAGGAGTTTGAAGTGGCTCTGTGTGGTAGAAGGCATGTTGGCGATGTTGGCGATGGAACGAGGGAACGGCAGGTTCGTTTTTGGAAAAGGGCTAGGGAGCTTTCGTCCCAACACTGATGGACTATCAAGATCTATCAGCCATATACCGTAAATGAATGCCGCCGAAGCAATTGCGTTCCTATACGCATCTAGAGAAGGGAGCAAAGACTCTTTCAGATGACGTTGACGGAAGCACCAGAACAATGTCTCCCAGAAAACACGCAGATAATCACAATCGAATAACTCACGTAAGCTGAGATCTTGCCCGGCTCAGGCCTCGCAGGGTATACCACAGCACCACGACGGCTGGTGAGAACTTTAAGAGTTCTTCGCGGGAGCAAGTGCGGACAGTGTCACTTAAAGAAGGATTGGGTTAGGAATTGGAGCATGTCACTTCCGGACAAAGAAAGAAAGCAAACAGTCGTCCCCGGCGGCAGGAGGTGTGAGCAAGGAGGGCAATCAGAAAGAAAGAAAGAGACGACTCTCTATCCAAGCTGGTTGGCTGGTTGGAGGTGTCCCGCAGTGGTTGAACGAGCCCAGATCTGTGCCCCGCGGGAGCCTGAGGCAGAGAGTCATGTGATGAATTCGCCCTATGCCAACGAGGGCGTTGATTAACGTTCCTGTGCTCCTGTGGCTCTTTAATTCTCGCTATCATTTTTGTCTAGTCCTCTTGTCGTGTGGTTGCGTACAGAGATTCGCGACTCCGCCCGCGTATGTCTATATCCCGGACTGCAATCAATACAAGGAACACAAAGAGATGAATGGGTGAAACAGAGAACAATGTATATACACTTGGTAGGGACAATCCAAGAGCGTTTAAGATACGGTATGATGGTCAATGCTACAGCGCTTTGGTGTCTCGGACAGTATATATATATATCGATTACAATTTGACCTGTTTTATCATAACCGAAAGGAATGAAACAAGACCAAAGACCAGGAGAAGGGAAGAAGGTACATTGTTCATTCCAGTTGGAAAACGAGGTCATAAGAGACTTTATATAAGTGACATGAGGGGACCGATTTCAGAACCAGCCGTCCACCGTTGGGAATATAAACTGAAAACCAAAATAATATCAAAAGACAGGCAACGAACGAACCGCAAAAAGTGCCGTGATCGTATAATTGATAGTTGCAGGAGAGAAACGTCAAGGTATCTATGCGACCGGGGGTTCGTCTATATCCTCATGCTTCGACTTGTGCTTGTTCTTCTTCTTTTCTTCCTTGCCCTTCTTCTGCATGGCTTCGGTCATGAGTTGCTCGAAGGCCATGTAATCACCCTCCTCTTCAGGATCGCGTTCGGCCTATAGAATATAAGTAAACATTCCAAAACACTAGTTGCATAAGATCGTACCTTCGCATAGATGTTTCCAGCAAGGACCAAGGCATGCGCACGCTCGACACGCTTCTCCAGCTTGATACTCTTGTCACCTAGGACTTGATCACACACATCGCGCAGCACGCTCTGGATCTCGAACTTGCTTCCGCGCCATGCAGCGGCCAAGATCTTACCGGTGACCTTCTTCTCATACTCGGCCTTCTTCTCGTCCGTCCATTCTTCACCGCCGCGCTCTTCCATCTTGGCCATCTCTTCCATGGTCATCTGCGCATCGATCGCAGTCGAAATCGTGGTCCAGGTTTCCTTGGCCAACGTTCCCTTGTCCTTGAGACGAGAGAAGAAGCCGGAAATGCCTAGGAATTTCTGAGACTTGAGGAAGGAGGTCGATTTCTGGACGTACGTCGCACCGATAGCGTGCAGGATCTCGAGACCGAACGACTCCATCTTCAGGTTCTCGACCTCGAGGCGGATCTTCTCCTCAAATGCATGCGTCACGTCAGGGCTCTTATCGGTCTCCGTCCACACACTGATCTTGTCTACCAACTTGGTTGCCAGAGTGTTGACCCGCTCTTCACGTGCCTTCTTCCGCTCTAGTTCGTATGCAGCCAGGCGGTCCTGCTGTTCCTTGGTCAATCCACCCTTCTTTTTCTCCTTTTTACGAAGCTCCTTCTCTTCCGGAGATAGACCAGCTGCCTCCATGCGTGCCTCCTCCTCTGACTTGTCCATGATCGCCTGCTGACCTAAGTATCGCCGAGAGGGAGTCTTCTCCGGTTCCTGCGGTGCCGCGGCAGCAGCGGCGGTGGCCGTGGTACCCTCCGCGGTCGCACCCTCTGCAGTTGCACCTTCGGTAGAGGCGCCGCCAGTCTTCGTTTCTTGTTCGTGGATGTTGAGTTTCTCTTCTGCGGATGCGGCGAGTTCGTCCTCCTCCATCTGCTGCATGGTGATATCCATCGTCGTGGTCAGATCCTTCATGAGGGAGATCTCTCCGATCAGGTCGACGAAGGCGCTACCGCCGAAAATCATGCTGAAGAACTCGGATGGGTCCTCTGTTTGCGTGTATACCGTTAGTCCTGTGTGGTCCAGTATTGAAACGGGGCAAGGACTAACCAAAACCACCACCCGGAACCGCGTCTTCCTTGCCAAACTTGTCATATCGCTGTCGCAGTTCATCATCGCTGAGAACTTGATACGCTTCGCCGATCTAGTTGAGTCATTGTCAGTCATTCTGGCCCGTGGATAGGCATCAGTCGCAAGGCGCATACGGCTTGGAATCGGGTATGTGCGGTCTCATCGCCGGGGTTCTTATCTGTCCATAAGGTCAATAGGAGTCCACAAACAAGTAGCATGGTAAGTCAATGTCATACCAGGATGCGTGGTGATAGCGAGCTTTCGATAGGCCTTCTTGATCTCGATTTGCGTGGCAGTGGGCGGTACCCCCAGGGCATCGTAGTAGCTGGTATCGGCAACCATTTTTGGGAAGTAACGAAGCCAACAGAAAGAACGAGAGTGAGAGATGGGGCCTGCACACCCCAATGTGAGATATTCGACTCAGAAAGCAGTCTTAAGAGAGTCTTCGACAAGCTGTCAAGAAGACTGATATACAATCATAAATTTTTCCTCTCTGCCTGACACTTTCTTCCTTTCGTCATGGTGGGGGGGTTCTTTTTGCCAGGCGGTGCTGTAATTGCTGCGCCACAGCCCGTGCCTAGGTACAGAGTACTTGTACTGTACAGAGTAATTACCCGTCACCGCACAATGGCCGGCCAAGCCACTACACCCACACTAGCCACGCCAATAAAACCTCCCGAGTTTTCCTCCTTTCCCTCTCCCGCGCTCTCGCTCTGTCCTCTTTTCCTCTTCTCTTCCCATCTCTCTCCTCTTTTCCTCTTCTTTCTCTTTTCTCCCATCTACTGGAACCTATCTTATCTTGTGTGTTTGCGTGCTTCTGTTACACCGCGCGTTGTACACTACTCGGCCATTGTACAATACGATACTTGTCCTTTTGCTTATTGGCTTAATTCCTCCCGCATTCCACGAGATCTTTCCCGTCTTCTTACTCGAGTCTTTGTATCTCTATTCGTCTCTTGTCTGTTGTACCCTTTCTCTTTGCGCGATTCGATTCTTGGCCATTCACTATGGGTCTGATCGGAAATGTCCTCTACTACTCTTTTCACCCCTCAGAATTGAGGGCTATAATGCAATGGTTGGTTTGGTCCTAGTCTTCGAGCACTCCTCAATTCCGATATAAGTACCAATGCTGACGCGCGATCACTGTCTTTTTATGATAGGAAAGTCTGGCACATCCCCGTCCATCAACGTAACGAGAAGGACGAAACCGAAACACAAAAGACCTGCTTTAAGTTCCTCGACAAGACCAGCCGGAGTTTTAGCGCCGTCATCAAGGAACTCCATCCCGAGTTGCTGCTCCCCGTGTGTCTGTTCTACCTGATCTTGCGTGGCTTGGATACCGTCGAGGATGACACCTCGATTCCTCTTGCGACCAAGGAGCCTTTACTTCGCGACTTCAAGGACTTCCTCGAACAGGATGGCTGGACCTTCAATGGCAACAGGCCGGAGGAGAAGGACCGTGAGCTGCTGGTTCAGTTCCACAACGTCATCACTGAGTTCAAGAACTTGAAGCCCGCCTACAAGGAAATCATCAGGGACATCACCGACAAGATGGGCAACGGTATGGCCGACTATGCCCGTAAGGCCGAATCCAACGATGCGAGCGTCGTGACCATTGAGCAGTACGACTTGTATTGTTACTACGTGGCCGGTTTGGTCGGTGAAGGTCTGACCCGTCTGTTCATCGAGTCGGAGTTTGGCAACCCGGGATTGTTGAAGCGCGAACGTCTTCACAAGTCCATGGGTCTCTTCCTGCAGAAGACGAATATCATCCGTGATATCCGGGAAGACAACGATGACGGCCGCCGCTTTTGGCCCAAAGAGATTTGGTCCAAGCACGTCAACGACTTTGACGACCTCTTCAAGCCGGAGAATCTCAATATCGCTCTGAACTGTAGTTCCGAGATGGTCTTGAACGCACTGGAACACGTCGAGGACTGTCTTTTCTACCTCGCTGGTCTGCGTGAGCAGAGCGTGTTCAACTTCTGTGCGATTCCCCAATCCATGGCCATTGCTACCCTCGAACTGTGCTTCCGCAACCCAGCAATCTTCCAGCGCAACGTCAAGATCACCAAGGGTGATGCTTGCCAGCTGATGATGGAGTCGACTCAAAACCTGCGTCTGGTCTACCAGGTGTTCCGCCGGTACGCTCGCCGAATTCACAAGAGGAACTCTCCGAAAGACCCCAACTTCCTCAAGATCAGTCTTGTTTGCGGACGGGTAAGTTTGAAAGATCCTGGGCCATGTCTTCAGCAGCGCTAACATCGAATATAGATTGAGAAATTCGCCGAAACCATCTTCCCAAGCCAGTCCGCTGAGGAAGCCCAGCGTCGCTTGACTGGTGCGGTGACTGAGGAGGAGGCACGCAAGGCCAAGGAAGACGCCGAAGCGCGTCAGGACGTCTACTTCATCATGGGCCTTATGAGTGTCATTGTGTTGATCGTTGCGCTGACTATGGTAAGTTTGAGCGACCCCGTTATTACCAACATGCGGCTAACTGTTCACAGACCGGATTTGCCTGGTACATGGGCGCACGCTTCGATCTCGCTTGGGAGGAGTTGAAAAAAGGCAACTTCCGCCCCCCCGCGAATGTGCGCGGGGCCCCAGGAACCCACCAAGAGTTATAGAATCGCTTTTCCACCCTTTACGGAGTTACGACCCTTTACTGTCTTAATTGCTAGTACATCTTCGGTTACCCCCTTGCTTGCAGATGGCTTATGTCTATACGCCTGTATCCATTATACTCACGCCATCTCTGCAGCGATATACTTTCTAATAATGATCTTTTTTTTTTTTCACCCATTCTCATGGGGTATCCGCTGACTCGTACGGACCTTTTCGCCTCTAGTTTGCCTAGCACGGATGTCAAATTGCAATCCAGCCTGACAATGACTGTGGTTGTGCCGAAGAAGTGCTGATATTGAGCGGAGTTTACTCTGACCAGCGACGTACTAGATTTGTGTCTACAGGGTCTTCGGATGCTGAAATGGCACACGTCCATTGAGGACCTGGAACATTCTTATCTCATTAGGTAGTGATAGCTAGTCGTAGCAATTTCATTTTTGATCATCCACACTTCGTACTCTATATTTCTTATTGTAGCGACGGATCAACCCCGGAGGCGTGTGGAAATCGGCGGCTTCTCATTTGCCGACATCTGACCCCAGGTTTTTTTTTTTTTCCCTTCTGTTTTTTCTATTCTCAAGTTCTACATCGCAGAATAGTTCGAGACAATCAGAGCCTAATGAGACCTCTGCTTCCGCTATTTCATGCGACTACTGCAACGGGCTTGTCCGGCATTTCGTGGATTTGCCTTGACGCCAGCGCGTTTCACATCGAACTCAACCTTTACTCACTTACCTGCCGATATCATGGGAAAGGAAGAGAACGAGGCCGCAGCATCCGGCGATGGTACAGGGGAAGGCGAATCGCTCCCTCCACTATCGATGAAAGACTTTCAAGTCTACAACCGCCTGTCTGTGCAAATGGACCAATTCGTAAGTACACCAACAAGCCCCAACGAACCCACCCTAACAAGACTCAGCACAACCACTTTCGCCTCGTCTGGAACGACCTCCAAAACGCCTGCGCCCCCACCAGCGGCAAACAAAAACACCCCCGCCAACTCATCCTAACTGGCCTCGCCTTCTGCTCCCAACTCGACTTCCACCACTCCATCGAAGAACAGCACGTTTTCCCCGTCCTCGCGAAGAGAATGCCCGAGTTCCGTAAGGGACTGGCCCTCCTGCAACAGCATAAGAAGATCCATGCTGGGCTCGGGGAGTTGGAGAAGTATTTGGAGGATTGTCGGACGGGGGAGGCGGAGCTTGACAGGGCGGAGGTGAAGAGGTTGATGGATGCTTTTGGGGATGTGCTTTGGAAACACCTTGATGAGGAGGTGCAGACGTTGGGGGCGCAGAATATGAGGAAGTATTGGAAGTTGAAGGAGATGCCGGGGTTGCCGATGTGAGCGATTACGGTATACGAGCGGAGTGCGGAAGTACACATTCTGGATATCTATCGCATTTCTCTGCTATTTCTTCCAGCACCAGAGTATTCTCCCCGGACTCAAGTACCGATCGGAAAGACCTGCAAGGAGTAAGTGGCCAAGAGAGCAGAGTCCGCTCGACCTACTTTAACGGACAGATGCTCCCTACTTGAAGCATCGTGTAAGGACTATCATCCTTTGAGGTGTCACATCTGGCCATCTTGGCTCGTCCAAACGTGGTCGAAGCGAAGAACAGACACGCGACTCTCATGGAATTGATTAACAGCACTAAAGAAACATCCGAATGCAGCCATAATGCGATGTGAGAAATCGACTGCATAAAGCTTGGCCTGCAATGCACTGCCATGCAAGGCCACGCACATGCGGCTGCAAGCGAGGGCCAGATGCATACAATATTCTGACACACCATGGAATCGACCATCTTCGTTTTCTTATAACAAAAGTGCGTGATAAACAGAGCCGAGACTGAAGAATGTTTGTTGGAATGCACGCGACTGCTTTCCTTCGCTTGTTCTGATACGCATACCAGCCATATGCCGCTCAAGCACGCGCAAATGAGAAGCAGTCTTGCATAAAGACTATGAAGGATGTTCTCGCACCATTCCTCATGGCGGATCATTTTTCAGCTCGAGCTTAATCCGTGACTGTTTTGAGTCCTGGAATGCGATCTTGCCGATCTCGTGGGCAGGGAGTACACGCGTAGCCGTCGATTAGGGTGCTTTCCCCGATTATTTTCTCTGCTCTGGTATGCGGTACGAAGACGGATGGTGCTTGGGTATTTCCTTATTGGTACGTCAGAATAATGGCAGCTATAAAGTACATGCCAGGACCTTCACGTTGTTGCCCATCACCATCGAATTTCACGACATTACTTCTCCAGCCAACCTCGACACCCCCATCATTGTCGACACCGTCTCGCCAACAAACACCGCCATCATGAAGTTCCTGAGCACCTTCGTTACCACCGCGCTGCTCGTGAGCAGCACACTGGCTGCTCCACGCACCCTAAAAGAACGCGTGCAAGCCCGTACATCCTCCCGCCAATCAAACCCAAACCAACGCATCGCTACCACCGACGCCGACCAAAGGACTTTAGGCAACATCCAATACAGCAACAACTGGGCCGGCGCCGTCTACGAACAACCGCCCCCAGAGGGCTCCTGGTCCTACGTCTCAGGCACCTTCACAGTCCCAGAGCCAAAAGCCGTCGGCGAGGTGAAAGAAGGAAGCGTCACTGCGGGATCTGCGTGGGTCGGAATAGACGGAGATACCTACGGCGCAGCGATCTTGCAGACGGGTGTCGACTTTTATGTCGAGGCGGATGGAAATGTGCATTATGATGCGTGGTACGAGTGGTACCCGGACTACGCATATGATTTTGAAGTGAAGTTTAAGGCGGGTGATGTGGTGAATCTCGCGGTTGAGGCGTACGCGTCCAGCTGGGGTTACGTGCAAATCGAGAATCTATCAACCGGTGAAACGGCAAGGCAGATCCTCAAGGCACCGACGGAAAAGGCCGTGCTGGCTGGTGAAAATGCGGAATGGATCGTCGAGGACTTCCAGTCTGGTGGCGAGCTGGTGAACCTGGTTGATTTCGGCACTGTTACGTTCACAGACACACAGGCGCAGGCTGGCCACAAAGTGTACGGGGTCAAGGACGCGTCGATTATCGAGCTGAAGCAGGGCGACAGAGTGATTACCGAGACGACGATAATCAGTGATGAGGAGTTCAACGTGAAGTACACGGGCTAGCTTTCTTTTTGTCTTGCATATTGCTTTCATTCGTTGTACATGTTCATCAGCAGACTGAATACAAAACCAATTCCCAAATCAAAGCAACGACCTCGGCCCCGTAAACCCCCGTAAAGGAAACGGCCCCCAAACCGGCCGAACACCAACACTACCACCAGGACCCTGATTCGGACCCATCTCCTTCCTTGACCAGTACAACAATACCTCCCGCAACGCCTTAGCCTTTATTTGCCGCGGAATTGCATCGTCAACTCCCCACTTGTTGTGCTGCTCGCGACGACATCTGAGCCCATATCCCGCATCCATGCCTATCACCGGCGTTGCACGCAGAAGCGGATCATTCGCAAAGGGCGGCTGGGTGCGGAGGATGTGGATGAATTCCTGTGAAGACATCACAGGTATTTGCATCTATGTCGACGTTAATATATTAATCATCTGATAGGGAGGGGGTTGTTGGTCGACCTTTAGGAAGATGATGTTTGGGCGCGGGTTCTGCGGGTTGGAGAGGTAGGTTAGGGCGTTGCGGGGGTTATGGACAGAGATGTGGGCGATATTATGCTTGGAAAGCATTTTGGGAAGGAGTTTTTGCATCACGGCGCTTGGGTTGTTAGTATCGTTGTTTTTGGTTCATGGGGAGGGTGTGTTGTACTTATCGTCGATTTGGAGGACGAGCATTTTGCTATAGCTACCGGACGGTGGTCTGTCGATATCGATATTCTAGCCAGGAGACACGGTTTAATAGTAGGGAATGCACAGCCTTATATAAATCTCAAAATCTAGGCGTGCAGACCACGTTGAACGGTCTAGACTCTCGCACAGCCTTGTTAGCCTGAAAGGACACATTTGCATGTCATTGGTGCTGGGGATGCGATGGGCACTGCGGTATGCAGCAGGAGTCTTGAACGCAGTATATGCTGTACGATGAGTCTGGAACGAGGATATTTAGCTTGCGAGTGGATATTTACATAGGCATGAGTGAGTGGTGTTGTACGCATATGTGAAGCTTAGTGTTGCCAGGTAGTCGTCAGAGGTCTAGACGCTTCGCCTATACAGGGTCCGAGGGATGTGTAGTCTGTTCTAGATTGGCATTCTGGGATATGCTAGTGACGAAGAAACACCATGTCGCTGGCCGTCATTCGAGGGGACCATGGTATGACGCTTTTGGTAATCAGTATAGTCGCCATAATCGGATAAAGCGGGTTCGTTTAGGGGAGACTAGCAATTGTCCATGCCTACAGTTGGGTTGCTTCACCAGGTTGTGCACAAAATGTCAGACTTCATCCCTCATTCCTATTTACCATAAGCCTGAAGAATACCTTGGCTCTCGCAAGACCAATAAAAACGAGCCGTAGAAAGCCCAGCGCCCAGCCAACTCAATAAACATATCGAAACCTCGGGTTCTGCACCGTTGTTAGCAAACCCGTTAACAAAGCACAACCACGGCAGCAAGGCTCACCTCGAAATCCGTCAAATCCGCCAAAACCTCCTCCCCCAGCCCCTCCACACTCATATCCCTCTCCTTAACCCGATTCCTCCAAATCAGCAACACCCTCAACCCCAATGCACACGCAATCTGCGTCACCGCACAAGCCAGACCAAGCTTACACGCTGTCGAATACACGGGAGCCTCGTCTGCCAGAAACGCATGCGGGCCAATGATATTCCCGATACAGTATGCTAGGAAGACGAGGGCAGTTGAGGTGACGCGCTTGGTGTAGCCGCCCATGTTGCTGGAGGGCATTTGGAGGGAGAGGACGAGAGAGGAGACGAATGAGCCGGTCTAGTACTGTTAGCTTGCTGGAATGGTGGGAGGGGAAGGTGGGGATGTACAATGTAGTAGCCGAAAAGCACGCCGTATTGGTTTTCGCTTCGTGGGAATCTCCAGAGGAGGCTTATTCCGAGGACGGTGGGAATGAGATAGATGGCCATTATTATTGTGCGGATGTTCTTGAATCGTGTTGAGAGGTACGATCCTGAGAGGATGAAAAAGACTTGGAAGGCTCCTTGGGGGATGCCTAATACTGTTGTTAGGAGGGAGCTGTCGACAAGGCCTTTGATGATAAGTTTTCCGAACTGTTGGGACTTGTCAGCTCTGTTGGTTTTGGTAGATTGGAGTAATGTACATTGGCAAACCCTCCATTGATGGTTTCATTCAGCAGGGTGAAGAAGAAAAGAATCCAGACTTGGGGATCAACAAGTGCCTCGCGGATTTGGTACCATTTAATCGAGCGGTTCAAGATACCCTAACTTATCAATTTTCGCCTTTCCTTTCGTTGAGGTGAAACATACCGTCTGATTTTGCTTTCCCCTCCCAATAAGCAAGATCTTTTCTTCCACGGAGAACCTCTTCGATGAGAGGATACTATTCGGAAGAAAAACCATCAACACACCACCCCAGACAACCGTCGCACCACCACAAATCATAAAAACGGCTTTCCAGACAGGGAAGCTGTCGATTTGACCGATGCCGTATGTAATTAACCCTCCAACCTAATTCATTAGTCTGGGTAGGCTTGACAGGAGTAAAAGACGCACCATTGCGCCAACACCA
This sequence comes from Aspergillus intermedius, assembly GCA_039880815.1. NCBI lineage: Eukaryota > Fungi > Ascomycota > Eurotiomycetes > Eurotiales > Aspergillaceae > Aspergillus > Aspergillus intermedius. The sequence goes on along the minus strand of JBDODA010000011.1, from coordinate 50,983 downwards.
TTGCAGCAGTAAAAACATCCTGCCCGGAAGGGCTGTTCTTGTCGTAGATACCACATGCCAACTATCATCATGAAACACGGTGTGATGGGGGCTTCAAAGCATCCCAGCAGGAAACGGCAGATTCCTAGACCGGTGAAGTTGTGGGAGCTAGCTGTGATCATGAGGATGGAGCCCCAGCAAAGACTGCGTCCTCAGCACCTGGATTAGGGTAGATATGTAAGAAGACTTACACAAATGTAGAAATCACAGTGCCAACCGGTAAACGCTGGGCGATGTAACTGGCCGGATACTCCCAGAAGAGGTAACCTGAATCATCAGTGTCTCGCCTTCCATTCCCTAGAGATAAATATACCGAAATAGAAAATACTGGTCAGCCAGCTATACTGCTCACTGTTGATATTCGCATTGTCGAAGAGATCGAACACCGCGCTGTATGAAAGAGCCTGCTTCATTAACATCATTCACATCCCCAGAGGAAAAAAAGCCACACCTGTTTATCAATATATTGCAGAACGTACGTCCCACACAGCAGCGGTAGGAGGATAAGGTCGATGCGTCGTCGGAGCTTCTTCGACATGGCCTTGTCGCTCAACATCTCTTGCAATTGTGCGTGGGAGATGCCATGTTCGTGGAGGAAGAGTTCTGCCTCGTCGAGCGTGGAGGTGATTTGGCCCTCTTCGATATCATCGTGTTTCGGAATCACTGTTGATAGAGCATAGCTCTTCTGCTCTTTCGCTTCGGTGGCCTTCATTTCGGTGGCCATTTTGACACGCTGCTATGCAAAAGTTGTGATGGCATGATACCGGACGGATGCTGTATATAGCCCCGGCGTTATCACCTTCCATGACCTTACCAGCCAGATAATGGCTTGGCCTTGATAGCAGAAACATTTCCGAAAAGGACCATACTATGACCGTGAAGATATCAAAGCGCATCGGCCATATTTCTGCACCCCGAGATAAGATGCGGAGAAACTGTGCAGCCAATCTACCAAGATAACGCCAGAGCGGAAAAAGAGGAGAAGCACGTCAGTCATCAGGTCCGGTCCTTGGCGACAGTGATAATGCGGGCGATACCCGAATCTCAGTTTGGAATTGTGTTGCAACCGTCATGTTCTCGCTCAAAATGTTGCTGCTGACAGTGTTGCCGGTTATTCTTCTGCTGGGTGTGCAGAAGACAGATGGTTATTCAGTGTCGTCGGGGCTTATTGCGCAATTTCAGATTGCGGCTTTGCCATGGATTCCGGAGCCGTTAAGGGAGTTTGTTATCACGAGGCCAAGAGTTACTGTTAAGCAGGGGACGGTGGTTGGTGTGACTTTGCGGGATACGCTTAAGAATCCGGTTGATGCTTTTCGAGGAATTGCGTATGCACTTCCTCCAGTGGGAGAGAGACGATTTCGTCCCCCAGTCGCAATTGGGAGGTCGGACGATATTTTGGATGCGAGTCAGTTCGGTGCAAGGTGAGTGTCACCTCCCGTCAACGTGGATAACATTGCTAATTGATTAGATGCCCTGGAAAGCAGCTACTGAAATTCAGCGGCGACAGTCGCTCCAGCGAAGATTGCCTTACCGTCAACGTATTTCGACCTCATGGTAAAACGGGAAAGAAACTCCCTGTCGCTGTCTACGTACACGGTGGTGCCTACAACAGGGGAACTTGTGAGTCCCCTATGGCTTCAGTTGAATAGCTGCTAACAGCCAAAGCATCCATGCACAATACGGCCTCAATGGTGGGTTGGTCCGAGGAGCCTTTTGTCGGTGTCAGCTTCAATTATCGGTAAGTGGGATAACGCGATAAATTTGGCTCCAATTGACCGTGACAGCGTCGGAGCCCTTGGTTTCCTCCCATCGACCGTTACTGCTGAAGAAGGCGTGTTGAACCTCGGACTTCGCGACCAAATCCTGCTATTCCAATGGGTACAGGAGAACATCGAGGCATTTGGCGGCGATCCATCGCAAGTGACGCTGTTTGGACTCTCCGCTGGAGCTCATTCGGTATGATAATTTTTCCAGATATAGTCCATTTCTAACAATCGTAGATCGCGCATCATATTATGAACCTCGACACAAAAGGACTCTTCCACCGCGCGATCATCGAATCCGGATCAGCCACCTCACGCGCCGTGCATCCCTACAATGCACGTCTGCACGAGCAACAATTCGAGGAGTTCGTCCAAGAAGCTGGATGCGCGGACCGTCATGCCTCCGAGATAATGACCTGCCTTCGCAGTCAACCGTCAGAGACCATAACCAGCGCCTCATTCACCATATTCGACCGATATAATCCTAGTGTCCGCTGGGCCTTCCAGCCCGTTATCGACGGCGATCTCATCAAACAGCGACCCATCGATGCCTGGCACTCTGGGAAATGGAACCGCATGCCTATCCTGACGGGCTTCAACACCAACGAGGGAACATACTACGTTTCGGCGTCGATGGCAACTTCAGAGGAATTCACGTCCTTTTTTCATACCCTCCTCCCTGCGTACACGGAGAAAGACCTCCAAACCATCAACAAGCTATACCCCGACCCAGCACTCGACACTTCTTCGATCTACGCCGAGACAAGGAATATCTCTGTCGGAGCACAGTACAAACGCGTCGAAGCCGCATACGCACACTACGCATACGCATGCCCAGTTAGACAAACCGCAACGCTCGCTTCAACCGGCCAGGAGGAACCGATATTCATGTACCACTGGGCACTGAACAAAACCGTCCAGGGCGGCGCCAATCATGGCGATCAAATGGTATACGAGACGTTTAACCCGGAAGTTCGTGAGATATCCGATAGTCAAGAAGAGATCGCCGGGATGCTGCATGCATACTTTACCTCGTTTATAGCCGGAGGTGATCCGAATGCGTTTGGCGGGAGATACGCGCATCGGCCTGTATGGGAGGCATACAATGCATCCAAAGAATCAGGCAAGAAAATCATGATCTTCGGCGAGGGAAATGATGAACGTGCTGGAGGCGAGGGCAAAGGTATTGCGGCGACAATGGCCAGGGATGAATGGAGTCGGAGAGAATGCGATTTCTGGTGGACGAAGAGTGGGATTGAGGATGAGTCATAAGCTTGTACATCTATAACACCCGCTGCTTGTAGAATAAACATTCACCTAGACCACCTGAATCAAAATGCCAGTTACAATCAGACACGCCCGATTTCCTGAAGAGAACTCGCAGGTTCTCGGTCTCTTTGCCGCATATGCCGAATCTCTCGGTGTCGACCTCACCTTTCAGAACTTCCAAAAGGAAGTCGCCTCGTTTCCTGGGAAATATACCCCCTCACAAGGCGGCGCTCTATTACTTGCCGAAGTCACCGACACCGATTCAAATAACAACGATGCCAATGCCGATGCCAACCGCTTAATCGGCTGTGTCGGCCTCCGCTACAACACACCCACCTGGTGCGAAATGAAACGCCTCTACGTAACTCCCGAAGCCCGGGGAACCGGCACCGGAGAAAATCTAATCGCAGCGATTATCCAGCAAGCAAAGAATTTTGGATACAAGGGGATGCGACTCGATACACTGCCAGACATGGTGGCAGCACAGAAACTGTATCGGCGGTTTGGGTTTGAGAACATCGACAAGTATTATGACTCGCCGTTGGAGCAAACAGTGTTTATGGGGTTGCAGTGGTAGCATATTGCTATCTTCATGGTATAGGCACATACAAGCGTTTATCTTAGTCTGCCGAAATGAGGAGAAAGGAAAAAAAAAATCGGAATAGACATACAACTGTGAAACGGCGTTTCGAAAACAAGCGCTACTAGAGATTATTTCCTAAAAATTACATCATGCAGCAAGTTGAGGCCACGGAGACTGTTCCATCCAGGAGAAAGTTCCTGTTCCCTACCGTTCAAGTAGTTAGTGGTTGGACTCAGATATGGAGATATGTGAATGTACACGCGTGGTCAAGATCAAATGCGCTGTCAGGGGCCGGCGTCCGGCGTTGGCCTTCAGATCTTGGATTCTCTAGGTGCACATCCTAGTGAATGCTATAAAGAACTTAGTTAGACTTTTCCTTATCAAAGGTGTAGATGCAAGCAATCTCCTCAACCTCCCACGACTCAAAATATCCTCAAGTTGTCCACATCGTCGAATCCAATACTGACACTAAAAAGGCTATAGTAGAGCTGAAAGCGAACAGAGCACGTGCCATCCGTGTCTCCATCTTGCTTGGAGACGTATTGCTTTGTATGCCCCTGGTCTCTGTTGCGAGATTGCCAGCGTCCAACCAGTATAGTGCCGGATATACGCCTAATGACTGAGGCATGAAAGGCCACGATGGATATGAGCTGGCCCCAGGTATACCGGGACTGGCGATCCCGGCAGGACTTCTTTTTCTTTTAAGAAAAAAGATTTCTCCTCGAATTTTGTTTTGAAGTCAACCAGGCTGGACTGATTAACTGCACAAGCGTTATGAATAGTACTGTTACCCAAAGGTCTCTCCGGACATTCGCAAAGGAGACACTGGTGACCTAGCAGATACTAATGGTGACAGAAAGGAGATGTGTGGACTAGGGTCTTCAGTCTTTCATAATCCAGGGTAGAAAGAATGTGATACTGGATTCAGCTGGAAGATTTTCGAGTGCAGTATTCTCGCGGGCTGTCTGGGATTCTGGCACAGATGTTTCGACTTGGGCGATACTCTGAGTCAAATGACGAATGCCATGTGCATAAGATGCAAACTCAGGGGCGAGGGTATCAGAGATGTAGAATGAAGATTATGGACGAAGTGAGGGCAATTGACCGTAGAATATCAAATGCGAGCCATTGGCAAGTAGGACACAAAATGCTGAAAAGAGGTAAATTGTACAAAATATAAAACAAGTAGGTATTTGTGATTATGTAGCACTACGGCTAAAAGGCGTTCTAGAGCTGTAATACTGCTTTAATAACCGGGGCGACGTAGCAAACATCGGCTCGGAACGAGACTCGGAACACTTGGAACAGTAGACATTGTTTGCCAGCCTTCTAAAGCGGCTGTGCCTGTTATTTGCTACTACACTGAAATAAGTTCCTGTAACCATGAATATCTTTCCCAGACGGTCAGTACTAAGGTTTCTGCTTTGGGAAATATTGAAGCTATTCGAGTCGAGCCCTAGTGGAGACTGATAAGGGTTGTTGATAAGATGAGGGGTAACGTCCACCTCTTACTCTGTCTACTCCGTTAATAGCAATAATCAACCGATGACAATGGAGCTCCCAATCCTCCTCCTCGATGGAGGCCTAGGCACAACCCTTGGGGCTCCTCCTCACAACATCACGTTCACTTCCTCAACTCCCCTCTGGTCCTCGCACCTTCTCCTCTCCGCCCCCTCCACTTTAACCGCCGTGCACCGCTCCTTTTTGACCGCAGGGACCGACATTCTCCTCACAGCAACCTACCAAACCAGTTTCGAAGGCTTCACGCGTACGGATCCCAAGTTTACACGCGATGATGCGGCGCGGTACATGCGCTCTGCGATCAAACTCGCGCGTGACGCGTTCGGAGCGCATCCCGACAAAGCCGTTCGTCTTGCGTTGTCGCTTGGTCCGTATGGGGCGACTATGTCGCCTGTCGCTGCGGAGTATTCGGGTCTCTATCCGGGAGAAATGGATAGTGAAGATGCGTTGAGGAAATGGCACGGGGAGCGGCTGAAAATGTTTGCGGAGGACAATGTGTCGTGGGGTGGGGTCGAGTATGTGGCGTTTGAGACGGTGAGGAGGGCTGATGAGGTGAAAGCGATACGGGGAACTGTTCGAGACATACTCCCAGGAGAAGAGATACGCAAGCCGTGGTGGATATGTGGTGTGTTTCCGACGGAGGAGGTGGATGAAGATGATGTTCGACGATGGCTGCGTGCTGCGCTGGGTGACTCTGACTCTCTACCCCGTCCGTGGGGTATCGGGGTGAATTGTACTCGTGTTGGAAATCTGGGTTCTATTGTCGATATCATGCTTGATGAACTACGGAACTTGATTGAGCAGGGCCAGTTTGTGGATGAATGGCAGACGGCATCCAGACGGCCATGGTTGGTATTGTATCCTGATGGTACTCAAGGAGAGGAATATGACCCGGCTACGAAGGAATGGGTGCAGAAGAGGACGGAAGAGAATGCACGACCGTGGGATGAGGTTTATTGGGATACTGTGAAGAAGGTGAAACCAGGGGATTGGGAGGGAGCTATCCTGGGAGGATGTTGTCGGGCTGGACCAGAGCATATTGCGGCATTGCGGCAAAGGGTGGATCGGACTACCAGCTTTGATAAAGAGAGTAACATATAGACAAATTGACAAACGAACTTGGATGCTGTCTTACTACAGCTGACAAGTCGTATAGTAAAATAAAGATGTTCGTCGATGAAAAACCGAAACTTCGTACGAACAAACGCCGATCATCAAACACGATTGTAAATGAAACCAAGAGACAGCAGACTTCTTGACAGGCTTAGCAGGTGGACGTTTGATCAAAAACACCCCGTTCCTCGAGTCCCTCTTGAAAAGCGGATGTGCAATTTCCAATTCCTGAATGTAGCTGCTTCTTGACATTGCTTTGCCAAGTTGCCGTCGTCACACTGATTTTTTTTTATCGACCATCAAAGCACATGGCGCTAATCTGACAACATGCGTTAGGCAAGGCATTAGTTTCAGGCAGCCAAAGGCCGAAATATTCCACAGTGTTGGCGTGTTTCATGGAATGCTATAGGTGCTATAGAGTTGGGATATAGAGATAAGAAGCATCCATTTGCTTGGTCTATGGCGGCGAGAACTAATTCAACATAGAGAATTTTGAAACCATAGCTGCTGTTAGAAGCATGTCCTCTGGTTTTTGTATGAAGGTCAGCTCTTTCACAATGCGTCCTATTCCAAAGCTGAAATTGACATAAAATACCGCATGTGCCTCTAATACCCTTTATGATAACTACTCCGACGACCCTGATGCTGCTGCCGATCCGCCTCAAGTGTCTGAGCAAACTTGCTCCGTGCCCTAATCGCCGGTCCCTTCCAGTAAAAGATGTAGATCGGAATCATAACCAACACTCCAATACACCCAAGCAAGGTACTTGCCCATTGAAGATGAAGTCGACCCCCGATATTCTCATACATAGGCGTTGAATACATGGTAGCAATACCGGCAAGGAAGTCCCGCGCGAAGCCGTTTCCTCCGGTTGCAGAGGCTGAATACGGACCGTATGCAGCGACCATGTAGTCGATTGTGGCCATGTAGATGGCGTAATTGGCCATGGCGATTAGACAGGCGAAGATGCATGGGGCGATCCAAGGGTTATATTCGGGACCCATGGTTGTCCAGGCGAACCCCAGGAGGCCGATGGGTTCAAGTGGGCAAATAAAGAGTAGCAATAAAAGGCGACGTTCGGCAAATCGGGAGCCAGACCCTTCTGATTGTCGAATGTGCTGCTGGCGCCAGATATCCGGGAGGAACATGAAGTAGGCAATGAGATAGCCGATCAGAATGGAGCCAAAAGACATTCCTACAGCCAGGGTGCTGAAGCCCCATTGCGTGAACACGAGGGTAAAGGATTCGGTAAAGACGAAGATCAATGCATCTGAAAAGCCAGATAGAAGAGATAGGAAGAGGACAATCGGCTCGCGCAGGAACATCTCAAATGGTCGGCGCCAGATCCGTAGCACGTCTTTTGCATCCAATCGTGGTTCCTTGAGTTCGTTCGGACCCCATACATCCTCACCATTCTTACGGCGACGTCGAGCTTCCCGGTCAATGAGGATCGTTGCTCGGGTTTCAGGGATGAAGAAGTGCAAAGCTTGCGTGACCCCGCCGAAGATCAATTGCACCCAGAACACCCAATGCCATGAAAGATATTCCCCAATGATTCCTCCGAAGAAAGGACCGATTGTTGAGCCGCCGACGGATGATAAAACCACATATGCAACGGCATAGCCTTGATCATTTGCCTCCCACATGTCGGCTGTCATCCCAAGCGTAACCGACCCTCCTGCCGAGCTGATCCCACCCAGGAATCGACACACGACAATAGTTCCAAAGTTCGGTGCCACTGCGCAAGGGATTTGCCAGATATTCACGAGGAAAAGACTAAGCTGCATGATCGGCCATCGACCGAATTCCTCACTCCACGGTGCCCAAAGCTCACAGCCGAATGCATACGCTACAAGGAAAATCATCTGTCCTACCCGCGCCGCCTGGTCACTTATCCCAAATTCCTCTGTTAGCCCCGTAACGGCATTCGCGTATACACCAGTGTTGAAATTCATCGACATCTGGACGGCGAAGATGACGGACAGAATAGCCCACTTCTTATACCAGGGGAAACAGAAGCCGAGCTTATCGTAGCAGTCATCTTCGAGAAGTTCACGCTTTTCACCTCGATAGATTTCTTTTGATATCTCTTTGTCGGAGTGTCCAGGCTCTTCTGCATGAGATGTCGATGGTTGGCCGGTGTCGCTGGTCGGAAGGGACTTTCGCGGTTCGAATTGTTCGTTCTCTTTATCGGTCGTGTCTTTCTTGAGCGGACTTGGATCGGCGGGATCGATAGACATGGTCGCTATCGGCTTGGTTTCGATCATCTAGATCTCTACCGCGATGTTAGATTGACAACTATAGAGAACGTACATAGTCGAAAAAAAGGTAGAGAAAGACCAATGCCGAGTGGAAAGAAGGGAATGTCAGCAGGTTACATCGCCACTCGGATTTCCCCTCATCGCATGAACAAATTCCAATTCGTATACTCATGCTCTGTCTATTATATGACCTCACTACTTAACCTTACGGCGGAGTTTTAGTGGTACGAGAGAGGCAACTCAATTCGTCTTATGCAACTTTTTACTAAACAATGAATCAATTTTCCGAAAGGAAGTCCTCGGAGCAAATGATACTGCATTCAAAATTGTTATGACCAATTTATCCGTCCACAAGCAGAGAATCACGAAACATATGCCCCAATTGCTCAAGCCGCCTGAAGTCTGACCTGAGAGAAACCTCGTAATTAGCGATCTCTCACTGCCAGGGGTAGAATTCTGCTGCCAATAATCCTCCTGAAGCGGTATAACTTGACTTGCTTCTCCTTCTCGTCCGTCTGTCTAATAAGTGCAAACCTAGTCGATTGATGTATCGTTGCAGCGAGACGTGATTGATAACAATCTTAAGGGATTCCGCAACACCTCGGATCTCTCTCCTATTATTGACTTGCCATTCTTTGACCCCGTTTCTCATGCTTCGAGGAACAGGATTGAAATTGGTGAACAAACCCTCATCGTGCTGCCCGAAGCAAATGTTATGGGTGTCAGACAACCACAGTTGTGAGAAAGTCCAGCTTTTGCGGTCTTCAATCCCCGGGTTCTTATGTCTGCAATTGCGAATCATTCAGTAAGTCCCCTAGAGTGCCGTGTTGTAATACCTAACCCATCTTTTCCAAAGCTGAGCGTCGACGCATAGCAAGCCGGGTATTTGCTGCGTGTTGTCATCTCTTGTAGCTTGTCATGCCAGTCGAAGACACGTTGAAGACAGAATCATAAGCACTTGGTATACAATCAACCAGTCAGTATATGATAAGTAACGAAGTAACTTTTTGGTTTGTATAACTTCAGAAAATAAAAATGTTATCCGGATTGGATGTTGCGCTTTTTGTTAATTCAAGTGCCGTCCATATGGACCTCCATGAGCGATGCATCGTGTGGACTATCAAATCGTGATCCATTTGTTATCATTATTGTCTTATCCTGGAATTCAAACCAAATTGTTGGAAGCACTTGCATCCATTCAGCATGTCTAGCTCCAATAGGCCCGGCGAACAGGCATTCCCTTCCTGGTGGAAAGCCCCCAAACACCGCCTCAGCCACCAGCTCAGCCCGAATGACAACTATCCATCCTGGAGGATCCCGTCCCAGCGGTTATCCTTAAACACAGCGGCTACTTTGTTATTGAAAACTCCGAGTCGCGCAGACACAAGCGCTTAACATGTTTCTCCCTTTCCTCATCGCCTTCATTCCGCTCACTTCACCTGCTTCTGCAAGTCCGTTTCGCTTTAGCTCCTAAAGAACAAATCGCATATACTACAGCATGGATTCCTTAGACGAAAGTCTGAGCCTTGAAAATGACATACAAAAGACCCTCAAACTCTACAATGAGGGAAAGCCGCTCTTTACCCGTGCCGTGCTCAAAGACATCGATCACCATCTCGAAAAGGGCGAAAAGAAGGTCCTGATCAGAGATTACCTGGAAAATGAGCACATCTACGACCTCGAGATTCCATATTGGTGTGCAGACACCGCGTACGTACTACCAATAACACTTGAGTGTCCGGAACAGATACTAAAAAAAAGAAATAAAGGGATATGGTCCATATAAAGTACAATGGCATTGAGGCCCTGACAACCTTGCATCCGGATGAAGATAAGATCCCGTGGGGAACACGCACCGTTACGATTACCTATGGATCACACTACAAAGTCAATAATCTTACGGTGGAGAAGGTTAGAGCTGCTTTCGAGCATCAGCGGGAAGCCTGGGAGCAATCCAAGACCTGTCAACATCTTACACGGCAGCTTGAAAACCTCACCCCAGACCAGGTGGCTGGTATCACAAAGATCGTTGGGTTTGCTCTTGGCCCGGTTACACATCTCGACTCGAAATCTGTGGGTGGCATTGGGCCGTCAGCTACAAACGCGCTCACGCAGCATATGGCATTGCTGACTATCGCGGATATTCTCAAAGAGCAAAACGGGGGACGGAAAGTTAAATGCTACACCCAAGACCCGGTTAACGAGGGCATCGGTAACGAATTCTTGAAGACAATTGGTATCACTCCGCTCGACGATCCGAAGGGGTTCCTAGAGGTCGATAACAAAACGCTGGTTATTTCTATCCATCCAAACGTGTCCGTTCGCCAGGTTATCGCCGATCTCCAGTGCCCTGCAGCAATGCTATGGAACACTGTTGAGGAGCCAGTGAAAAGAGAATGGGAGCAAAAAGCCATGGATGATGGACATGTCACTTGGATTTTGTGAGTATTGACCGATTCGACCTGCTTGAGAGCACTAGCTGACTTATGATAGCCCGTACAGTACTGATCCTGTTTCTCCGAGAGTGATTCAAATGACTGAACTGTATGATCAGTTGCCGTTCAACGATGCAGATGACTGGTTTGGGAAGTTGACGTGGTATGTGAGGAACGAAACTTGAATTTCATGTCTTGCATGTATCGATACACGGCCACGAGCGCAAGCACAGGGCTCGCTGTCTTTTGGAGAATAATATAGCCTGGTGTTGAACGTCGATATAACGTGGAATTCCGGCAACGAACTGCCTCGGTTGTATATTATTATTTAATCAAGTTTATTGTCCATACCGAGCCCTAGAGCTATGGCAGACCATCATTCGTGGACTTGAGGCCGGTAGCTATTCTACAGTCTCTTGTCCCTATAAGTTCCCGAGACACTAGCCCCTTTCTATAATCTTTCTGATCCTTTCCCTCGCCCCAAACCGCCTGTATGCGCAGGGCTTTCGAGCACAGTGCTCTCCTTGTGTTTCGGAGCAAGATGAATGTGGCCTAGGCTGATTCTCAGCTTAGGCTACCCTCCCTGCTATCCTCCTCCTGTTCTAGTCGCGTCCTCCAATGCGTCCAGTCCCCATTCATCATCTTTTTGGGCCTTTTCTGCTGTTCGCTGTAGGTGCGCTTGGGGTAGAGCTACACTGGTACTGGCTAGGACAAGAAGGCATACTCTGAATACTGCTGATAGGCTTCCCACCCCACCCCATAAGTAGCATATGCCGAATTTTCCCTGCATCATGAAGGAAATATGTCATATTCAGGTCGATTGCTCCGAGAAAAACAGAAACTGCAGAACCCTGAACTCGCTGCAGGACATGATACACCTCAGCCTCGCGCAAGAGCTCCGGCCACCGCCGGGAGGTCGTGCCTTTTCCAACAACAGTATACCCATATTCAGCATAGGTGATTTTGAATGGAGCTCCTGATGCTCCACAACCTCCCGTTGGCGTACAGTTGCGATCGAAGTTTCTATCCAGCTGTCTCTTCACTCGCTGCACTAAAGTTGTGGAATCAACGACGTGCCGTCTACCGTCTCCGCCCTGTTTATGGAGCTCCACATTCGGACAGGCATCATCGAGAAGACCATGCTGCCGCAGGCCCAGTAGACAGCGCTGTGTACAAAAGTATGCGTTATGCCGCTCACGTCGATTGTCTGACTGAAATATGTCGCGAACCCGCCCAACGTATTGCTTGTTGGACCGGCGATGAACTAAGTTCGTTATAATCGCGTTTTCGACCTGAAGTTCCAAAATCCGAATCAGGATCCGAAAAATCATCATGGTGTGTTGTAGTAAAAGGTGAACAGCCAGGCCGAGACCGGGTTGACGCTCGGCGTCCCTCAGCGGTAGGGGACTCCACTGGGGAAGACGACGGCAGCTGATACTCAGATGTGCTGGACTTGGGGCTAGGATAAGTGTTCTTTGAATTTGGGGTATTTTGTAGCGATTTGGCTTAGAGACTGTAGACAGAGTGTCATCAAAGCTAGACTTCCAAGTTGAAAGCTGCGCCTCTGCATCATTTCGCCACTGTTGGTCACGAGGACGTGTACGAAAACTCATTAGACATAGACACAACACCCAGGCGATAGCCGTTGCTGGCTGCAGCAAACTCCGGTCATCTTCTAGGTTCACTTCCAAGTTCTGTTCGCAGAGATGGTAATACAGGGTGCCTGGGTCCTCAAGGGGGACTCGCAGAAGGACTAATGCAAGCCCATTGGTCACATAGGAATACTCAAGTCCTTCCTGGATTATCACATGGTGCTCTTGGACGATCACTGCGCCACGAGCCTTTCTGAATTCTCCTCGGTATTAGAAACACTGTGAGCTTTGACGACTGTTTCGTAGAAGTCCATAGATTAAAGGCCCTGACGAAGGCTCTCAACAGGTAGCTTGTGGGGAGGCTTGTACTCAATTGTGGTAAGATGAGTAATAGTGCCATCGCCAATGCGGTGCATGCAAAATTGGTCAGGCCTGGGAGACCCGGATCTCAATGGCTGGTTCGTCTGTGAATCAAGGCTATTGGCATGGTTGTCGAACCGGACTCCATTACCCAAGTTGAATTCCTCTCGAGCAGCAGGTATCTTGCAGAGCTCTGTGAGCGCAAGACATTGAGTGAATAAATCTTTTTTCGATGTCACATACTCCTGGTCTCTCGCACCCGATCTAAGAGCCACCAATGAGTATAGCGTTTCGGCGAAATACAATCAGGAAGAAACAAAAACCAGTCGTTATCCTCGCACGAAGACAAGCAATTGGTGCACCTAACAGCTTCGTAATAGTCTGGGTAAAAGCCACTGTACTCCCAATCAAGAAGGCCGGTAACGACACATCGATTACGGTCGACCATCTCTACCGTAATATTATCCGGCCGAAGATCTCCGTGCGTAAAAACAATATTGGGAGGAGAGGATAAGCATGGGGAAAGCTGGCGAAGCAACTCCACGAATACCAAACCGCCAGGGCGAGAACTCGAGAACATAAAATCCTCGAATTCACCAAGTGTTTTGATCGGTTTATCACTCCGCCGAAGGTGCCTTCTGGCATCTTTGCAGCCTTCACCGGCCACTCCTCCAAGAGGACGCCCATCTACATAGGGCAACGATCTTAATTTTGTCAAAATACCCTCCAGCTGATCCCTGACCGAAACTTTCTGGTCATTATCCAAGCCATGCCATACCTCTCCAAGAGACTTCGATGGCTTGTGAGTCAGAAAAATAAGTGATATCCCACTCATTTGCACGCATCCTAGGGGTCTCGGAGCCGGGCAATCCGGTATATGTTGCTCGAGATATTGCAGAGTTGTGTACTCAGTGTAATCATCTATATGCCGCACCGCTTTAACAACGATGTCCGCAGCACACTTGAAAACCATCTTGTGAAGTGGAAATGGAGCCTTCCAGAGAACCTCACTCGCCTGCATAACTTCATACAAACGTTGAGAAAGGCCATTTGGTAAAGGTTCTGCGGTGTTGGAGATGTTTTCCACAAGTCTCAGCACCTCTCGAGACAGAGGATATAATATATGAACGGTATCTGACGGGTTGAGGGATTCTCGTATTTCTTCTTCCTCGGGTTTCGTAGACCTCTGAGATCCATTGTTGGACATCTCTACCAAGGAATGATTGTCAATTTATGGAACCAATATTTCCGTCATTTTACTTACCAAGGACCTCTTTGCTAGTTTGCATTCTGATCAGGCGGCTGGTGTAATCGATAGGCATTTGCGTGGTCAAATCAATCTCTGGATGATGACTGACGGCAGCTTGTAGCTTTCTCAATGTATGGGCATTGAATTTTGCAGCTTTAGAAATGGATATTATTTGACCATTCATGTCGTCGATTTTCCTTTTTCGGTCCATTGTAGACTGTATATCGTATCCTCCCTGGGGCTGCCGGTGGGTGAGCAGATTTGTATGAGAACTGTACAGGTGCGGTGTTCGCTGTGCGTCCCGATGTGTGGGTCGGACGGAGCGTACGACCCGGTCAGGTCGATGAGCTGGACCAGTATTTCTCTGGATTCATGATCCCCCAGGTAGCGAAAGGAGTCAATGGACATGGAGCCAATGGCCAAGTTCAAATATGCTAGACCCATTCTGGTCAACCGGGATCAGGAAACAGGATCTCTTCCAGGCATAGCGGATAAGGTCCTTGTTCCAACCATAAGCCAGTAGTGCATCCTATTAGATGGTTCACGCAAGGAAGGCGGCAGTTTCCACTACGGCCTCGGAGCCATAGCCCCATAATAATATCCACCCTCGGCGTTAACCGCAGCCCACAGAGAGTACGTACCTCCTCGGTGGCACATTGGACCGGAGGTAACAGTAACTCCGTCCGCATATTGGACCGGAGTAGTGCAGCATGAGGGGCTGTCCAGCGCAGACCCCGCCCGCCTTGAACCCAGTCCGTAGTTATTAGCGCTGCGGGCTTAGCCCTTAACAGTCCAACTGATTGGCTATGATGTTCCGAGATGGCTGACCGTCATCAACAAGGCACAAGTGAGACCATAACACGACAATCACAAATAGACGGAAGAGGGGTGACGGGGGCTCTCAGGAAAAGAGGTGAGCCCAGGCCCCGGAGCCGAGTATATTCTCCACTTTTACCCAATTGTTGGCCCATCATGTCAAACATTGGAGGCAACATGGGAGAGGTTCTCTTGTCTTTAATACCACACGATCAGCTTGATCACATCCCAGACAAGCCATTATCATTTCTCGCCCTCCAACCTCGGCCTCACTTTGCCCTCTACATATTTCTACAGGCGAACCTGTTAGTCCACACGTCCCAACACTGACAATGGCCCGCCGCGTCCTTCTCACCGGGGGCAACGGCTTCATTGGATCCCACATCCTAACCCAGCTTCTTGACCATGGCTGCACAGTCTGCTGTGCTGTTAGAACACAAGAAAAAGGCGACAAGATTTTGAGGGACTTTGCCGCGCAGCAATCTCAGATATCAATCACAATCGTCCCCGATATCGTCGCACCCGGAGCATACCACACGGCGGTACAGGGGACCCCTCCTTTTGACACCATCTATCATACGGCATCCCCGTTCACGTACACGAACGTGGGGAGCAATCTTCAGTTCCTCGAGCCGGCAATCAAGGGGACGTTGAACCTGCTCAAAGCCGTGAAAGACAATGCCCCGAGCGTGAGAAGAGTCATTTGGACCGGTAGCTGCGCCAGCGTGATTGACTACGACAACCTTGTCTCGGACCCAGCAAGGCTTTATACGGAAGCGGACTGGAATCCAATTACATGGGAAGAGGCAGTGCACGGGGATCCGTCGAAAGCATACAGGGCTAGTAAGCTTTTTGCCGAACGAGAAGGTACGTCGATTGTTCTGCTTGCTGTTAGCAGAGGCGGTACTAAGACGGTGTTCTCTACGCAGCATGGAAGTTTATGAAGGAAGAACAGCCACCTTTTGACTTGGTCACGTTATCTCCGCCGGCGACTTTTGGTCCTTTGCGGCACTCCATCACAAGCATCCAGGACCTGAACGAATCTAATTCTCGGTTGTGGAAACTTTGCTTCAACTCGACCAAGGATGCTCCCGTGCCGTACATGCCGGTACACACTTACGTCGACGTCCGAGTAAGTCGCCCAGCTTGACACTGGTTTTGATCTAACCAACATTCTGTAGGATCTTGCAGATGCGCAATTCAGAGCCATGATTGTCCCAGAGGCCGGCAACCAACGGTTTGTGGTGTGCGCCAGGCAATTTGACTTCCAGGATGTTTGCGATATTCTCCGGTCACGCTTCCCCGAACTGAGTGAACGCACGCCGCTTGGGAAACCAGGGACACGCTCCTTACCAGCAGGGGCATATTCCATCGATAATTCCAAAGTGAAACAATTTTTAGGAGCGGAGTTCCGAAGTCTTGGAGAGACAGTTTTGGATGTCGCACGTTGTATGTTAGATCTTGAGCGGAGCGAAAAGCAAGTCCATGCTACCTAGGGTCGCCCACTCTTTTATTGTGGCCTCTTCCTTCTATGTTTGTTCCTCAATTTTCCAGTATCCTGCCATCTCCCTATCTTCCCATTATATTATCATCCTGGGTTCCTGTATTTACGAGCTTCTTTTTCCATATACCAGTTTCCACATTGCTGCATGAACAAGAAGAAGCTTGCTCACTGCTTTATACTTGCTCTTTAGCTTTGCTGTGTCTTCGTCTCGCTTTCCGCCCCTCCCTGTCCATACAAAACCAGTATTCGTTTGCTATCTAATTTCATTGAATCCAAGCGATGAAACGCCCACAGTCCCGACTGAATAGACATCTGGGAAGTAACTTTGGCGTGGATAACATCACAGGTAGCGGTACTGACTCAGATGAACAGCATGATGCTACTTATGAGACAGATTTGACGGAGCCGGACGATACCCTAAGCCCATGAAAATGGTTTCAGGCGGATGAAAGCTATCCCGCTTTGGAAGGAGACCTACAGTCTTCTGGATCCGGCCGTGAGGAGTTTTCTTAATCAAGATAATGCGTTGCATCTCACTGAGGTTGAGCCTATTATTACGCGTATTGAACACCATCTTCACGACAGTGGTTCCTCGTTGCTCAAAAGAGCATTTTCACCCATGGATCTCAAGTCACTCATTTGTCTGGACGAAGGCAGTCAGAGGAGTTCTCAAGAAGTTACCGACACTATCGATCCTGCCCTTTTAGATAATACACTTCCTAAGGAAGCACAAGCTCTTTGACTCAGAAAGGTGGATAGGGCGAGGAATCCAGAATATGTTGGACTTGTTGGTATGACTACAATAGAGCAGCCAATCAACAATAAATTACCATGGCTTACTGCTGCTATATTTTGATTTTCTTTAATTCTGGTTTCGTGCTGCCCTTTTTTATGATCTTTTTCGCACGTAATGCGCCTGTAAAAGAGGGCGTGGCTGTTGAACCCGAACCGTAAGGACTTGCCTAAAAGGTTTCCTGTCGGGGGAAAGCAAAAAATGCAGTCCCTCAGGTATTTTGAATGGAAGTTCCGGGTCCCTCCTTGTGTGATCTACACAGACACTGTAGACACTGTCCAAATTTGATTGAACATAATGAATACTTACAATGCAGTGATTAAAATTAGCGCCGGAGGAAAGAGATTTCCTTTTGCCCCTCCCATGCCATCCTCGTGTGATCACGAAAGTGGACCGGGAAATCTCCAGTCATTGATATGGGAACAGCATAGCCCCAATGTGCCAATCCACTTTCCGGTGGTTCCGGGCAGATCACCTACCAAATAAATCATGATCCCGACACAATGGTTCAGCGAATCAACAGATCGTTCTAAACGCTCTACCTACAACTGCGCCGCAATCCTGCGCAATACTTAGCTGGGATACCATCACGATCAGGTTAAGAGCAGAGCGGACCCCGAGTAGGGGATACTCTGGGCACGTTTCGCTGTGTAATGATCAGAAATCCAGTGACAGAATGGGCTTCTCGCAAGTGGCATTATGCCTAGCAACTATGATGGCCACTCTGAACGATTATAGTATAAGGCGGCATTGGGGGTTTGTAGCCTCTAAAACCGTTGCTGTCACTTTTACTGCTTTGTTATTCTTCTCTTCCGGACGAGGGGCACACTTTATCGTGGACCTTGGCGGTGTTCCGCCTGAGGAAGTCGGAGGATGTCATCAGAGCTAAAAGTATGCTTTATTTGGAAGGATCTGGTAACCTATAAATATGTATTGATCACATCATTTCCATAATTTACAATGAAATAAGACACAGTAGAATCCTTCTGATAGACTCATCCACCAGTAACCCATACCACGCTGGTGACAGTAGATCTAGGCGTGGGAGAAACGGGGAGTGTAGTAGTCATCATGACTACTGTGGTGCTAGCAATGTTGCTCATGAATGTCGCTTTCTGTTCTCCAGGGTTGAGGGCAAAATGTATCTGTTGGTCACAGTAGCAGCTCCTTAACACCGGACAGGCAATGAACCAAACAGTCTCAGTTCCAGTGACCAAGTATAAGTGATTCCTATTATTCGGATTTCCAACATTATTTATAATATTGCACGGGCTTCCCAATGATGTGGTGTGCAGAGAAAACAATCCATCAACAATGTCAAAATCAACAAAATCACCAACAGGAATTCCGTCAAGATATTCTGGGTAGAACAAACTGTGTGTGCTAGCGTTTACTTTCACTAGGTGGATTGGGCTCTTGATTCCCTGACTTGAATGTATCGTAGGTATGGCTGTTGATGTTGATGAATGATGGCTTTGGCTCGTTGATATTGGTGAGGACGTGCTAGGTTGTGGATAACTTTCTCCATGAGGTATCCCAATTGAAGGCATTCTTGTGCTTCTAGTTGCTGAAATAAAACATGAGGCTTTTGTCCAGGATGGAGCGTTACTGGACATAGAATGGGAATGCTGAGTAGGAGTGGCTTTTTGAAATGATGGAGATGATGCTGTTGCAGACAGCAGCATGGATGAGCCTGATATTCCTGGCATGCCGTGTCCAGTCCAGGAGCACAGTGGAGTACTATCACTTTTCACGACAAAAGCTGCTGTGGATCGACTAGTATGGATGGTTATGTGAGATGAAAACCTATCAAGCCCGGTAGCGGATCTGCTCCCGGGCAGACTATTGTAGATCATATTGGGTGGCGACACAGCTAGTCTGCTGGGAGACACTGACATGGTGCTCAAGTGGCCTGATATATGCTGTTCCGAAAATGTTATTTTTGGCAATACTTCATGGGTTGATGAGTGATGCTTGGTTCTCGAGGTCGCAGCAGATGAAGGAGCGATATATGAGGTTGACGATAGCTTAGTATTTGTGAATGATGGAATTGAGCATGTTGTAGTCTTTGGATTTGGATACTTGGTAGCAGCACTTGCTGTTTCCACAATGTCAATATCCATGCAAGATGTGTACACCTACTTCCCATTAGCACGGAGCGATATCTTTTGGTGTTGTGAGTATACCAGCCAGCCATGGTCTACTATCTCTGTTGTATTCCACATCCAATACAGAGTATAAGAGCTGCCAATTTCTATGTTAGGCGGCATTCTCAATGAAGAGGTGGAAATGGCGTTAATATCACTATAAGGGGAGTGGACTGCTAAAACTTCATTGTGTCAATTATGGGCTGTTTCTGCATGGGAAGATTGCCTCACGCTGTCCACCAATTCCATGTTGAAAGCTCAGGACATCGGAGAATGTTCTGGAATCTGGTGTCCGCTGTTCCTGTGTTCCATACCAGCTAATAATCCCTTTCTCTGTATTGGTTTGCCTTGACGATATAGAGCTATGTTTTAAATAGCGTGGGCAATGACTGGCGCCTGGAACATCAAAATCAGCACCCACGAAAAACACGTCTTTTTCACGCGTTAATCGACCGATAGGGGCCTTCTGGCACCTATAAACCACCATGGAGGCACAGAGACCCCGTGGTGGTGGTATGTCGCACGCGTCGCCCCCCGGGATGGGCAACGTGGCCTCCCAGCTCACGGGAACACCGGACATGCCAGACAACCCAACACCAACCCACTGGCGATCCAGAAATGTGATGCAGCCTATGCTCAGTGATAGCAGTGTGGAGATCATGAGCATAGAGGAAAATGAAAACCAGGGGCGCTGGCAACCTGGGGGGTCCAGCAGGACCCCCAGCCGGGCCAGCGAGGCTAGAAGTGGAATCAGACAACGAAAGGTTCTGCAAAAGTCTTTTATTAGTAGGCCAAAGCATCAGGCTTCCCTACTGGACGCAAGCAAGCACGCCCAGGTGCTAGTGGGGGCCCTAGAAGCAGCCCAAACACAGCAACAGGAAATGTACCAGGTGGTCCTAGAACAAGTGCAGGCACACATGGCAGAGGAGCTATCCAACTGGAAAGCAGAACAACAACTCCATGAAGGAATCTATCTCGAGCGAATCACGAATCTGGAATTGGAAGTCAGCAAGCTTCGTACAGAGCTCACGGAGGCCCAACACACTATACAGCGAATTGGACCAGTGAAACAAGATACACCGGCAACCAATGCCCAATTGAGTCAAATGAACCGGCACGATAACAGCATGATCTCCGAAACAACAGAAGTGACGAGCCAAAAATCAAAGCAGAAACCCACATTTGCAGACCTAGCTGCACTACTCTCCACTAGACCTGGAGGACAGGAATGGCAGGAGGTCACCAAAAAGAAGCAGAAAAGCCGACAAATCCAAGCAGGTGCTGTAGCTGGCAAGCCTGATCCAACCAAACTTAAGTCAGCCAAGGACAGCCCCAAGGAGGCACAGAGACTTCTATTTCGCCATAAGGGAGGCAAGGATGCCCCAAGATCAGAGAGAGAGGATATCATTCTGGCCATCAACCAAGCAGTCGCAAAGGAACATCTCCCAAAGTTCATCCGGGCGGTGGATGCAGGATACACCAATACTGGGGCGATCACAATCTTCCTGGAGAAAGGCACCCTGGGCTCCATGCTACTACCCGACTATAAAGACTTATTGGTAACTGCGGCTCGACAGGCAGACCCGGCAGTGATATCTGTTAAACTACCAGAACAATGGTACCGTGTTAAGGTCCATGGGGTCCCAATCAGACGTTACCTCACCTGTGGCCTGGCTCTGGCTCGTGAAGAAATCGAACTGAGCACTGAATACCAGCTAAAGAGAAACCCAACATGGCTCCAGAGCTCAAAGGAGCTGCACAACAGCAACCGAAAGGGCTCAACTATTGTTATTACAGTTGGTTCACTAGAGGAGGCCCGGAGGCTCCTCATCAATGGCATTCGATTTGGAGGTTCCCGGTACAGGACAGAGCAATACTGGCAGACAGGAGTGGATACAGTCTGCCCCAGGTGCTGCCAATTGGGTCACCGAAGCTTCAAAGCCTGTGGGGACCGCCCACCATGCTGTTTTATATGCGCGGGGCCCCATGAGGGCACTGAACATGTCTGCTGGGTAGTAGACTGCCCAGCCAAACCAGGAACCGCCTGTAAACACACCCCAGCTAAGTGTGGCATGTGTGGAGGCTCACACCCAGCAACAGCAGGGAACTGCCCTGCTGAACGCGCAGCGAGGAAGGAACTGAGAAAGAGAACCATGGAGTCTAAGAATGGATCCCCGCCAGCTGAGAGTCTTCGGTGAACAAACAGCGTGGAGCCAGCCATTCCAAGCTCACCAGGGTTCACTTTCACTATGGTCAATCGAGACCAACATCAATCACGGCCACGGAGCAGCTCAGCTCCTAACAGCCCCCAGACCCAGCGACATCTGGGGCCTAGCCTGACAACTGACCAAGAGGACACTGAGATGAGGGGCACCAACACCCCAGGGCAGTTAATGGCCCACTGATGCGACTACTCCAGCATAATTGCCGCAAGACCTATGCGGTCACTGTTGCGGCACTGGAGGCAGGGCTGGAGCTAGGGGTGGGACTGTTGCCATAAAGAAATCCAACACATACCCACAGGGCTTGCAATCTGGCCCAAGGATGCCCAAGGCGAACAACTCCTACACAATAAGGAGATAGAACAACTAATCCAAGGTTCTAACGCAGAGCCAGAGCAGAAATGGGCAATATTTGTCATTCCCAGAGCTATTACGGAGCGTGAACGCTCGCTAGTCCAGTTAATGTAATCAGACACCGAGCGAGCGGAGACACTAGTGATCCCCGACTGTGCTCCCAGGGAATCACTTGTAGATCCCTGGCGAGCGTCCGGCCGTCATTTACCATGTGCAATGTCTATACATTGCGATTCTTGTACTTTCTTCTCTTCTTATTGATACCCTGATTCCTTTATTTATGTACAGATATCCTGTCCTTATTTGTTTTTTTTTTTTTTTTCTGTTACTTCTCGTATATTGTTGATGATTGCATTCTGGAGTTGGGGGATGTTCTGCTTGTCCGTGGATGAGAGTACAGATGGTATCTATGTACAGGCTACTAATTGAGTGGTCTATGTCCTCATTGCGAAGGTTGTGAATGATTCTTAAGTTCTCTCATATAGAATGATGCCTTGTTATAATTCTCAAATACTCCGAACTCCCATAATGCAAATATATATACACGACACCATCACTCACACTTAACAAAGTAATCCTCCCCCTTAAACTCCTTCGTCACCTTCGCATGTGTCATAACTCCACAGTAAACCGCCGCCCCATTCGCATTTGCATAAACAACCCGAATCGGCGTCTTCCCCTGCAATGCCGTATACTCGTTCTTCTCCCAATTCGTCTTCTGCCCCTCCCAAAACACAGGATACTCGAGCAAATGCGCACCAGCCTTGTCACATGCTCCAACGCCCCATTTTATCTTGTCCGTGTTGCCATAGACGTGCGGGTCGCCGGACTTGCCGGTGTTGAGGCCGGCTTTCGTCATCTCGTCTTTGGCGCGCGAGACGCTGACTTTGAAGGTTTTTGTGGAGGATGCGTTGGTGGTGGGTTTGCAGGTTACGGTTGACTGTTGGTTTGTTAGTTGGGTGTTTCGATGGCAGGATAAAGAGAGGTAAAGGGGGACTTACAGGAGCGGCGGGAGCTGATTTGCCGGCGGGGGCTGCGAAGATGGGAGCTGCGACGAGGAGAGCGACGCAGAAGAATGCTTGGATAAAATGCATTTTGGTGGTTTGGCTCTTGATTGTTGGAGTGTTGTTAAAGTGTAATAATGATTATTTTTTGAATCAATTGGTTAAGTCCCAGTGATTCTGTGTGGTTTGGTTGATTGGTTGGTTGATGCTGTTATTGTATTGTCCTTCTGAGGGACAGAAGCCGCTTGATATACCCATTTTGCAAGGCTGTTTTGGAGTATGCTTCTGGACGAAGGAATTGGCCGCCGTATAGTGATAGTCATTCCTGTACGCCTTGATTTGTTCCTGGAGTCGAGAGTGATAATGATAGAAATACATACAAAAAAGACAAGAAAGCCTTGTAGTGATCGGCGGCCGAAGATAAGGCTGATAAGCGACGATCAAAATGGGGGGCCAAGGCAGTGTAAATAGCTAGTCCGCCGTACCACAACATCTTCTTACCATCCTTTTCACATCTATTCCAAAATCACAGTTACCGCGAACAAATTGAATATGAATCCCGAATACTCCGAAGAATACGACCAGAAACCCCTCCCGTTCAAACTATTCGAAGACTGGGACACCGAAGAAGTAATCCAAGGCAAGAAAAGACTCGAAGCGCTGGTCAACGGCGATGTGACCCCTCGCAACGCAGCTATAGAATTCAACACGGCCGTCGTGCAAGAAGCCGACCGGAGAAAGGAAGAGCTTCTGAAACGCCCAGATCCTCGAAATCTCACCCCCGAAGAAGAGGAGCATGGCATTCCGAGCATGCGTGCGATCGCACCGAATCCAAGCGGGGATCTTGAAGAGCTTATCCAGTGGATTGCGCGGTTGTGCTCTGCTTGTCCGCCGTACCATCCGGGGCAGGATGGAATTATTGAGTTTCTGGAGGTGCTGCGCGACCTGCCGAGGCGGGAGGTACCAGATGGTGTTCCGCCGGAAGGTGGTTCGGACGAGCCCTATCCTACGATGACGTTATGGGAGTTTGAGAGTTGGGGGTGGTTAGCGGAGATTTTCCGTGTTGAGGAATCAGGTATGTCCTTTTTGAGCTTCTCAACTATGCTATTATTATCTGCTAACTGATGAAATCCAGCATGCCAGCCGCCCCTCCGCTGGCGCAACTGGCAAAGCAGCATCGCCCGCCTAACAACCCTCAACCTAATCAAGTGCGACTTCCTCTGCTCCCTAGAACACCTCCTCCCCTCCAGCCGCGAATACCCCGACCTCGTCAAGCGCCCCATCGACGGGCCCAACAAAATCGGGAACTACCTCATCGGCGCTGCGCAGTGGATTATATACCCGGATGAGGGCCGGTATGTCTACGAGCAGTGTAAAAAGTGTGAAAAGGTCCCTGGGTTGAGTCCGCGGGAGATGTGGAGTATGGAGCGGTGGAGAGAGTGGAAGGCCCAGTTTTGGTTTGTTGCTGGGGACGAGAGGTTTCAGGGGAAGTTTCGGGAGATGGCGAGGTTGGCGTTTGAGAAGATGGGGGAGTATGAGGTTTGCTAGGTTTATTTAGAGTTCCTTCGTTTATATACTAAAAGAAATACGAATTGAGTAAACTATGGTTTATTAATTTCTCATGTCCACCAGAGGTTCATAGTCCGGGGATAGCTTGGATTCATAACGTTATTGATCATGGACATTGATTGGGATGGTTATAGCTAGTTATATGCATATGTATAAACTCAGACCATCAACAGCGACTCTCTGGAACCGCAAGGCAGGCTAGGCTTATTTCCAGGTTCCTTTGCAGGTGGCGAAAACTGCTTACTTCCAGCAGGATGCCATCTCTGTCGCCATCCTCGAGCTGTAGTTGAGAGTGGTGGCAGAGCCACCGGAATTGTAACCTCGGACAGGCTCATATTATGCCTATCTGCTGCGGGCTTGGCGAGTGCGTTGAGAACTTCGTCGTTGAGGTAGCGCAGGCGGACAGAGTCCCTGTCGTGTTTTTGTCACTGAACCGGCCCTCATCGGGCTTCGGCGTGCCAGCCTTGTACTTCCTGAAAGGATGCCACCGGCCAGTTGGTCATAAACCACGTTATTGAGGCCGTACTGGTGGCAGCAGGGAATCAACCCCGAATGTTTCTTGCTTTTAGTCTGTTAGCTTTGAGTTTCCCGAAGATCTCCTGATGCACTGATGGCATTGTACATGGCCTGGTAAATAGCCGGGTGTGCCCACGCTCTCTCCGTACACTTCATCATCTCCGGCTTCAAACGATGCATAGTTGCTGAGATCCAGGCATCTGAACTTGCCCTCCCTGTATATCTCAATCACTGCCTCCAGCGTTTCCGCAAAGGGGGCGGACAGATCGGCAGCATGCAAGTATAAAGTATCTCGTTTGGAAAGCAGCCAACGACTCATAGAGTTTTTTCTGCAAAAACTCGGGCTTATAAATGACAGGCTGAGAAGGATTACCTTGCTCGCGAGGCTCAGACCACGTTCTTTCCATCCAATGGCAACGGTGAAGTCTTCCTGCTTTTCTTCAAGGTAAATCCACGCAATGTCGAGTTCATCGTCGCCATTTGAGTTCAAATAGTCAAAGAATTGCCTAAAGTTATCAAGGCATGTAATTCGAGCTCTCTTTTCAGTGTAAAGGCCGAAAGTCATCAGTCCCAGGATAACGCGGGGCTTGAAGCTGGACGAAGCAACTATGTTGACACTTCTCTGAGTAAAGATGAGAGACTTGTAATCCTTGCGCGGAGCTGTCAGGCTCCGCCCTGGCATAGGGTCATGGGGAACGTCTCGGCCGATCCTTCTAGCCGACGGAGACCTGAGTTGCAAACTTTACCCACGATCCAGCATGAGAAACCATATCAAGGAGGAACTATCAATCATGTGGGATATACCATCAGCTAAAACTGTCCTACATGCTGTCTGGGCCCGCCTGGTATTCCTATTCGCAGATGTCATCTGCGTTTTTGCTGACGACTTTCCTGATTTCTCCCATGTTGCTGATTTCCTGGTTGATTGCCTCAGACTGGGGTCAGCATCATCATTGCTGGTGGCAGTGCGACCTCGTGTCATTATCGTGTTCGGTCATGCCTGAGATGGGGTACCAGATGATGTACAGCAAATGAATCTACTCTACCAGAGACTCAATAATGACACATCCGGGTTGCTCAGCGAGTCATTCTCAGCCGTGAACATGATCCGTCTGGAACATGGCCCATTGTCTGAGACAGCCCGCCATGAACGACTGCGGGCATTGATTGCTGGGCAGTTGGATGACATGCAGTTAGTCTGTCAGGACCACAAGGTCCTGATAAACGCCAACCACCTTGTGGCACTCTTTCAATCCGCGTTCCGTCACCTCGCAGACGAGATATGTGAGCCGTTCCACTATGTAAAAGCAACCAGGGCACACAATGCTGTCCCCCCGTCCCTGGCCACTCACTTGGCACACTATCAGGGAATTGGGATGCAGTCTGATCTCTGTTATGAGGATCTGGCGCCCTCCATCGCATCGGCCCTTGTCATGGACCATTACATCCCAGGGATGCTGAGTGGGTAGATTCCCTTACCTTATTTGACAGACATGCCTGACATATTATTTTAGTGTTGGAGCCTCGCGCTGTATTCCACTCACTGTACCATGATGCCATTGTTGAGGCTATTGGTGAGTGCAGTGGCTGGTGGGCAGAACGTAGTCCTGAGGAGGGGGCAAATCTGGTTGAATGCCACATGGTGAAGCAATATGATGTCCTCGTCCAGACAGGATGCCCATCGTCGTTATTCCGCCGTCAGTATTTGGAAAGCCAGAGCGGGCGGCTCTGCAGGTTACGATCAAATCAGGTCTGCCTTATTTGCCTGGTCCGGGCCGCTCAGCACCGTTGGGAGTGTGGACATACTCTCTGTGACCATTGTGCGCAGGTGTTTGGGACCCCAGCGTCAGGTTCTGAATATAAGTTCACTCTCCTTTTCTGCCTCTGTTGTCTCTACCGGAGGCCACTAGTGATCGATGTTCTACCTCCCACCATGAACCCTACCATACTTGCAATCGACGGCGGGGGAGTTCGGGGCGTGATTCCTCTGGAATTTCTTACTCTAATCCAGGAATCTCTCGGGGCATGTGCACTTCAAGACGTGATCAATCTCAGTATTGGGACAAGCTCAGGTCTGTATCTATTGACCCAGTTGTGTCTCATTCTCTCTCAATGATATCAAATGATTGAAGTTTTACTTGCCCTGCTCTGAGCTTGGCCTTGTGTCGGCTGTCGTATGGTAGAAAGCTGCTGACTTGAAGTAGGAGGCCTCAGTGTCATAGGGCTGTTCCACATGCAGTGGGATGTTAGGAAGTGTGCTGATGTTTTTGACCAAATGGCACATTGCATATTCCATGAACGACGCAGCTCATCTCTATCCTGAGCCTCCCAGGCAATTTTTGGCAGTACATCTTTTTTTGGAAATGTGCATAAATGGATTTTATGGCTACTCCATGATGGCTGTTATGATGGGCGCGTGTTCGATATGGCCCTGAAGGACACATTTGGGAGCAATAACCGAATATTTGACACTCTAAAGGGGGAGAATGATTCCACAATGTATTCAAAATCGAAGATGGGAGTGGTAGCAACGAGCATTGTCAAGGAAACATGGTCTTTTGTCTTTGGGAACTTCAATCCTGCCGAGATGCCTAGAAAAGATTGCGGTCAGTTACAGCCCGTCCAGCGCTTCCATCCCTGTTGGTGAGTACTTACTTAAAGATAAGGATATGAAATCATCCGGCCTGCAAATACGGACCTGGAACCATCTATTTGGGAAGCGTAGGTTTGTTCAAAGATTTTGCTGGAAGTGATACTAATGAGATACACGCAGTGCAAGAGCCACAGCAGCTGCACCTTCGTGAGACCTCTCCAGTGATGATGTATATGCATGTATGCTGACTGATTTAAGATTCTTCTCTCCAGCTGACATACACGGAATTGGCTCCTTCCAAGATGGGGGACTACGGGACAACCTAGCCGCGGACATTGCCCGACGTGTATGCCGTCAGATCTGGCCTTCCCGCAAAAACCCCGCATGTCTACTGTCCATGGGAACTGGGGTGACGCCTAGGGTGTGTGACCGATCACCACACTTCCAACACATTTACCAAGACAGCTTCGTCCGTCGAGGATTCGATGCCTGGATGTCTTCAATGGACACGGAAATGAGATGGCTGGAGATGGTGGACCAGCTAGAGGACACGTTCAAGCCAGACTACCTCCGGTTCAACATCCCACTACAGAACACACCTGACGCCCTCGATACTGTAGACACAATGGAAGAGTACCGGAATCAGGTAGCTATCCACCCAGGAGGCGCCAGGAAGGCATGAGAGGCAGCAACCGCGCTGCTTGTGTCCCGGCTCTTCTTTGAGTTGGATAGCCTTCCTGGCGCTACTACTCCCCTTTGGTGCCATGGTACTATCCATTGCAAAGGTCCCTCACAGCAGGTGTTGGGCGCACTACACCGCTTACACCCCCAGGGACTGGACTTGACCACCGATTTTGGAACAATAGGTAAATTGGATGGCCCTAATGAGCTTTGCTCAACGTGTGGAAGATATTGCCAGCCAGTATCTTTTTTCACAGTCCACTTTGACAAAGTAATGAACATTTACATCAGATCAAAGTCAAAACAATGCTGGCGCATCAGCGGCTTCCCAGACAGTATTGCATCAATATCTGTAAAGCAGCAGTTCCAGGCACCGTTTGGGCACTACGCCCATGGCTGTCCGGGCACAGCTCCTTGTGAAAGTTGTGATGAGCGAAAATATGTTAGGGGTAAACGTCGAAAGCGTTTGTCCATACAATCTCAAGAGGGACGGTCCAAGAGGGTACGCTATGAAGAGCATGGTGTGGGAGATCAGGATTGAACACACTCTATTACGCGTCAGAAAATAAATTTACTTGGATGTACAATGAAGAAAGCTGTAGAACAAAAACTGCCAATATTGTGGATATCTAAGATGGTAGGCACAGAAATTGCCTATACAAATTGAAGCTTATCTTGCGTTTGAACATTGAAAACTCGGAGCTCATGCTTTGTCTCAAATTATTAATGAATTGAGGTTGTCTATTATTACTGTGCCAGACAAAGTTGGCGTCTACATGGACTAAACTCTTTGATTCCTTCTCAGCATCACAGTGGCGACTCCTTACAGTATTAGGATTAGGCCTGGATTTTTCGTGATTTACGCACAGTTAATTGCAAAGCAATACCTGAATTTGTGTTGTTTACATGTATTACCTATAAATAACGATACGCATGTAACCATAACTATATTTTTCAATGATGCAAATTGACGCAACAATCTACCATGCACGAGTATATAATGCTGTCATCCTGCACCCTCTTCTCGACAAGATATAAGAGAATTATAGTGTAGAACAAGTACAAAGAACAGTTAGTCTGTAGGGAATCCTACAACGAAAACCCGTCCATTACCATACCCCAGAGCAAGAGTATCATCTCTCGTAGCCGAAGAAGAAAATGCTCGATATTCAGAAGGGAGCCAGAGGACTTTTTCACTTCCAAAGGCCACCCAATCATCTGACAAGGAAACCTGGGAGGCGACTGTTCGACCGTCTGCTGAGAAGGCCACGGACTCAACTGACCCAGAATGGCCTTTGAGTGTCCGATGCTCTTCACCTGTTGTGACGTCCCAGAGTTTGATGGTGTTGTCCTGAGAGCCGGAGGCCACTGTTTGACTGTCTGCTGAGAAGGCCACAGACCAAACCCACCCAGAATGGCCTTTAAGTGTCCGACGCTCTTCACCTGTTGTGACATCCCAGAGTTTGATGGTGTTGTCCCAAGAGCCAGAGGCCACTGTTTGACTGTCTGCTGAGAGGGCCACGGACTTAACCCGCTCAGAATGGCCTTTGAGTGTCCGATGCTCTTCACCTGTTGTGACGTCCCAGAGTTTGATGGTGTGGTCCTGAGAGCTGGAGGCGACTGTTTGACTGTCTGCTGAGAAGGCCACAGACTTAACTGACCCAGAATGGCCTTTGAGTGTCCGATGCTCTTCACCTGTTGTGACATCCCAGAGTTTGATGGTGTGGTCCCAAGAGCCGGAGGCGACTGTTCGACCGTCTGCTGAGAAGGCCAGGGACCCAACTGAGCTGGAATGGCCTTCAAGGGTCTGTATTTCCGCGCTCCAACTGGCTTCTTCTTGTGGTATTATATGTATCCTCCTGGATCGTTCCCCTTCAAACGCCTTTCTTATAATGCTTTCTGTTGGTGAAAATATCAATGCTGAACAGTAAAGTTGGTATGGTGCAATGTCAATGATGTAAATATTCTTGAGGAGAAACCGTTTTGCATCATACAGAAACATTGAAATCTCAGAACCTGTGTTGTTCTAACCTGAGATCAGTAAATCGATCAAAATGGATCCTATGAAGGCTTACCCCTAAACATGACTTTAGTGTATTGATCAAATATACAACCTCTTGTATAATCCCCATCAGACTCATTGCTTCCAGCCAGTGAAGGAAGTGCTTTTTCAAAAATGGTAAGACCCCCTCTAATATTTGCGCTTTGCTCTGTTCTAGATGATACACACAGTAGCGGCAGGAGTATTGCAACTCTGGTGAGATCTATTGATCGATTATCTGCTTCTGAATATCCAAGCGTTTTGTTCCAGGACTTGACAGACAACAGATATTGCATCTGAGACCGCAATCCATAACACGAAGGCAATTCAATGCTATTTTCTTATGTGTTTCTCCTCATCCACATGGAAGGCACTTTCCGTATTGAGCAGGTAATCTCGAAAGGATAGATGCAGAATGTGGACTGGCAAATGAATACCCTTTGGTACACTCAGCACTGAATGTAATTTTTTCAATAGGAAACTGATATTTCCCTCAGAGAGATCAAGAAGCTTCCCAAGGCTTTGGACAGAAAGAGGGGCAGTAAGAAGAATAATAGCTCCCACTATGTCACAGAACTCATTTTCAAGTTTTCTTGACTCATTTTCATCACTGGGATTGAGAATTTGTTCCAACACTGGCTGATATATATTCTCCATCTGGGCTGACTGAGAAACTCCTTGGGATTGAATAATTGCTATAATGCGTTCTTCTGGGCTCCGGATTCCATCACCAATAAAACGGCAGACAGTGGCAGCGAAGATGAAGAGAGGAATCGACATTCCAACTAATCTCTCAATTCTGTCACTGCCTGGCCAATTGGAAGGGAGTGTATCATTATCGTCTTTTATCTTTGATAGTCTGTCTTTCAAGTACAGCCGTATGTCGTGCTCAATTACTGGCTGCGGAAGCTCATGGAGCACCAGATCCTGATAGTTATCAACCTTCTTGAATCCAAGTTGTACTGGAAGTTCTGGTCGACTTGTTAAGAAAACTTTTAGTCTGATGGAGGTTGAATATTGCACTTGTGGCAAAAGTTCAAGGATGATCTGTATTTCATTACCATGCTCGCACTCATCCAACGCATCAATCACAATTACCATTGATGTAGTCTGATCAAGTTCCAGTGCTTGGAGTGGCTGGAGAATGAGCATGTCAAACTGATCTCGGAGAGATTTCTCTGAAATATCTGGATCCGTCTCAATTGCTTTTAGAACGCCAGATGCCAACTGCTGGTCATGGGCTATCAATTGCTTTGTGATGGTTGATATGAATCTCCTTGCATTACCACGGTCCGCTTCACCCTTTTTGAAGAAGAAACTGGCTCCCAGTTGCCCATTTTCTTTAAAAGTCTGTGCAACTGTTCGGGCAATAGTGGACTTTCCTGTTCCAGCCATGCCATTTAACCAGAATATGCATTTACTACCAGACGATTCAGCCCACTCTGAAACCTGGCAGAGGAGCTCAGTCCTGGTCCCTGGAAGACATAGAGCTTCAAGCGAATCCATGTATGGGTTGTAAGAGTTGTAAAAAGCCCCTTCTGCAATCGGTAGATTGAACTTTTGGACAAGACCTCGGAGGGATGTTGACACCTCATCTATTTGAGCCAGAATGTTTTCGGCATTTTTCCCATGCTGAAGATGTTCATCAAGTTGGATCCATTGCTGCAAGTGCTGTTCTTCCTCCTTGACAGAGGATTGCAGCTCTAGGAGGCGTTGCTTTGTAATTGCAGTGACAGTGTCCAATATCCACCTTCCCACACTGGGCTTGTGACCAGCCAACACCTCCGCTGCATATTGGAGGACCACCTTGTAGACTCTGACAATTGCATGTCCTATCTCAGCTTTCTCCTGAGGGTCGGCACTGTAAAAATTCTTTTCAATATAGGCACATCGGGCAAGAACATTCACAAGATACTCTGAAGAATCAAACAAAGCATCACGCAGGTCAAAGTGGTTTTTGGTCATCTATGATTTGAATACATTTTAATTTCGCGAGTCTATATATCAATTGCAGAGACTTACAGTTAAGCCAAGTGAGACAACAGCCCAAGCACTTGCAGCGTGGTGGGTGGGATCAAAACCAGCTGTTGTGCTAATGATTTCCTTGAAAGATAATGCAGCATCGATTATTTTTCGTGAAAGTTGTCGAAGGTCAATATCTTTACCCGTTGACCTTAAAATCCTCAAACCTCCCTGCTGGCATTTTTCATATCGCTCTTTTGTTACTTGGATAACATCATTTATCATGTCTGCAGTCTGTGGGTGATTCGCTTGGTCGGTGCGTTTTGGGTCAGAAGCGTGCATTTGCGACAAACTATCTTTCTCTTCTGGATCGAGCTGGTCAAAAGCGGATTGCCACAAGTCCTGTGGGAGGGAAGTGTCTTCCAATTGGGTTGTTTTCTTGCCGAGTTGACTGGACGAGACTGACACTGGAACAGTTGGTGTATGGTCAACTTGAGCCTTGGCTTTGCTGGGCTGTTGTTCTGCATTTTGGGACTTTCTGTGTCCATGAAAAAGACGGCTTTTCCCTCTTTTCATATATTGAAGCATCTTGGATCATTCACAAGTAATTGACAATAGTTTGAATATGGTGGAAGACTGTCTTTTTACCTGAAAATGATTTTCCTGATGCATTGGCACTGCTGAGGGGCAGTGAACTGGACCCGAAGTATTAGCTAAACACAGCTGACCTGTTTGTTATATTAATTACAACTTACACTTAATCTATGACCTAGCTCCAAGAGTTATGTGTATGTCAAGATATTGTAATATTTATTTGGATTCTGAAATTTCATTCAGCAAAAGTGCGGCAACCTGTCAATAGCATTCTATCCAGACAGGCTGGCTATGTTCTGCTTATTGGGTATCCAGTAAAACCCGGGCGGTCGGCCCGAGCCAGGTACCGAACGTATACCAGATTTTCAGCCCAGTGGATTGGCACCGGTTTTTGTTAAATCAATTTCCACTCCAGGTTTGGTATGACTTGAAACAATATGCTGTGCGCGGTGTAGATTATAGAAGCAATGTATAATGATACAGGTATTGGTTCAATATCTACAGTAATAATTTCAGGTATTCACGCCTGATCCCGATATAGACTAGTGGACCCCACTGTGGGCGCTGAAAAAGAATGAAAGAGTAATTCATGTAGGAGCCAAACTTGTCTGGTACTGTATGTAGGAAGATGCACATTGGCTCCCACCTGTTAGAGACAACCTTGCCTGGCGATGAACGATGCACAGACTTTCTGGATAAAAAGGAGTAAGGAGGGCTAATGCCACAGTTTGTATGGGATGTCACTTGCCGCAATGAATCGGACTCATGGAATCTGGGTGGAGGGAGTTTCAGCAGTTTCATCAGTACTGCACACATAGAACTTTGGTCCTGTACACAGGCAACTGATTCATCAACTGTAGAAGAATCTGTGCCTGAGGATGACAGAAAGAAGCTTCGCGAGGCTCAGGACCCACAGTCTTGCGACACCATTTGGGATCAGTTCAAAGACACAGGAAGAATGGAGGCGAGTCGACTGTCTTGCTTTGTGATTGGAGTATATAGGCAAATGAATTCATAAATAGTACTTTGCCAGCTTTATTTCTTTGTTTCTTCCTTTTTCCTTCTTCTTTTTACCTCCAAGTAATCCGTTTTCTAGATTGGATTTTCTAGCCTTTCATTGTCATGGATCTCATTGTGAAAGTGTATGGTTCAGTCTTGGGCTGCATCATGGTCTTAACTCTTTGCCGCATTGCCCGTGGCGTGTCATTCATGCTTTCAGTCTACTCCAATTGTTTTTCTTTAACAAAGTACTGTCGGCGTCTCTTTATAGGAAACCTGATATACCGAGTATCTCACCAAGGGTTCTGGAGTTGGCTACCCTCGCCATTCCATTTGATTTGTGCGATAATCTACCTAATATGGACAGGTATCTGCAATATTTGGAGAGTTCAATCCATACATCAGGTGGGTTCTCGTGCAGCCTACTTGGCCTTGATCAATCTCATTCCCATGTTTCTTTCTGGTGGTTATGAGTTCGGTGCCAGCCTTCTTGGAGTGACCCTCGAAACATGCAGAGTCATCCATAGGACCATTGGTTTTACGGCTGTCATTCAAGCCAGTATTCACGTAGTGATTACTGCCAAGACAAGGCAAATAATAACTTCCGATAATACCCAGTTCTATGGCATCGTGGTATGACTATCGAATTCCCTGCAGGATCTGTCTTATAACAGACTAACAGGGCGCTTCTCAGTCCGCTAGCATGTTTCTTTCCCTGGCATTGCTACCTTTGGTGAGAAAACGAGTTTATGAAGTGTTTCTCAAGACACATCAAGGAAGTGCTCTGGCCGCACTCTGGGCAATTTGGCAGCACACTCAAAATCTACCGAGCCATGACGCTGGGATATACCTCCTCTGCTGTGTTGGTCTCCTCGGTGTATCATCTATGCTGCAGTTGGGGCGGATACTATTCCGGAATATGGGATCTGGCATGAAGCTAACGATGCTGAAAGTATATCCCTGCAGAGGAAATGTTGTCCTAGTGGCCTTGAAACCACCCAGGTCATGGGCTGTGAGGGCTGGGCAGCGGGTGGAGATCAACATCCCATGTATCAGTCTGTTCTCTCTTTTCCAGAAACACCCTTTTACGATTAGCTGGTGGGAGAATGATGCTACTGGTGATGCGGATTCTATCTTTATCTTACTATGGCCACATTCAGGATTTACAAAGAAGCTCCTTGACCGTATAGAGCCAGGTCGAGCGTACCAGGCATGGATCGATGGTCCATTTGGCCCCGCTTCCATCGGGACCTATGGTCTCTCCGGTGAGATAGGAGACTTCGGCCATATCTTCATGGTGACAACTGGAATTGGAATTGCTACCCAGCTACCATACATTAAAGAGTTGCTCAATGGACATGGCAAAGCCCTGGTGCGCACGCAAAGAATATCCCTTGTTTGGCAGTTGGTCCAGGAAGGTGACTGGGAAAGTGCTCGGGACTGGCTACAAATGTTGGTAAAGCAGGATGATGGATATGTAAGTTCTGCTAAATATTAGTGACCCTTCTCTAATCCCATTACAGTTACTCAATGTCAGTGTTTATGATACTCTACAACCCGCTTCTACTGGCGATCCACAGCGAATTGGCCATCACGATAAGATCGAAATCTACGGTGGTGTCCCTGACTGGGAAGATAAGCTATTGTCTGAGTTAAAGGAGCAAAAGGGGAGGATGCTAATTTCTGGTAAGACCGTCCCCTGTCCTGGAACAATGTGGCTAACTACAGGCAGTATCTGCCCACCGTGAAGTACGACATCAATTGCTACGGCTGGCGAAGAGGGAGTTGAGCCATGACATAGAGCTGTTTGAGCAAGAATTTCAGCCATGGACTGGTAAAAGGTCTTGGTGGTCATATTTTATTCCATAGATTGTATCATCGGTTTCAAGACAAGAACGATTTCACACAGCTGTGCTCAGATACAGAGGCACATATACATATAGTACAAACATAGTGACAGAGAAGTAATACTTGAAAGAAATGGATTGTCTCTCAGGCTGTTTTTCTCTTCGTTTACTTGCAACAAATGGACCAATCAATATCCAGCTACTGCAAGGAGAAGCCAACCTCAAAAGGGTTTGCAGTATCCCTAAAACATATATAGAGACCCTCTGCCTCTCCTGTTGCCTAACAGCAGCTCGTTGGCAATGTTCGGCAAAATGGAGGAACAGTTAATGAACATGAACAACCAAAAACGTGCCTCTTGGAGGTCTATGTGCTGCAGACGCCTGGCGCAGCACATCTGTAATACAATACAATGCTATCTCTGCTAAGTCTCTAATATTATAATACAGATGAAGCGCTTGGGCTTCAGATAAAACCATCCGAAGTGCGCTTAAGACCCAATGGGGATGGTTTGCAATATGCATGGAAAGTCGATGATCCATCACTTGAACCTCTATTTGACAAACACCTAAGTAAGCACTCTGTTGGAGCATACATGCAGCTTTATCGGGAAGTCGGTCAATCATTTCATGCAGTCCGCCTTGATAGTGTCCAACAGGTACTGCTCTTCTACAGACATTTCTCCAGCTGAACACTGATGAGATATGGATTAGCAAACTCCCAAGCTGTCTGTTGCTGATCAAATCAGCCAACTCAAGAACGAAAACGCCTGTCTGCTTGAAAAATTGGAGAACTTGAGAGAACACAAAGTGAGGCTTGAGATGGCCAATTCAGAAGCAGAAGATGAAGTGCAAGTCCAAAAGTCTATAATCAGAGAAGCTCAAATGACTATCCATCTGCATCAACAAGACATTCAGCACTGGATGGAAGTGGCCAACTGCTACCAAGTGAGCTGCATACGGTGCTCGGACGCATTAGGACAAATGATTTCCTATGCGCAAGGTGTAAAGTCTGAAGTGTCAGCCTAAGCAATAGACCAATGAACTGCAGAACCGCAGAATTCCTCACAGAGCCAGCCTGCAAACCAAACAGTGGTCCTCAAATCTTATTCACCCTACTGAATGTTTGCCACTTGGAAATAAAAGCGTACCGATTATAATCTACAAAAATTGTCAAATAGACGGCTTCATTGTTTCATCAATAAAGATAACCCACAGTACATATTGATATATATATCTATTTGGCTGTACAGAATCACGAAATCATAATGAAGTAAACCAGATATTGTTCGCCATCGCTTGTCGTCCAACCAATCCTGATGCGCAAATGTCTTAACAGATTTCAGAGACCACCATGTCTTGCTACTATAGGACACCAAAGAGAAATGTAATGAAAAGGAAACTCAAATTTGACTGAATAAAGGGTGCATCAGACGAGCTTGAGGGCGCTGGAGTCAGCGAGTGCATTACAGTTATCCAAGGGAGTGTATATGTGCCGGACAATGTAAAGCTCTGATTCTTCTCGCTATCAGGGAGAGTCGTGCAGAGAATTATTGAAGTAAAAGGCCATGAGCTGGGAGAATATGGTGCCTTTGCTGCACTTGGGGTAGTTGTAGGTATGGCAGAGTCGCGCTTCACGAGGCTGCCTTGATTGGGCGAGGGAAAACCCAAAGAGGCAGAGAGGAGATGACCGCCCCCGTTGCTCACGGGATCAGTGGGAAAGGTAGTCGTTGGTGATATGAGATTACCATTTTGTTCTCTGGGCATGTTAGATTGGTATGATGAACAGACAAATGAACGCCTTACAGGGAACAGATGTTCTTGGAGCGGACAAAGCGTACAAGTACCAGCCATAGCAGAACCAGGGTCCACAGCATTTCCATAATTAGTCAGTTGACTGAAGCTCAGCGCATGTTGCCCGAGTATTCATTGCAAAATAATAGTTTTTCAACCATGTTGCGATACCATATGGTGCTGCGTCCTATACTGGGACGCGCTCCAAATTGGTGAAGGCAAACAAGGCACACAGATCATCGCTATGGGCTGCGGTACTAAATGGTTTCGCAGAATGAAATAGTCCTCGCCAGTCAACTCTCTTCTAGTGTACAGGCTAAAGCAGCATAAAAAGACCGCCATCCGTACAACCCCGAAAGGAAAAAAAAAAAGAAAGCTCATATGAGAGACAAGAAAAGATAAAGATAAGAGAACATTCCTACATTGTTTCAGCAATATTAATGACCTTATTCATAGGTAACATTTTTGATCAATCCAAGTGTCGACATCTACGGAAACATGGCAAAGAATAAAAAAAAGAATAGAAATAAAAACACGGCCCAGAATCATGCGACAGAATCTGAAGAGGAGACTGTAGGGCAAGAAGAGATCGCAGTCACCAAAGATGATGATGGAGATGTTGACATGGACCTGACTAATTATGATTCGGATTTTGAAAAGCTGTCTGATGATGAGGCCCCAGTTGAACGACAACGCCGTCACAAAAAGCCGCAATTGGATCCTTGGGCGAAGGAAACCATACAACGATTGGTCAATAAGAAAAATGCTGAAATAAAAACGGAATTTCAGTCTGGAACCCCAAACTTCCCAAAGTTGGAAGGTTTGTTTCAAGCGGCCAATAAAAGGATCCAGAAAGACAACATAGCAAATGATGTTCCCGTGGAAAGGAATCTTATCCCTATTACAAAATATCCGAATTTGACGCATGGTCCGCCTTAATCAATTCAGACATGGTAAAAGAAAACCCTGAGAAAAGGATGGAAGTCATATGACGGGCTGTACAATACCTTGTCTCTTGTTAATCGTGAATATGATCTGCCTAGCGATTGGAACATTCCACCTGATGTTCCCAAAAAGCTATTCGGAGACCGGCCAGAAAGCGTGGAGAAGCCCAGCACACAGACTCTGCAGTGGACTTCTCAGATGAGTCTGAGTCTGAAGAATCTTCCGATGAAGTCGATGGAATCGATGCACTGGAATCCAGAATGCGAAAGGAGTACAGCGCACTGTCACATGGAAAGGTGCTTTACTGGTGGCCAGTCGGCACGGGGACCCAGATATTCATCCAATATGGTCCGAAAATGACCCCAATCTACCGAGTTCGCGCAGGTTCGTCAGAATCTTACGATCAAAAAACGACAGAAACGGTCCTCAGTAAACCCCGTGGAAATTCAAAGTCAACTCTTCCAATGAATGGCATTAATCAAGAAGTATGGAAATATTCACGCAATGATGTTCTGGATATCATCGGTGTGGGGGAAAGTTGACGATGATGATGAGACCAATCGCAATGCCCTGGCTTTGATTCGGCCAGAGCGATACGTGACTTACCCCCACACAAGGGTTCTGGTGAAATGGAAAGACGGGCACATTACATTGGAGCGTCGTGCTTTTGTTCGACGGAAGAACCTGATGATGTGGGGAATTCTACAGCAACCCGCTTGATGATACTGGGATCGACCTGTTCGAGATCCCCGAAGATTTTGATAAGGCAGAAGGAACAATCTTGCAGTGAGAGTGGATTGAAACCCGCTGGAAACAGTCTGCTATTATAGTGGTGCTGCATCTTAGTTGGCCTCTGCTGATGAAGTTATAGGTACTGTGACAGCAGAACACGTCTGGAGCCTGAGATTTCAAAATGGTGGGAACCTGAGGAGGCCCTGCACCAGGTGTCAAACAATGGCATGTACCATTTCTTAGGCTGGTGTCTTAAACTCCAGCGAGGAAAAGAGGGCTGACAATTGAAAGGCATCAACTGTCACGGCCACATTTCTAGGGTGCATTCTAAAAAGATTGTCACGGGCTCGGAATAGTAGATAATAACGAACTGAATTCCTATCTAAACTATTGTAACCATCGACGAGAATCTCGAATCTGGAGAAGAAAAGAAAAGAAAAGAAGAAGTCGGCCTAGATATGAAGAGGTCTTAAAAGGATCGTTGGCAACGTGACTGGATAGTGTTTGTGATGTATCATCCATTGCCGTAGTGTTGAACCACTGTATGTGAGCTATCATATGTGAGCCGTCACAAAGATAACCGCTGTGCCAGGAGCAAAAGACTAGGATACTAAGCCAATAGGCTTAGTACTGCACTCGCTTAAATAGTTAGGTGGTTCATGCCGTTACATCAACAAGTCCAGCTCATTAGAGATAGATTGGAGGAACCTTCAAGGGTATTACCAGAAGTTAACCAATAGCAAAATTTATGATGAGGATGACTCAAAAGTGTGGAGGGTAAGTAATGACAGCTGTATCTGCCAGGCTTCCTGGTCTAACTAGTAGTAGGGCATCAAATATCTAGTCCAAGAGAACGGGCTAGACATCCAACCTGGAAAGAAGACGCCGGTTTATATTGAGGCTATTGGTCCATTTAATGAAACCATCCTGTCTACGCAAGATATTGGGTCCTAACATATCCAAGTGTGCCTGTTCAATTCCCTGGTTGTCACGGCGCTCTACTAGGATAATGGAACATCCAACTCATGGGTTCTACCTAGGTAGCTATCGACGAGAATAATCAACATGAAGAAGGAAGAAAGGAGGAAATCATCCCGTTGACAGAGAGAGCTATATACAGTATATGTGCTTGGAAAAGGGGTTAAGCCTGTGTTTGTTGCAGTTGACTATCTGGCAGCGTTCGCACGCTTAAGCTGCAAGGCTAGGGCTTTCCTTGTCCGTTTGCATAGTGCCGTTGTTAGCTCCATTGATGCCGATTGCTGGTCTTGGTGTCGATACAGCGTCAAGCTGTCACACAGATGGGTTCTGCATCCTCCAGTTGTGGAGGATGTGGGGGAGTCAGCGTGCAAGCCAAGTTAGAAAGACGAAGAGAAAAAGAGAAGAGAGATGGAAAATGTCTTTACATTCCTCAATGCTCAATGCAGGCCAAGGTTTATTCCTTTTGCATAGTCTCATATTGATATAACATTCACTGTCATCTAAAATACATGTAATTTCTAATTTCAGTAGGAAAATGTTACATAGACAGATAATTGGAGCAGCGGTTGATACCAAGCTGTTGAACCAAAAAGTCATTGACAAACTGACACTTAGGATCCTGTCGCTCCTGAATAGCCAAAAACTCGGGTAGCTTTGGGAACTTCTCAAGGATATAGGTGGAGTTCACCGGAGACATCTTGTTCCAGTGGGAGCGAACATTATACTCTTCACCGAATCGAGGAAGAAACTCTTCAGCCAACTCTTGGTTCTGCCAAAGAGTGGTAAAGTTGTTGTATTCTTGCATCCAGTCAATCTCAAGAACGGCAAACACCCCGCTGTTCTCAGGTCCAAGGTTATAGGTGTTGACTGGGGAGAGATACGCATCATCACCCCTGATCATGCGGAACTGAAAGACCATTTGGTCGTTGTAAGGGGCCTTCATTCGAGGGGTCTGGCTTTGTTGGAACACGGTATAGTTGGTGGCGGCTTCCAGAAGATACTCCGCAGGGAAAAAATGTTCGATCTCAGCATAAAATTGATGGGTACACACACCCTCGGGGCCACAGGAGACAGCATCAGAGACTTCATCATAACATATATAGTTCTTCTTGCAGTCACCGCAGCCATTGGCGCAATAGTTGAGCGTGCAGTTCCGGACACCTGTGTAGTTGGTCGGCTCCCACCAAGAGGCAAAGTAGGTAGGCTCAATAGCCCAATCCTGTGCCTTGCTATCCCAGTCAAAGTGCGGACCCCAGACCGTCATTCGATCATGTTCCTTGTATAGTTGAGCAATTTCCTTGTACATCTTGGAATAGTCGGTAGTGGCATTCAAGATCCGAGTGGTCTTCTTCACGAGGTATGTCGGGTGCACTTTGATAGTCATCTCGGTGATCAGGCCAAGGGCACCAAGGCTGATTCGGAATGCCTTGAGCTCCTCAGAATTGGTCGTCTGGTTGATGATACGAAGGGAGCCCTGCGAATCCAAAACACGCAACCCCACCACCTGTGTTGCCATGTTGCCGATAAGGGATCCAGTTCCGTGTGTTCCTGTAGAGACAGCACCAATGAAGTTCTGGACCTGCTCTACACCAAGATTGTTGAACGACAGTCCATTGTCCTTGAGTTCCTGGATCAGGTCATATACATCCCAGCCAGCACCAAAAGTGACCGTCATATCTTCCCTGTTGATATCGAGGTGCTTCAAGTTGGTAAGGGAAACAATGTACGAGGGCTTCTTGGTGTGGGAGGTGTCGACGCAGGTAGTAAGGTTCCCAAATCCGTGGCCATTGCCTACCACTTTGATAAGGGAGCCTCTCGCAAACTGGTCCTTGAGGAATAAGGCAGCGGCGGACTCATCCTCAGGGGCAATGTATGCGTCAGACTCGCAAGTGACCTCGAATTGCCAGTTGAACCATCTGTAGGCGGAACCGAACACTGCGTGTAGCAGTACAAGCAAGAGAGGTAGCTTCAAGCCAACCATTTTCGGGGGTGTCTATGGGTGCTCATGGTCAGCCCACGTCTCAGCAAAGCGGGGATCGGACGAGTTACCTTGCTTTTGGTGAAATCACGGCCAGAGTATTTCAAGGGTAGCCTGGACTTAAGGAAATTTATGAGATATGGCCAGTTAAATACGAACATCTATCCGCCTTTCCAAGGTGGGCTCTCGGTTCTTTGGCCGGTGAGACTCCCACCCCCTTTGACATCCACATCCTAATTGTCGCACCGTTCTTTCCCACTTTGAAGTTTCTATTCCACCATACCAATCAGTGCGGTCTTGGCCGGCGTCATAATAAGACATGCCGTCTTCGGACACGGAATTGTTGAAAAAATAGCATGGACACACACAACGCGGACGTCATCCCACGGGATAGGATATTTGATGCGGATTGATAAGATGATGCAGATCTTATCTATCTTCATCTAACGTTATTTCGGCCGCGGGGAGGGAGGGAGGCTCATGTCATTTCACGATATTGCTAGACAACATTTCTGTACGTGATGATGGCTTGTTTGACCAGGATAGTGTATACATACATCCGCCCCCCTCCTTTTTTTTTTGTGTCCACAAATTGAAAATTGTAATGTGATAAGATGATGCCGAAAGCCACCGGGGACCGGACACATTATTATGACACGGAATAATACGATGGAGCATGCAGATCCTATCCGTGCTGGTGGGATGACAAGCCACGCACGAACGAACAGCCGTGGGATCTATAGGAAAATTTGACAGATCAGGGCACAAATCTTTCAGGTGCCGAATAGCGTGATGCTGAGAATTTCTACAACCTTTCCGATATCGTGCGGTGCCTGAGCACCAGTTTCAGAATTCTCTTCCGTGCCGTGAATTTATTTTTTCCTACGCGGCACGTAACGTCGATCACCGGTCCCTGGTGAAAATTTCTGGAGAATAGAATTAGGATAAGCTACTAGGGTTGATCCAAGACTTTCTTACCAACTAGTGGGTCTCCAGTCAGAAATTGTAGGTTCAGTGGCACTACCACATGTCTCTTTTTCAATGACATGATAAAAAATAAATAATTCCTTGGCACAATAAATCCATTGCCGAATCTCAACTGGCTATCAGTCCCCGAAACGCCTACGCAACGGGTTCAATGATAATGATTATCTTCATTGGCATCCTGACGACCGCTAACCGGCATTGTCCAAATAAGCCATTTGAGTGGTCCTATGATCCAGCACCGGTCGACACAAGACGGAATCAACATTCTTGGCTCGGGCTATCAATCGGCCACCATGCGAAGAGGCCCCAGTCCGATCGCTTCGTCACTCGTGCTTTATTCCTCAACGAGCTACTGGTCTTACGGAAGCAGCTGATTGATATGATACCATCCCTAATTTATCAACTCAATTTTGCGCATGCTGATCTATGACAAGCGTCAATGATCAAGGCTTTGCTGGATTTAGACTTTGGTCTCCAGGGTTCTCCAGAAAAGCTCATTCATGGAAGAAGTATCTGGTTCTGTTTATTGTAATATCGGATGTGCGGAATTACTGGACCAGATTTGAGCTTTTCTGCGGAAAAGGAAGACCATTGAATGCCAGGGATCTATCACCATGATTGATTGCCATGTAATTGTAATGCGTATCTCGATGTATCCCGTGACCTGGTGGTC
Source organism: Aspergillus intermedius (assembly GCA_039880815.1). NCBI lineage: Eukaryota > Fungi > Ascomycota > Eurotiomycetes > Eurotiales > Aspergillaceae > Aspergillus > Aspergillus intermedius. The sequence goes on along the minus strand of JBDODA010000011.1, from coordinate 7,071 downwards.
ATGTGGGATATGCACAACGGGACGAGGACACCGGTCACTGAAGAATTCAGTTGTTTCTCTTCCTAGTTAGAAAAATCTATATACAAAAATCTTTCTCCTCTCTACCTTGCCTCGTCCAGACATGAAGTTTGCGTTTGTTGAGGCTGCACTTTTGTCTGTCGCATTAGCGCAGACGACACATAAACATGCACCAATCGATATACAGTCCAGTCTCCTGAGCGACCCCCGATTAGTGGCCGACAAACAATTCGACTATATCATCGCCGGGGGTGGTTTGACCGGCATGACTGCTGCTGCTCGGCTCACAGAAAACCCTAATATCTCTGTTCTTGTGGTCGAAGGAGGCTACTACGAATCCAACCGGGGCCCGATCATCGAAGATGTGAACACCTACGGCGATATTTTCGATTCTTCTGTTGATTACGCTTATCAAACTACACCGCAAGCCGCCAATAACCTCTCCGGTATAGTCCATTCAGGCAAAGGCCTCGGAGGATCGACCTTGATTAACGGAGCCTCTTGGACTCGTCCGCACAAGAGCCAGATTGATTCCTGGGAATCAGTATTTGGGAATGACGGATGGAAATGGGAAAACCTCACCTTTTACATGCACCAAGCCGAGGCAGCCCGTCAGCCGAGCCCAGCGGAGGTCACTACCGGCCACTTTTTCGATCCTTCATGCCATGGCTTGAATGGAGCCGTCCATACTGGCGCTCGAAATACCGGCGAGAAGTACAGCCCAATAATAAACGCTCTCATGGACACTGTCAAGCAACAAGGTGTTCCCACTCGACATGACTTCTGTTGCGGCGACCCGCATGGTGTTTCCATGATCTTGAATTCGGTTAACGCAGAACAAATCCGCTCGGACGCGGCCCGTGAATGGCTGCTCCCTAATTACCGACGGCATAACCTGAAAATATTAACCGGTCAGATGGTTGGAAAGGTCCTTTTCAATGAGACTAACACTGGGCCCAAGGCTGTTGGAGTGGAGTATGGTGTTCAAAAGCAGTTTACGTTTAAGGCGTATGCGAAACATGAAGTGTTGTTGGCAGCGGGCTCGGCGGTCTCCCCTCTGATCTTGGAATGGTCTGGAATTGGTCTGAAGTCAGTCCTTGATGCAGCTGGCATTCAGCAAATTGTCGATCTCCCTGTAGGTTTGAACCTGCAAGACCAAACCACTACGACCGTCCAGTCTTCTATTACTGCTTCTGGAGCTGGTCAAGGCCAGGCAGTCTATTTTGCTACTTTCAATGAAACGCTTGGCGATCTCGCATCCGTCGGAATTGATCTACTGAATATGAAACTCCAACAATGGGCCGAAGAGACTGTTGCTGGTGGTGGATTTCATAACGTCACGGCCCTTATGAGCCAATATGAAAACTACCGGGACTGGCTTATCAACAAGAATATCGCTTATGTCGAACTTTTTCTGGATACAAACGGCAAGATTCACTTCGATATCTGGGATCTCATCCCCTTTACCAGAGGTTACGTGCATATCCTGGATGCAGACCCTTACCTCGGTCGTCGCGCATACAACCCACGGTACTACCAGAATGAACTGGATGTTCTGGCTCAAGCTGCGGCAACGCAATTGGCACGAAATTTGAGCAATAGTGGGGAAATGAAGCAATACTTTGCTGGAGAACAAGTACCCGGGTTCAACCTCCCATACAATGCTACTGTACAGGATTGGTCAGCGTATGTCCAGCAGACGTTCCGCCCCAACTATCACGGTATCAGCACTTGTTCAATGATGCCAAAAGAGATGGGAGGGGTGGTGGACTCTGCGGCTCGGGTATATGGAGTGCAGGGGCTTCGAGTCATTGATGGTTCTATTCCTCCAGCACAGATGTCTTCGCATGTTATGACGGTCTTTTACGGTATGGCAATGAAAATTTCGGATTTTATTCTTGGGGACTACCATGTGCAGCAAAGTTGAGAAATTGTTAAACTCGGAAACAAGATGAACGATGGAAAGGGCAAAAAGTGTCGATTATGAAGTCTAGATATTGTAACATCTTCCGCAGAAGCAAATTGAATGTCACTGAAGAGTCAATCCGCTTACTTTTTATTGCTTTTTACGACACCCAAAGCGAGTAGTAAAACTGTGCGAATGCTGCCATATGGCCTAACTTAGATTGTTCTAAATGAGACTAAATGCTATGGAGGGATATAACAGCACAGCACACTAGCAAAATGGAGACTCCATTGCAGAAATGTAACCCTGTTCTTTTGGGAACTTCAGACACTAGCGATGTGCAGTCGTGAGGCCATTGGATCCATTGCTTTGTTCTCACCGGAGATTGCCATGCCACCAGTGCACTCTATGCTCTCAGGGTCAGGACCATCGCAGCTGGATGATCGATTTTGCGAACCGCCAAGTAGAGGGAAGTGGCCATGGTTTTCCTTGTACCGCATTAACACAAACCAGAAGATCACCACCAGCCAATAAAAATTATATGAGAGGACAGAACCATAGGTAGCGGAATTGGTCCAGCCTAGGATGGCATTGAATATTCCCCATCCACCACCACCGCCTTGCAAGGGGCTGCAGCAATTCACATGCCATACACTCTGCCGAATGTCGTAAGATCCAGGCCCAGCCCCCATCTCCGCTGCTTCACCACCCGCCAGGTGATTCCAAGTGTTATTCTCCAAGTACCAGACCCCGCGAGTGCAGAGTCCTGCAGCAACCAGGTAGAGTAGGCAGGTTGAAATAACGAGGAAGATCTGGAGCGATGTCTGGTTTCCGCCTCTGTCATGATCGGAAGAATTAATCAGCCGCTTGTTCTCATTAATTATCTAATCTGGTGGAGGATAGAGACTCACCGATAGATGATATATCCCACCAGTGCACCAGCCAGAAGGCCAGTGATTACCGGTAACGGGAAGGCAGATGCCGGGAAACTCAGACTGACGCCTCCGATGAATACCACAGCTTCGATGCCTTCACGAAGAACTGTGATGAACGGTACCACAAACATGAAGTATTGCTGTAGCCATCGCTTGCATCGATCCTTGAATGTCGCTCCAGGCCAATGTTTCTCTGTGAGGGCTCGCTCCAGCTTCACGCGCCATTTCTCCTGCAGCTTGTTGACACGAAGGAGCGCAGCTCCCATGACTGTAATTATAACACTGGCCACTAGGGCAAATATACCCTCCCACAGAAATTCTGCGCTAGCGAAGTAATCTTTTCCATAGCTGTAGAAGGCCCCGATCATGCCGCCTCCAATACAAAGGCAAATAAATAACCCTAGCGCAATTCCCAGCCATACCTAAATGGAATTTGAAAGGACGATGTCAGAGATTTTCTTGATAATTCAATCGATCATTGAGAGGGGTTTTGAGCGGGAAAGAGTGGTTCACATACCTGGCGGACGAGTTTCTTCCGGATCCCGGCCTCATGGTCTGAGCCGAGGGCTTGGTGTAAGAAGGAAAACAAGACTGCAACGATGATGCTTGTTTCGATGCATTCGCGAAAACAAATAAAGAAAACTAGTGCAAGGAATTCAGCTGATATGCTCTGGTTTTCCAGGAACCTACCGGCCCATTGATAATGAGAAGAGAGACCAGGAGGGGGAAGGGTAATTTGAGCCATACCGGGGACTGCAAACACGTCACTGCTCATCGTGGACGAAATCACTCGTGTCTACCTAGGTAGGGATGGGCCTGCAGACTAGAATTCGACCGGGACAGCGGCGTCTCTGATTGATAAAGATCTGATTATTGTCTGATGGACAGTCGGTAATTTTGCTGGCTAACCACGATCATGATAACCATAAGCGAGTGTCGGCGCCCGTTCCGTGCCAGCCAACCAGCCGGTGCATTGTTCGACTAATCTAGGTCAAATACACGATGTCCCACTTCATCCACCTCGTTGCAAGAGACGACAGCGCAGGGACTCATCAGATAAGATCGTCCATGGGCCACAAGCTTTCTTGGCCGTGGCTTGATCTGTGGGTAGCGGCTTGAAACAGGGCTCCGTGCGCACGGCACGTTGAACACGGCCCAAATGGAAGACGGGCAAATGAACATGCTTGTAGATATGATATTACGGTAACTCGGTTATGTCTTTTTTTTTTTTTTTTTTTTTGCCTTTTTTCTTCTTGATGAACTGAATACTTTGGCAGACGCGTTCTTCTCTATTAAATTCCAATTGACAGCGTTGTCATTTTCCAGCAGTGTTTTCTACCCATGGCGGCTGGTCTTTTACTGACGGGCATCCTTGCCCACATTATCACGGCCATGGCTGCAACACTCAACTACGACTGGAACGTCACCTGGATGACAGCCAATCCTGATGGGATGATGGAGCGTCCGGTGATAGGAATCAATGGACAGTGGCCTCTCCCCGTGCTAAATTTCACGCGCGGAGACCGGGTCATCGCTAAAGTCCACAACGGCCTAGGCAATGAAAGTACCAGTATTCATTGGCATGGTTTCTATCAAAATGGTACCAATGAGATGGATGGACCTCCTCATGTCACTCAATGTGATATTCCCCCGGGGGCCACAATGGTCTACAACTTCACCGTGAGTGCTCTTGCTGCATGTAGCATACCGATCTAACCTTGCGCAGGTTGACCAGACAGGGACATACTGGTACCACTCACACTCGCGGGGCCAGTACCCCGAGGGGTTGCGACAGGCTCTGGTGATCACTGACCCAGAAAACCCTTATGCTGGGCAGTATGATGAAGAGCTTGTCCTGACCTTGTCAGATTGGTATCATGATCAATTTCGGGGCCTTCTAGAAAGCTTTATCAGCGTGACGAATCCTACCGGTGCGGAGCCCGTACCGAATTCTGCTCTTATGAATGATACTCAGGACCTCACGATTCCGGTTGAACATGGCAAAACTTACCTTCTACGCCTGGCTAATGTGGGTGCATTTGCGAGCCAGTATTTCTGGATTGAGGGCCACACCATGAGGATTGTGGAAGTGGACGGGGTTTGGACAGATGCAGCAGAGACTGATATGATCTACATCACAAGCGCGCAACGCTACAGCGTCCTAGTGACAATGAAGAACGAGACGAGTCTGAACTACGCCATGGTGGGAAGTATGGATACGGTAGGAGATAGCTTCGGTCGCAGAGACAATTGACGAGTGGTTACTGAAAGCATGTCATCGCTAGGAGCTATTCGATAGCCTGCCTCCGACGTTGAACTACAACGTCACGGGCTGGCTGGTGTACAACGATCAAGCCAAAAAGCCCCCGCCCGCCGAGATTTCTTCCTTTGATCCATACGATGATTTCAACCTCAGACCCGTGGACGGCATGGAGTGCCTTCCCGAGGCCGACTACACCGTAACTTTGAACATGAAAATGGACAATCTGGGCGACGGGGCCAACTAGTAAGACCGGACTACCTTGATTCTCATAGCCCAGCAGCGAAAGCTAAGGACTCCAACAATATAGTGCCTTTTTCAATGACAAAACCTATGTGATGCCCAAGGTTCCTACCCTCTATTCGGTCTTGACCACCGGGTTGGCCGCGACGAACCCGGCCATATACGGGACGGACAGTCTTGCCTATGTCCTCCAGAAAAACTATGTGGTTGACATTATCCTGAACAACGGTGACGATGGGAAACACCCTTTCCACCTCCACGGACGCAATTTCCAGCTCGTTCATCGGAGTCCAGCAAACGCAGGGCACTTTGACGACAGCAACCCACCACCGTTTGCGACTGTCCCGATGCGACGAGATACAGTCACCCTCGAGCCACTGGGAAATTTTGTCCTTCGGTTCCGTGCCGATAATCCAGGTAAAGTCTCAGCCATTCTAGCTGAGTACACGTCTAGTGGTTACTGGCAATGCATTGATAATTTGTCCCAGGTGTCTGGCTTTTCCACTGCCATATTGAATGGCACATGGACTCTGGACTCGTAGCTACTTTTATCGAGGCACCCCTCGACATCCAGCGGAGCATCACAATCCCTGAGGACCATTTGCAAGTTTGCAACACCGGCGGTTTTATGACGGCCGGGAATGCGGCCGGCAATACTGAGGACCTTTACGATCTGACCGGTGAAAACAGAGCGCCGCCACCATTACCCGAGGGTTTCACTCCGGGCGGCATCGTCGCTCTGGTGTTCAGCTGCATTGCGGCTGTTCTTGGAATGATCTCTATTGTTTGGTAAGTATCAATACCTATGCAGTTCCTTGTGGATACCTGCTTTGGCACATGTCAAAGAACATAGTCACTTACTGATCTTAGGTATGGAATGGCTCCCATCACGACCCAAATATTAACGAGGTTTTCAGACCAAGCAGGGGAAGTTGGAGAATAGTACGAGTTAAGAACCAGCTGGTCTAGGAAAAAGTAGGAGAAGGTAAATACTCTATATATGTGTTGTCTGGATAGAAATCTATCAGCTTTGAGCTGGAGCCCTCCTAATTTCCATATTTTCCATCGGAGAGTAACTTGCTCGAAGGGCCACGGAGCTGAATGGTATAAATTAGGTTTTGGAAAAGATAATTAGGTTTCTACGTACTCAGCATGGAACAGATGGGGATATGCTATGGTCTCGTCTTCCACTGTAAGCAGTAAGCGGGGATGAGCGAAAGTGTTAGAACAAACGTAAACTGTCATCCAGGATATTTCTGAATCGAAAGAGTACGTTGTATTGGTGTGTTCTTCTTATATGGAAATAAAATGTCTATCTAACTTGTGTCAATATAGTGATACGAATAATATAACTATTCAAAGTTCTATCTAGGTCTTCCATCGCTCATGGCTCTGCCACTCCAGACAATCTTTGGCTTCTTCCTGATACAACAGTACTTAAGTCGTCAACAGGGAGTGAAATGGGAAAGTCAACAGCTTCCAGGATCTGTGTGATAAAGATCCTGTTAGAACTTGTATAGCACAGAGGCCGCAGTGCGGTATTACTTATGCAGTGCGGACTTATACATTAGTAGTAGTAGTAGTGTGTGTGTATCTATTTAACGTCGAGGGTCGGGTCTTTCCACGCATCCTTGGAGCTTCGACACCTCGGAGCGGGAGAACCCTGGTCCCGGTGCGGGACATACGACGGGCAGATCGGGACTGCCTGT